>CM037860.1:58394886-58994886 GCA_021292105.1 Anadara kagoshimensis
CACAACAAATATATTATCTATCAAAAACTCCAACATTTTGTTGATGGTATCTTCAGTATATTTTTGTTTAGAATCCATATTATGACAAAATAACGGAATCCCTTTTTCAGCGCCAGATACTTTTTTCTCCCATCTCTAAATATGAAAGATCGAAGTATCCAGTGTAGGAATTTCTGTCTTTCATCAGGTGGTTTTGTTATCTTTCATCACGTGATTTTCAGTGACGTAACAATCAAAGGACAATTGAATGACGTCATTCTATGGCGACATGACGTGGTCTTGCGGGAAAATGACATACCAGTCTCAAAAATTTAGAAATGTTCATTGCATTTCAAATGTTTATTCTGACAGATTAGAAGAAATAGCTTTGTTTTCTAGTTTATACATTCTGTATAAACCATTTTTATGTACATTCTTCCGATGGTCATATTTATTTTTATGTAAAACTTTAAATAACAAAGTCAGATTTTCAAAGATGGCGTCGATGTCGTGAAAAAATATCATGAAAATAGGAGAAAAAGAATCAATTATGAGTTTATCCATGTAAGATAGGGAAATCTCACCCGGCAAGCCTCGTCTCTGACTGAAATATTCAACCCCTCGGGTGAGATTTCCCTATCCCACATGGCTACTCATAATAGATTCTATTATTCTTCCATATCTGCTCATGTAAGATAGGGTTTTTCCCTATGTGAGATACGCGTATCTCACATGACCACGTGACCTTTAGTGACATCACAATCAAAAGACAATTACATGACGTCATCATATGGAGAACATGACGTCATCTTGCGGGAAAATGACATCCAATTCTTCACAATTTCGAAATTTTGAGTGCGTTTTAAATGATAAATATTGGATTTTTTAATGAACCACTTTGTTTTGTAGTTTATACATTTTGTATAAACCAAAATCCGATACGATCTATCCAATGGTCATATTCATTTTAAAGTAAAATGTCGAATTACAAAGTTAGATTTTACAAACATGGCGTCGATGCCTATGTTCATCGTACCTGAAGCCAAATATTGGCACTAAATGGAAGAAAAATAATCCATTATGAGTTTATCCATGTAGGATAGGGAAATCTCACCCTCGGGGTTGAACATTTCTGGTCAGAGACTCGGCAAGCCTCGTCTCTGACTGAAATGTTCAACCCCTCGGATGAGATTTCCCTATCCTACATGGATACTCATAATGGATTCTTATATTCTCGCACACCAGTGCTAGATTATTCTTTCTCGTACCTCGGACAGAAAAATCTCACGCGCACACCAGTGCTAGATTTTTCTGTCTTGTCCAGTTTGTCTGGTACTGCCTCACGCGACATATTGAACAATCAGATGACGTATCTGATCCTTGCGCTTGACGTCATCAAAACAAAGCGTTTCCTTATTTATTTTTCACATATGTGTTTTATTTTCCTTTTTTCAAAATATTTCATTGTCAATTTTTTTTTATATTGCATTGAATACAAATCGTCGATATTTTAAAATTTTGAAGAGTTGTCGATGGGATTATTTTCAAAGGGCGGATTTGTACAATGCATTAGGTGCCCAAAGGAATGCAAGAGGCCCCATGAGGGTACGTGTTTTGTTTTGTATACGCAGTTCTAAACACTTTAACCCTCTTACTCCGAGAAGGACATGTGTGTCCTTTACCGGTTTACTCCGAGAGGGACATATATGTCCTTTACCGGCTTACTCCGAGAGGGACATATATGTCCTTTTTCATACATGTGATCTATATTGTAAACTCTAAATAAAAAGCTAAAGATATAAACTTTTTTATTTTATATTGAGATACAACAATATGCAAGTGTTAATTCTTTTCAGTTTCACAACAAACAATGACGTCATTACCGTTATAATGACGTCATCATTGGCCTTACTACGTTTTACACAGGCGTTCTAATGGAGGAAGACGGAGCGGGTGTTTTGCCTAGAATTATTGGGCCTTGGTTTCCTGTTTTCCATCCAAACAGGTTCATCAGACCTTTGCCCCTTTAAATCATGATTCGGGCCCACTTAATGTCCAACCTAATTTACTTCCAGTGCAGTAATTTTTACAGTTGTTGTCTACTGCAAGCAGTTCTCTTTTCCCTCTGTTAGTAACAGAAACAAATAAATATGCGACACACTCTAATGCACAGAGATGGGTGCCCTTAAATGAAATTATGATATGAAAGCTTTTATAGGGTTGTATTTGGCAATGGGCATAGTTGGAAAGCCAACCATTAGGTTCTACTGGAAACACCCTGTATCAAACGAGCTCTTTGATACCCCATGCTTTCGTGAAGCAATGACAAGAGAACGTTTTGAAAAAAATAATGCATTATCTGCTTTGTAATGATAATACAACTGCACAACCGACAGGAACGCCTTCATATGATCCTCTACATAAAATTAAACCAGTGCTTGATTTGGTTTATGTATCGTTTGCAGAAAATTTTAGGAAAGTTATTCTGCAAGTTTCATTTTTAAAAATCGTGGTATTCGAAGTAAAATGTAGCAGTTTTTCGTGTCAAAGTTCATATTAACTGCAAACATATTGATCCAAAATCTATATCATAATCCAAAACTGCAAAGCAAATATTTGCGAAAAAGGCGCAAATACAGTAAAGGATCGAGACCAGTTGTTCCTGGAAGGAAAGCACCTCCTGGTAAGATAGCTACAGCCATACTTGTAGCTGAATGTTTTGCGATAGGCAGTTCTAAATCTAGTGCATTTATCAGTTTATAAAACATATATGCTGCCTCGTACATCAGACCATATCCTTGGAGAAATAAAAGCAGTTTTAAAAATGTTTATGAAACTTAGGACACCTGCTCTCAATTCACATATTCTTGAATTGTTTTACCACACAAACTGTTTCTGTTTCTAGAGGTCTGGTATCCTATCATACTAGTAACTATTTTTACGGTTTTAAATGAATAACCAATCATAAAGGATGTCCATATTTTTGCGAGCGATCGGCCCACAGTCATATTCCTGGTATGGCTTTAAGATTTTACCTTTATAAGGTCACTATTATAAAGTTTTGTTACATGTACCAGTAATGTTGAGACCTGCAGTTTCATACGAGACTTTCACTTTGTCTTGTTATAGAAATACTGATGCTTCTACAATTTGCTTAGACATGAACACTTTGGACGAAAAAAATTATTGTTACTTGTTTACAATTGAGTTAAATGTAATTTTTTACTTTGCTTCTGGATTGTGATTAGGACATAAATTTTGACGATACATTATTAGAAAAAACGAAAAACAAAATTCCGTGGCAAGTTTTTGGGAATTAGAACCCACACATAGCATCCCGTGATATCTTAGCAGTCCACATACTTTACCACCGAGCTACCGAAGCTTACACGCGTTTTGTATACGCTATTATATATGATTAACGGACAAGGATAATGGTTTAGTTTTTAAGCGTTTTCAATTTTTTTACCATGGTGGAAGACATGCCCGTGGATAATCTTTAGGTCAGTGAAAACTAAATTAAATACCTACATTGTTCGGGGACAGGCCTTTCATCATTATGAAATCGCAATATGTATATGTAGTCAAATGTATGGAAATAACCATTTTTGCTTTTAATCACAGGTTTCATGTACATATAGTAATACTTTTCCGTTACCAGAGATATCTTTATTGACATGCCACTTTAGAACATACTTTTTTCTATAGATAAAAAGTAACTTTAACCAAAATTTTATTAATGTAAATTTTGACATGCATTAAATTTTCTTATGGGTCAATTCCTTATATTTTCCATAGACATCATTTAAAAAAATATATGTACTGTATTATGAAAGCGGATTTTACGACAATTGCAGGTTAGATCAGCATGTTGCAATTAAGAGAGTTATCGGTTTTAAAGGCAGACACAAACTTAAGCAATATCTGTCAAAAAAGAAAAGGCATCGTTGGGGAGCGAAGATGTGGGTGTTATCTTATTTTAACACCGGCTATACATACCAGGTCTGGAGAATAGTCGAAATTTAGAACGAAGGAATCGTGCGATTAACTTAAATATTTAGTGCATTTAACTATACAATATACGATTAATTGAACAAAGTTTACAATCTATCACAATTTCAAACTTTTGTATACATGTATAGAAAGTTTAGAATGTAATAACAATGTATAACACTTTTTATTCTTTGGATGAACTGTAGTGACACTGTTCTACACTTACATATGTGTGTTTTCACCAGTTGTATGATTAAAATACTTATCACAATTTGCTTCATTTTTAAGAACAGTCAATTGTCTCTTTGATATCCTCTTTCCTTGTACACTGATCATGTTTTGATAACCTCTCTGACTTGTCCAGTCTCTCTCTCTCTCTCTCTCTCTCTCTCTCTCTCTCTCTCTGAAACAGATCGGCAAAGTCAGCAGCTTAAATAAAGAATCGCTTGAATTCATTCATTAGCTGATCGGCAAAACAAGTGCTTTTTCATGACGTCATAAGTTGTCTCCGGAATTCACGTCATAAAACTGTGACGTCGCTTGTCACTTCGGTGCCGGATTTTCAAAATGCGTCGGAGTAAGAGGGTTAATGGTACGAGAAATAGAATCTATCACTTGTTTGTAACCGATACCGGTTGATCTCTGTCGAGGGTGATGTGATGTAACATATTAATCTATTATGGACCTCTCCCGAGGGAACTGTTCTCCTATAGTGTTGTCTGGAGAGGTATAGTGACCGAGCCGACAGGCGAGGTCACTATACCTCTCCAGACAACACTATAGGAGAACTGTTCCCGAGGGAGAGGTCCATAATAGATTTAGTACATCACATGTCTTTGTTTTCAAAGTTGGAGAGAGAATTAATTCTCAGATTAATTATTTACTTTATTCAACATTTGGAATAAATTTCATTCTCCTTGGCCTGGGTCGGACATTTGTATAAAAATCGCACAAAATATTGTTGATTTGATCGATCTCCATAGATCCAAACTCACCATCAATTTTCCTGGCTCTGAGAAATTCATTTAAAATATTAACCGATTACTTTGTGGCCTCCTTTGTTTTTTGCTCGTAAAAATCTGAATTTACATTCGTAAATCGCGCGTCGTCGGATGCCATTTTGTATCCGACGACAACATTAAACAGCGCCACCTAGACGAAGGGAAGTAACTAGCTTTTGCTTTGCGGGGGGTCACGCGAGGGACTATACTTGGATGTCGGGGGACTATACCTAGGTATAGTCCCGCTGCTATGCGTTGTCAAGGACAGATGATTTCTACATAAAATAGTATTCATGTAGTTATCCAATGATTATTCAAGAAATTAACATGTGATGTACTAAATCCCAATCGAGGCTTTGCCGAGATTGGGATATGTTGCATCACAGCACCCGAGACTGAGATCAACCGGTATCGGTTACAAACAAGTGATAGATTCTATTTCTCGTACCATTAACCCTCTTACTCCGAATTCATTCATTAGCTGATCGGCAAAACAAGTGCTTTTTCATGACGTCATAAGTTGTCTCCGGAATTCACGTCATAAAACTGTGACGTCGCTTGTCACTTCGGTGCCGGATTTTCAAAATGCGTCGGAGTAAGAGGGTTAATGGTACGAGAAATAGAATCTATCACTTGTTTGTAACCGATACCGGTTGATCTCAGTCTCGGGTGCTGTGATGCAACATATCCCAATCTCGGCAAAGCCTCGATTGGGATATATGTTACATCACATCACCCTCGACAGAGATCAACCGGTATCGGTCACAAACAGGTGACAGATTCTATTAGTCTTGTCCAGTTTGTCTGGTACTGCCTCACGCGACAATTGAACAATCAGAATGACGTATCCGATCATTGTGCTTGACGTCATCAAAACAAAGCGTTTCTTTATTTATTTTTCACATTTGTGTTTTATTTTACTTTTTATTCAAAATATTTCATTGTCAGAGTTGTTTTATATTTGCATTGAATACAAATCGTTGATATTTTAAAATTTTGAAGAGTTGTCGATGGAATCATTTTCAAAGGGCGGATTTGCACAATGCATTAGGTGCCCAAAGGAATGCAAGAGGCCCCATGAGGGTACGTGTTTTGTTTTGTACGTATCGCTGTATAAACACTTTAATGGTACTAAAATAGAATCTATCACCTGTTTGTGACCAATACCGGTTGATCTCAGTCTCGGGAGCTGTGATGTAAGATATCCCAATCTCGACAAAGCCTCGATTTGGATGTTACATCACATCACCCTCGACTGAGATTATACGGTATCGGTCACAAACAGGTGATAGATTATATTAATCTTGGCTTACCGTTTTTGTAAAAGAATGGAAATTGAATAACACTTGCAAGATGTTCAAGTAATTCTTCAGAATTTAAGAACCCACATTTGGTTGATGCCAGATGTAGAAGATTTGTTCTGAATAAGACATAAACCCTCTAAGTTTGGTAATCCTCGTTTTAACGAAAGATCTCACAACCTTTATCCAATCGATAAGGTGTCAAGTTCTACATCTCCTAATTTAGCCCAACATCTGGCGTACTCTTCAACAGAATCCATGACAATTCTGAAATTCTGTCCCCAAGAAAAGGTTAAGCTTCTCTGTATTTAGGAAGTTTTGAAAGTGAACATCTTAATTTAGTGTTCTCGATTATATTGAGATCACCAGCTATTACATTATATTATATTATATTATATAGGGAGAAGACAAGCAAGAACAGGAAGATGGAGTAAAACTATGAAAGTTCAAACACTGCAATGTTTATTTTAGATGCAATGACTTAATTGTAGGAGTAGGAAACTAGAGGTGGCAAATTAATTTTGAAATAAGCATGGTTTTAATATTGTATTTAATTGGAAATATGTATAGCATTTGTCTCTTTGTTAGCATAATGTTATTTAAGTTATTGGCATTGACCATCGCTTTTGATATCCCGAGCAGGTTTAAATGATCTGTTAAAAGCTATATCCATGATGGCAGCATTTATATTCTGGTGTATTGGAATTTAAAGTAGTTTTAGATATGCATTCTTCTTGTAACTGTCTAAGAGTGGATAGTGTAATAGAGTAGAGTTTAGTACGGATACGGTGTAATCCGAGAGGCTTACATCACAAATCATTTGATCTTTAAAAGCCGTTAGCAAGAGATAATAAATTATAAATTACAAAGAAATAAACCAGTTTGTAATGGAGAAAATGAGAATAATTTATTACTTTTTCATTGTCTATTTCAATTTTATTTTGTCCTTTGGATTTCCATTTGATGTTGTTACATCATGTCGTTCATTGGTTGTTCTTTTATGCCATGATATTTATATACCTTATATGGTCATAATTTACACTTGTTAAACATATAAGTCAGTTTGAATGTTGATTTAGACACAAACCTAGATGCCAGTTGATTTAATCATATAAGATAGTTCAGAGTCTAGGATCTGTTGATTTCAGAGTTTGGTTCTTGGCGTTTTCTGATTTCAGAGTTAAATACATCCATGTTTTATTTTATTTGTCGGACTCTTTATATCATTTTGATAATGATGAAGAAGCCACGGTTTATACTGATGATATACCTGCTTTTAAATCCACGCATGGAATGGTACACTAGCCATGATACTGTTGTCGATGCTGCCGCTGATATATCTACCAATATCGCTGATACCAACGAAGTGTCCACCAACATCGCTCAGAAAGACCAAGGTTATAAAAATACCACCGATAGAAGCAATATCTGGGAAGTTGAAAATGAAACCGATATAGGGAATTCAGCCATATCTACTGATCAAACACAACAACCTCCTGTCTTCCTAGTAGACAGTTCTAACGCCACCAATGAAGGTAACAATACCACTGTCAATAGTATCAAAGAGGATGGCGATGAGGAAAATTATTACTATAGTTGGTATAGTAATTTTCCAAGTGGATATTATTATTATTACGATAGCAATTTTGACCTCACTAACTCTATCAATGAAACGTTGAGAAATGAAACTGATCAGGCATTGAAGGAACTCTTACAGATGCAGATGCATGCCTGTCCCTACACAGACTTGTGTCGTTACAGTAAAGTACAGGAGCCTACCTACCAGAAGCCCAGTTGTAAAAACTGCAGTTGCCATAAAACTTGTGGTTTGTATGGTACGTGTTGTCTAGATTCGCCATATGCGAATGTCAAACCAACGTTCTTAAATGACACTTGCGTTTCTGCACAGTTTTTCCCTGACAATGTCGTGCAAGGAGATTCGTATTACATGATAACGGAGTGTCCAGTGTCTGAGACTAATGAAACACTAAGATATCTATGTGGACAAGCAGAACTTAGTCTGTTAGACAGTGTCCCAGTTGTCACGACATCAGACCCTCCTATAACGTTTAAGAACAAGTACTGTGCGGAGTGTTATGAAGAAACAAGTTTTAAAAAATTCAATCTGAAATTACAATGCAAGGGTGACCTTTTTAATAATCGGTATCATCTTGATGGTATGACGAATGAGTTAATGAGGAAAAGAGACAGATGTAATGCGTTATATTTGTCGCCTGAGTTAGATCCGTATAACCATTGTTACCCGGATGTTATATCTAAATGTAATATAACTGGTAACTGGGAACAGTATGATGAATTAATCAAGAATGCCTGCCATAAATATACAATGATTTATCAATATGGTTCTATACAATATAAAAATATATTTTGTCATGTGTGTAACGGGGGCAGTATAGATTATTCGGGCAGTACATATCAATGGGTATCTGAAGATTTCGCGAGTGGTGGAGAAGGTGACGATTTGTTTACATTATTAGTAGATACAGACACAATTCAGGATGATTTGACGCCGTACGCAGCATTAGATAAGTGTACAAGACATGAAATCTACGATTTTATAAAGGTAAGTGTTTCCATATTTACATTGCATTTAACCGATCCTGTTGGCCATACACAAACAGTAATATGAAAGCTAGTTAGGCCGAAACATTTCTGCATTGGCAGTTAGGTCGTGTTATACTGTGATCGATATCAGCACACAAAATACATATACCTTCTGGTGTAACTTGTACATTACTAATGACGTGTTGCTTTGACATTACTAATGACGTGTTGCTTTGACATTACTTATAACGTGTTGCTTTGACATTACTAATGACGTGTTGCTTTGACATTACTAATGACGTGTTGCTTTGACATTACTCATAACGTGTTGCTTTGACATTACTAATGGCGTGTTGCTTTGACATTACTAATGTCGTGTTGCTTTGACATTACTAATGACGTGTTGCTTTGACATTACTTATAACGTGTTGCTTTGACATTACTAATGACGTGTTGCTTTGACATTACTAATAACGTGTTGCTTTGACATTACTAATGACGTGTTGCTTTGACATTACAAATGACGTGTTGCTTTGATATTACTAATGACGTGTTGCTTTAACATTACTAATGTCGTGTTGCTTTGACATTACTAATGACGTGTTGCTTTGACATTACCAATGACGTGTTGCTTTGACATTACTTATAACGTGTTGCTTTGACATTACTAATGACGTGGTGCTTTGACATTACTTATAACGTGTTGCTTTGACATTACTAATGACGTGTTGCTTTGACATTACTAATGTCGTGTTGCTTTGACATTACTTATAACATATTGCTTTGACATTACTAATGACGTGGTGCTTTGACATTACTTATAACGTGTTGCTTTAACATTACTAATGTCGTGTTGCTTTGACATTACTAATGACGTGTTGCTTTGACATTACTCATAACGTGTTGCTTTGACATTACTAATGGCGTGTTGCTTTGACATTACTAATGTCGTGTTGCTTTGACATTACTAATGACGTGTTGCTTTGACATTACTTATAACGTGTTGCTTTGACATTACTAATGACGTGTTGCTTTGACATTACTAATGACGTGTTGCTTTGACATTACTAATGTCGTGGTGATTTGACATTACTTGTAACGTGTTGCTTTGACATTACTAATGACGTGTTGCTTTGACATTACTAATGACGTGTTGCTTTGACATTACTAATGACATGTTGCTTTGACATTACTAATGACGTGTAACTTGTACATTACTAATGGCTTGTTTCTTTGATGTTCAGATATGTTGTATTACGACAAAGTTTGACAGACACTAAACCTGTTAATTTCACTGTTTATTTTATTTCAGGATACATGTAGACCTGTCAGATGTTCAGATATGTTGTATTACGACAAAGATAAATGCATTCCAGCTATGGCCGGTACTAAAAGTACACATCATGTCACTTTTCAACATGAAGTTGTCTTTGATACGGATAGTTACCCATTTGGATTTACCGTCGACCTTATGGCACTTAATTATGAACAATACATTCACAACAACATACGTGATTTTAGTATGTGCTTGGCTTATGTATTTTCGCTAAATTACATTCCACCGTATACATATGGTTCAGGGTATAAAAAATATAAAAAATATTACATTTATATACAGTTCCAGTTAGAAAGCTGGGACTCTGATTATGTTGATTTCTTAAGAACGATGATTAAAATGGGTTCAATTAAGCATGAGATCCCAGGTATACAGATAAATGGTCATATTTTAAATTCGCAATTAAAGATGCTTAATTATGTATTATATGATCATGTACATTTCATATCTAATATAGGCTACACAGAAGCTTGTCCCACTTGGTCCATTCAAATTACTTCTTTATCATTATGCCCACAAGTTGAAGTCAATTCATCGGAATATAGTTTTCAAATTATAAATGACACTGTGTGCTTTGTAGATTTTTGTCTTGGTACCACAGAATTTATAAATAGTAGTGACACCACCATTACTGTGTGTTTGAACACATTCATATCCCTTATGAAGATGATAAAAGATCCACTTCAAACATACAAACATCAAATACTGTCAACACTCTCTAGGGTTATATCACTTTCCTGCTTAGGGATTACCTTGGTAACGTATTTATTGTTTAAAGAATTGCGAACGCTATCTGGTTGTAACAATATATTTTTGATATTTTCAGCCACTCTATCACATCTTGCTCTATGTTTTGATGCATTCCTCAAGTTTGACAATAACCTACACTGTTTAACAGCTGGTATAGCGGTACATTTTATCTGGTTACATTTTGTGGCTCTTTTGAACACGTGTTGTGTCCATGCGTTTATTACATTCGTTAGATTGAGTAGATGTTATTCTTCCACATATCATGCTTGCCGTTTTATTTTCTATCAAGTTTGGTCTCTTGTTTACCCAGTAATTTTTATATCTATCAACATTTTGACACAGAAGTCCGCCGCCGAAATGACTCCAGGCTATGTATTCTATGAGGCCGTTGAGTTATGTTTTGTTTCAAAATTCTCCATGCTTCTCTTGACCTTCGCCTTACCTCTTTGTGTGCCTATTTTAGCCAATGTGTTAATGCTCTTAACAATTGTTTTTACAATTCTCAGAAAATCAGTTATTTGGAATAACGTGAAAGATGAATATCAGAATATGAAGGTTTTCTGTGGACTTTCATCCCTCACTGTCATCGTCTGGACCTTTGCTATTCTATCTCTAAGAACAAATAATGTTGGTTGTATTTATATGTTCAACTTATTTGTGGTTTTACACGGCGTCGGTTTCTTGTTGGCTTTTGTTTTCAACCGTCGTATTTGGAATTTGTATAAACTCTTTTTGTTAAGAGGAGATGGAAATTTTGGCACAAAACCGGAGACAGTGGGTCATAATGATTCATTAACTGACGAAAACAAAGAAAAAAGATGTATCGATGACGTTCGTTATCGTTAAACGTGATCTATACCCAATAACATTTGCGTGGAACGTTTTGTAAGCATATACGTCAAATAGCGTTGTCAGCTGATGGGATTTTTGTATTGTCACTAAACTTTTTTAATTTTGCAGTACAGACTATCGGACCAAAACTGGAAATTCAAATATATTTTTAGAATGTTGAATAGAGGAAATTAAAAAGAGCAAAATATATTTTACCATTTCCACTTAAAATGACTAAGCATTATTGAGGAATTTTAAACTGTAACAAGTAGATTATATAAATGAAAAACACCTGACAATACTATGTATTACGGCCTAGGTTAACGGTTTTCTCGGTGATGCTTTTCCAGCGGAGATACCAATCCTGTGGTTGTAATTATTACTAGTCCACTAGCAGAGATGCCAATCCAGTGGTTGTAATTATTACTAGTCCACCAGTAGAGATACCAATCCAGTGGTTGTAATAATTACTAGTCCACCAGCAGAGATACCAATCCAGTGGTTGAAATTATTACTAGTCCACCAGCAGAGATACTAATCCAGTGGTTGTAATTATTACTAGTCCACCAGCAGAGATACCAATCCAGTGGTTGTAATTATTACTAGTCCCCCAGCAGAGATACCAATCCAGTGGTTGTAATCATTACTAAATTTGTTTTAATTTTGCATATCTAGAAGTTAGCCTCAGTAGTGCTCGGGTCAAAATTTTATATGATGGAAATAGTTGTTCTGTGCAACTTTTATGGTGCATCGTGTTTACGTTGTCAAACTCCACGATTCGTTCATTGGTTTAGTGAAATAGTTAGGGACCTTCCAATAATGATATAACCAGGCTATTTTGCATTCATTCCAAACTATGGAATTAAATAATAATAATAATAATATTGCGGTCATTATATATGTGTTTTGTCTTTTCTTATAATGACTTCATTAGTCTCTATATAAATCCATGTGTTCTACGTAAAATTGTATTGTTAAGATAATATATTATCCACAACCGTCTTAAAATTGTTTTGTTAATAATTCATATTATTAATTAACAACATGTGTTATTGATACATTACGTAAAAATCTGCCTCGCCAATAAATTCACAAAACTGGGCCAATATGAGATAAACTGGGCCAATATGGAAAAAAACTGGGCCAATATGGAAAAAAACTGGGCCAATATGGAAAAACTGTGCCAATATGGGCGCGTGCAAATATTTTGACGTCATTCCATTAAAAAAACAAAATGGTTGACCATATAGCGCTTCTAAAAATCCAATAGATGTAAGTGCAAATTAAAACTGTTTCCGACTGCAAAATATGCTTATTTTATGTGGAAAAGTAACTTTTAAATAAAATTATCTCACAAAATATAAAAAAGCTACACATTTTCATTCGCTCGTCTCTCATTTCCTGTAAGCGTTTTTTTTTTTGACGCAGAATGTTTACAAACAGTCGGACGACAACAACGTGATGCAGTGAATGTCAGATAAACATGTTTGTTCTATGGAAGGTACGTTTTAGGTTTTATCGCTATGAAATGATGACAAAAATGGAAGATTCTGACTGAAATTAGAAAACATTCTCTTGTATATCGAGACCGATATCAATCAACACTTGCCAAAAATAGCAGAAATGTCGTTGTAACAGTTGACGATACTGACAAATTTATTTAGACTATGAAATGTTAATTAACAAAATTATCATTAATCAGGTTTTTTCATGTTGGCCCAGTTATTTGGCCAAGGTGAGTCATATTGGCCCGAGGCCAATTTATAATATAATATTATCTACAACTGTCTTAAAATTGTTTTATTAACATATGATATTATCTACAACCGTCTTAAAATTGATTTGTTAATATATTATATTATCTTCAATCGTCTTAAAAATGTTTTGTTAATATATCATATTATCTTCAACCGTCTTAAAATTGTTTGGTTAATATATTATATTATCTACAACCGTCTTAAAATTGTTTTGTTAATATATTATATTATCTACAACAATCTTAAACTTGTTTTGTTAATATATTGTATTATCTACAACCGTCTTAAAATTGTTTTGTTAATATATTATCTACAACCATCTTAAAATTGTTTTGTTAATATATTATATTATCTTCAACCGTCTTAAAATTGTTTTGTTAATATATTATATTATCTACAACCATCTTAAAATTGTTTTGTTAATATATTATATTATCTTCAACCGTCTTAAAATTGTTTTATTAATATATTATATTATCTACAACCGTCTTAAAATTGTTTTGTTAATATATTATATTATCTACAACAGTCTTAAAATTGTTTGGTTAATATTATTATTATCTACAACAGTCTTAAAATTGTTTTGTTAATATATTGTATTATCTACAACCGATCTTAAAATTGTTTTGTTAATATATTATATCATCTACAACAGTCTTAAAATTGTTTGGTTAATATATTATATTATCTACAACAGTCTTAAAATTGTTTGGTTAATATATTTATATCTACAACAGTCTTAAAATTGTTTGGTTAATATATTATATTATCTACAACAGTCTTAAAATTGTTTTGTTAATATATTATATTATCTACAACCGTCTTAAAATTGTTTGGTTAATATATTATATTATCTACAACCGTCTTAAAATTGTTTTGTTAATATATTATATTATCTACAACCGTCTTAAAATTGTTTGGTTAATATATTATATTATCTACAACCATCTTAAAATTGTTTTGTTAATATATTGTAATATCTACAACCGTCTTAAAATTGTTTTGTTAATATATTATATTATCTACAACCATCTTAAAATTGTTTTCTTAATATATTATATTATCTACAACAGTCTTAAAATTGTTTTGTTAATATATTCTATTATCTACAACCGTCTTAAAATTGTTTTGTTAATATATTGTATTATCTACAACCATCTTAAAATTGTTTTGTTAATATATTGTATTATCTACAACCATCTTAAAATTGTTATGTTAATATATTATATTATCTTTAATCGTCTTAAAATTGTTTTGTTAATATATTATATTATCTACAACCGTCTTAAAATTGTTTTGTTAATATATTATATTATCTACAACCTTCTTAAAATTGTATTGTTAATATATTGTATTATCTACAACCGTCTTAAAATTGTTTTTTTAATATATTATATTATCTACAACCGTCTTAAAATTGTTTTGTTAATATATTATATTATCTACAACCATCTTAAAATTGTTTTGTTAATATATTATATTATCTACAACCGTCTTAAAATTGTTTTGTTAATTTATTATATTATCTACAACCATCTTAAAATTGTTTTGTTAATATATTGTATTATCTACAACCATCTTAAAATTGTTTTGTTAACATATTATATTATCTACAACCGTCTTGAAATTGTTTTGTTAATATATTATATTAACTACAACCGTCTTAAAATTGTTTTGTTAATATATTATATTATCTACAACCGTCTTAAAATTGTTTTGTTAATATATTATATTATCTACAACCGTCTTAAAATTGTTTTGTTAATATATTATATTATCTACAACCGTCTTAAAATTGTTTTGTTAATATATTATATTATCAACAACCGTCTTAAAATTGTTTTGTTAATATATACATATTATATACACAGTGTGTATGTAATATTTTTATCTAACGTTTCCAATTAGGTTATTTAAAATAATTTAAAATAATTTAAAAAAATACTTAATGTTAAAAAAATACATTTTACCACAGAAAACTATGAACTATGTTGTGACATTTGTTCTACATTCCCCCTAATGAGGTTACAATGAGAACGTGCACGTGCATTTTACCGCCAATGTTGTATGACCACACTGTGGTGATACAAGATTCTGTATCATGTGTTTGATAAAACTTGTATTTCGTAGAAAATTGTCTTGTTAATAGACATGCATTTGTATTGTCAAGATTGAAAGTAAATGTTAATTATGAATTATATACTGCCTCTTGAAACCCATATGCTATGCCTAAATTATGGCCTTGACCTTTGACCTAGCTGCGTGAATGTGTTACGCTACACCCCATCTCTAGTGTGTATACATTTGTTCCTAGATTATGGAGCGGACATGATTATATAATTTATATTTATTTCAATATTTGCTGGTATTAAATTTGTGAATATCCGAAAGAGGCCGTGTTAGTGACGTAAAACCGACCACGTCACGTGGCTATTTTCATGAGGTTATGAGGATTGTTTTGATAAGTTTTAATTGTTTCACATAAGGAAAACGATAGCATTGTAAATATATAAGGTATATGTAGTCTGTAATTGCATACGTATTAAATGTTTATATAATCGCCATATTTGACGTTTATGTCACACTAAACAGGATGTGCTTACACTTCCGGAGCCCCCGGCATCATTTCCTTGGCGGACGTTCGCGTGTTTAAATTGATTTTCCATGTTCAAAGTTTTTACTTTGCTACTACATGGATTAGTTTTTTAATTTGTACTATGATAGAATATGGTGTAGTTTATATTGTTTCCTTATAATATATTGTTTATGTTAATATGCTATATATGACATCACGTATACAACTTTCTGTGACATCACTATTTTGTGTACACAATAAAGTACGTTTTTACTTGCTAGACATGTTGTTATCTTGTGATCTTAAATGGCCTTACTAGCATGGGCTTACAGTTTACAATAATAGTAATAAAAATAACAGGAGTATTAATTGAGGTTAAATGATGATATGATTCAAAATTTCAAAAGATATTTTTTGCAGGTTGCTTATTCCTAGAGAGCATTGTCTGGAACAAAATGGCTGAAATCAAAACACTGTACTCATCATATCCCATCACCCCTACAAGGTGCACCACACACGTGACTGGATAACAAAACAGGAAGTACTTGCCTTTACGGAGCACCCGGTCTCACTTCTCTAGTGGAAGTTCGCGTGTTTTACTCTGATTCTGGGTTGTTATTTTAGCATGGATAAGTATGTTTGTTTTTAATGGGTTTAAGGTCCACCATGTCCATACATAAAACCTGCAAGTACTAGACTAGTCATGTCGCTTGGTGTCAGAATTATCCGATTGATTTCATCGCCTCACATTTAGGATTGGTTGTTCGATGCATAATTGCATATACCAGTTTTATTTTTCGGCACTACATAAACACCGGTGTATATTTTAGATAAAAATCCAAATTATATTAGCGAATTTTGATGATCCTTATACGAATAGGGATAGGAATGACACTTAACAAGCAGGAGAAGCAGGTATATTGTTGTACTGGAGAACAAGTAGGAGAATCAGGTACATTGCTGTACTGGAGAACAAGCAGGTACATTGCTGTACTGGAGAACAAACAAGCACGAGGGGCAGGTACATTCCTAGATCACTACGAGAACAATAAGGAGAAACAGGTACCGGTATATTGTTGTACCGGAAAACAAGAAGAGAAGCAGATATATTGCTAACCTGGAGAAGAAGCAGGAGAAGCAATTATATTGCTGGGCTGGAGAAAAAGCAGAAGAAGCAGTTACATAGTTGACAAGCTGGAAAGACAGGTATATTGCTGAATTTGAGAACAAGCAGGCGAAGCAGGGATATTGCTATACTGGAGAATAAGGGGAGAGGCACGTCAATTGACGTCTCGCCAGCCACGCCCACAATGTTCTGTCAAAATGGCCAGATGCTTGATTTACACGTAAAAAGAATGAAAACTCGGCCTGAATAGCACCATTTAATAACGTCACTGACACTAGTACGTCATTAGTTGCCATGACGCTGCTTTGGTACCGTGATGGCGGCCAGTGTCGGAACATTGTGGGCGTGGTCGGCGAAACGTCAATTGCTATACTGGAGAACAAGCAGGAGAAGCAGGTATATTGCTAGGCTACTACGAGATCAAAATGAAGAAGAAAGTACAGTGCTGTGCTGGAGAACAAGAATTGAGTTGAGTAATTTCACTTATATCGAGACGTCACCAGCTAAAGGCAAAGGTGCAGAAGTTTTGCCTGTGCGTTGCGCTGATGACATTATACAGCAGGGCCTTTAGCGTGCCAAGCTCACAGCGACACAGGACCTCGTTTATTTTAAGTTTCCACCCGAAAAACCGTGACTTTCATTTCGTGATGACGAGTGCTTGGCGAAAGAATCACTACCCACTTTCAAGTCTTGGTTCAGACCAAGCCGGGGATTGAACCCTCGACCTAGCACTTACGCAGCGAGCACTCTACCAACTGAGCTACCGCAGTGATACTGGACTACACGAGGAGAAACAGACACATTTGCTGTACCATTACGCAAAAGGACAGGAGAAATTATTGCTGAACTGGAGAACAAGCAGGATAAGCAGGTATATTGCTGGACTGAAAAGAAAACTTGACAATAGAAAAAAAAATAATCATCCTGTTAACCACTTCATTACCACTATTATAAAAGCATACTAATCCATGTCAAAATCACAATCCAGGAGCAAAATAAAGCTTTGAAACCGACACGTCAGGTTAAACACGTAAATTTTCACCGGGGAAGTTAGGCCGGGTTCTCTGGAAGAGTAAGCATCTCTTGTTTAGCTAGCTACACCCGCCACGTGTGTAATTAAAATTGAGTACTATGGGACGTCAATTTTATCCAGGGCAATCCTGGACACAGAGACTAAACATTGCCGTGATGACGGTCTTTGAACTTCCTGAGGTTCCTGATAAGTTCCTTGCTCTACCTACTGTCATGTATATGAGCTTCAGATGTAAAGTTTATGTTTCTCCTGTATTTTTTATTTTTGTATGTTGTTCCTTGCTCTGACTACTGCCGTGTATATCAGCTTGAGATGTAAAGTTTATGTTTCTCCTGTATTTTTTATTTTTGTATGTTGTTCCTTGCTCTACCTACTGTCATGTATATGAGCTTCAGATGTAAAGTGAATGTTTCTCCTGTATTTTTTATTTTTGTATGTTGTTCCTTGCTCTGACTACTGCCATGTATATGAGCTTCAGATGTAAAGTTTATGTTTCTCCTGTATTTTTTATTTTTGTATGTTGTTCCTTGCTCTGACTACTGCCATGTATATGAGCTTCAGATGTAAAGTTTATGTTTCTCCTGTATTTTTTATTTGTGTATGTTGTTCCTTGCTCTGCCTACTGTCATGTATATGAGCTTCAGATGTAAAGTTTATGTTTCTCCGGTATTTTTTATTTTTGTATGTTGTTCCTTGCTCTGCCTACTGTCATGTATATGAGCTTCAGATGTAAAGTTAATGTTTCTCCTGTATTTTTTGTTTTTGCATGTTGTTCCTTGCTCTGACTACTGCCATGTATATATGAGCATCAGATGTAAAGTTAATGTTTTTACTGTATTTTTTATTTTTGTATGTTGTTCCTTGCTCTGACTACTGCCATATCTATTAGTTTGTGTTATGTGGTGTCAGTCTGGTATGTGTCATGTGGTGCCAGTCTGGTATGTGTTATGTGGTGTCAGTCTGGTATGAATTATGTGGTGTAAGTCTGTTGTATGTTTTGTGATGTCAGTTTGGAATGAGTTATATGGTGTCAGTCTGGTGTATGTTCTGTGGTGTCAGTTTGAAATGAGTTATATGGTGTCAGTCCGATGTGTGTTATGTGGTGTCAGTCTGGTTTGTGTTATGTGGTGTCAGTCTGGTGTGTGTTATGTGGTGTCAGTCTGGTATGTGTCATGTGGTGCCAGTCTAGTATGTGTTATGTGGTGTCAGTCTGGTATGTGTTATGTGGTGTCAGTCTGGTGTGTGTTATGTGGTGTCAGTCTGGTATGTTTTATGTTGTGTCAGTCTGGTATGAGTTATCAGTCCGGTGTGTGTTATGTAGTGTCAGTCTGGTGTGTGTTATGTGGTGTCAGTCTGGTATGTGTTATGTGGTGTCAATCTAGTATGTGTTATGTGGTATCAGTCTGATATGTGTCATGTGGTGTCAGTCTGGTATGCGTTATGTGGTGTCAGTCTGGTATGTGTAATGCGGTGTCAGTTTGTAATGTGTTATGTGGTGTCAGTCTGGTATGTGTTATGTGGTGTCAGTCTGGTATGTGTTATGTGGTGTCAGTTTGGTGTGTGTTATGTGGTGTCAATCTGGTATGTGTTATGTGGTGTCAGTCTGGTATGTGTTATGTGGTGTCAGTCTGGTATGTGTTATGTGGTGTCAGTCTGGTTTGTGTTATATGAGTGTATAGGCTGTCATTGATTGTCCCTGTATTAAATACAGACATGTACATGTTCACTTTATCTTTATTCTAGATTTCTTTATTTTAATTTTTTATATTACGGTAACCTGTTCCCGGTTGCGTAATCATTCCGTATCTAAGATTTCTCTGGAAAATGTGAAACTATGTTAAGCATTTCAAACTTCAACATCTGCATCAATATTTTCAAAAATATTTATTTGTAGTTCAAAAATAGATGGCCAAAATTCGTTATATTTAATTAAAGAAAATCTTAGGTAAGTGCGAGTGTCCTGGACATATTTGACGTCACATAGCTGCTTTTACTCTCAATTTAATTGTACACGTGGCGGACGTAGTTAGCTTGACAAGGTGTGCTCATCCTTCCGGAGCAACCGGCCTCACTTCCTCGGTCAAATTTTGCGTGTTTCATCTAATTTGCCAGTTTCAAAGATTTTACTTTGCTTGTAGGTTTGTGATTTGGACATGGATTAGTATGTTTGTTTTTGATAAGAAATGACATCGGCACCTGCTGACACAATTTTAGTACTTCTGTATTGTTTTATTTAGATTTTGAATACATGTCTTCATTTTTATTGACCAGTTTTTATTTTCCATGATGACATTTTTCATAACAACCACACCCAAAAAAGAGTGATTGAATCCTGCACTTCTCACTACCAACTGGTTCACAGATTCCTAAAAATAGTTTTAAAAAATGATAATGTTAAGAAAATTAATAGAATAAAAAATTAAATGAATACAGCTTGTGTTGAATTTATTATTATTATATAATTAATCAAATCCATCTTTATAATTGGCTAAAATGGTAACACGTGGCCATTTCATGTTATATAATATACCACGGATTTCTAAATAAATCTAGTGTATTTTAAATTCGGTGTACGTGATCGATTTAGTGTGCGCAAGTGATTGTGTCTCGTTCGGAATAACTTATTTTTCAACGGACTTAAAACGCAGATATATAATATTTTTGTTTTAACTAGATACTAAATTAACAAATTTAGACATATTTGGCCAATGACAACAATTTTTTAAATTTATATATATTGGACAAACCAATAAAAATGATATTCATTTTCAATACAATTAGAATTCCAACATTTACATATCCTTATATTCGTGTCGATTTTTTTCATATCTACCAGTTTCTATTTGTAAATTATGTGATAAAATCCTAAATTTGGTTAAAACTGACTTTAAATTATTGTTATGTATACAATTAAATATGGTTTAGAATTACATTGATTTTTAAATTTTGCATAAGATTTACTTAATAAAGCAAGTTAATAAAACCCTTGTTGATGATGCCCATCATGTAGCTTTACCTTGATGACACAACATTTAGGTATAACAATATCCTGTTGCATCCACATATATGCTAAACCTAAGGATTTTGATAAATTTTTAACAAGAGATGCCCAATTATTACCTTTATAGTTACAATTATTGTCGGCATCAACTCTTAGAATATAATAAACATTATATAACAAAATATTATCACATTTTAACATTTAAATCTCCCTAACTCATCATATATAGCTGTGTTACACGTTTAACTTTAAGTATGTTGTTCTCTCCATGGCCCACAAACATGGTCCAGTCTCACTTAGCATACATAAAAATTTTATCTTAAAATTTCAAATGTATGCTAAGTGAGACTATAGGTATTTAATATGCAGGCATTAATTGCATTAGCCGGGTGAAATCCCCAATTCTCTGCACCATAATTCAAAATAGGTGATATTATAGTATCAAAAATGTGTAAACTATTTGAGATATTAAAAAACAATTCACCTGTCACATTCAATAAATTATTAACAGATTTTGTACCAATGTCACAGATTACATTTTGTGTTTGATTCCATTTACCATTTGTAGAGAAATTAACACCAAGTTAAACATAGTTTTTAACATGTTCTATTTGTACCCCATCAAATGTAATATTTGGATCTACAACTTTACTACTATTTTGAAAAATCATAACCTTTTATTAGTATCTACTTCAATACTCCATTCATTACAATATCCCTTCAATTAACTCAGAATTAACTAATGTTTGTAAACCTTTTTTGATTTGGAAAATAAAACGGTGTCGTCAGCATATAACAAAGAAAATAGATTGACATCATTCACTTTAAAATACTCAGAGCCATTAACCTTTAAATTTTCTTGCATATCATTAATAAACAATAAAAATAAAATTGGTGATAAAGGGTCACCTTGATTAACACCACAAGGAGATTTAAAATACATGTATTCCATTAAATTCAACACAGGACCTAACTCTTTTTTACATTGATTTAATAATTACAACAATCTTAGCGCTAACTCCCGCACAAAACAGCTTATACCACAATTAATTTCTATGTACTCGTCATAAGCTTTCTTAAAGTCTACAAATACACAATATATTTTTTCTTTTTTACTCAAACCCTTAGTAACAATGGAGTGTAAAAAAACAATCAGTGGTAGATCTATTTGGTAAAAAACAAACTGATTTATATTTATAACATCATTATTTTCAACCCATTTCATTAATCTATTATTTAACACTAAAGAAAACAATTTTGCAATAACATTAACAAGAGCAATACCTCTAAAATCATTAACACTGTTTAATTACCTTTATTAGGTATAAGAAATATCAAACCTTCAGACCACTGGCCAGGATAAAAACTCCTGGTCATTAGACATATTAATTAGCAGGATTTGTCCCCCAAACTGCATCAACAGCAAATACATAAACTTCTCGCATTTCTCGAAATACTTGTATTTAATCTTTATAAAATGCAACGTATGCACAGCTGAACAATTGCAAAAGTGGCGGAACGGGGAATTTTAGAAATAGGGATCCGTTACCAAATATTAAGTTTGTATGCGTCAAAGGCACGAGTAGGTAATGGGTATTGGACATGCTCCTTTGAAAAAACATGAAATAGAAAAAAAATCAAAAGTATCTAGATGTGGAATGCAAGGTAACGCATGATTGTCAGATCTACGACCATCAAAACCCGAGAACGGTTCAAATTATTTTGTTTGGTTGCTCTAAATTTTATATGTGCTAACCAGTAAAACAACAACTTAAAATCACGTTCCAAAACTATGTCCAAATTCTCAAATTCCCATTTTAGTGGACATGTCTTTCAACGAAAAGTCGGCATCTAAATGGGACACAATATCAATACTGTCATGTGCTGATTTTAAATTCTTATTAAAATAATGCATTCAAAATCAGCACATGACAATACCGTAGCTAGATCTAAAAATTTACCGAGGCAGATATTTCATAGCCTTAGGGATAAGTCCTAAGCGCTTTCGTCTGCTAGGAGGTCAGGGGGATGCTTCCCTGAAAATTTAAAAATCACAAACAAACTTAAAATGGGGTATCCTGAGACCATTTTCAACCAACGATTTCTCATTAAATGCGTGTATTCAATATTTATTGACCAACTTTTAGATTTTTGACTTAATGGACATACTTGCCTTGACCGACTGGATGTACATAATGAAACCATCAAATTACACGGTAGTCGCACAACAATGGATGTACATAATGAAACCATCAAATTACACGGTAGTCGCACAACAATGGATGTACATAATGAAACCATCAAATTACACGGTAGTCGCACAACAATGGATGTACATAATGAAACCATCAAATTACACGGTAGTCGCACAACAACGGATGTACATAATGAAACCATCAAATTACACGGTAGTCGCACAACAATGGATGTACATAATGAAACCATCAAATTACACGGTAGTCGCACAACAATGGATGTACATAATGAAACCATCAAATTACACGGTAGTCGCACAACAATGGATGTACATAATGAAACCATCAAATTACACGGTAGTCGCACAACAATGGATGTACATAATGAAACCATCAAATTACACGGTAGTCGCACAACAACGGATGTACATAATGAAACCATCAAATTACACGGTAGTCGCACAACAACGGATGTACATAATGAAACCATCAAATTACACGGTAGTCGCACAACAATGGATGTACATAATGAAACCATCAAATTACACGGTAGTCGCACAACAATGGATGTACATAATGAAACCATCAAATTACACGGTAGTCGCACAACAATGGATGTACATAATGAAACCATCAAATTACACGGTAGTCGCACAACAACGGATGTACATAATGAAACCATCAAATTACACGGTAGTCGCACAACAATGGATGTACATAATGAAACCATCAAATTACACGGTAGTCGCACAACAATGGATGTACATAATGAAACCATCAAATTACACGGTAGTCGCACAACAATGGATGTACATAATGAAACCATCAAATTACACGGTAGTCGCACAACAATGGATGTACATAATGAAACCATCAAATTACACGGTAGTCGCACAACAACGGATGTACATAATGAAACCATCAAATTACACGGTAGTCGCACAACAACGGATGTACATAATGAAACCATCAAATTACACGGTAGTCGCACAACAACGGATGTACATAATGAAACCATCAAATTACACGGTAGTCGCACAACAATGGATGTACATAATGAAACCATCAAATTACACGGTAGTCGCACAACAACGGATGTACATAATGAAACCATCAAATTACACGGTAGTCGCACAACAATGGATGTACATAATGAAACCATCAAATTACACGGTAGTCGCACAACAACGGATGTACATAATGAAACCATCAAATTACACGGTAGTCGCACAACAACGGATGTACATAATGAAACCATCAAATTACACGGTAGTCGCACAACAATGGATCTGATGCAGTGACCCTAGCAGTGACATAGCATTTATCTTACATTGATGATTATTTGGCCAGGCCCTTAGTTATTGTAAAATAAGAGAAAAAGTGAATGGTCACCGAAAAAAAATAACGATGCCATCAACTGATCAGGCTATTGCATTGCTGGATTGTGTGTTGTTGAATCAAGTCTACATAGTGTGATGTGTGAAAAAGATAAAAGGTAAGATTTTTATGTATGCTAAGTGAGACTGGACCATGTTTGTGGACCATGGAGAGAACAACATACTTAAAGTTTAAAGTTAAAAGGTCTTCTTGTAACCCAGCTATTTATGATGAGCTAGGGAGATTTCCTCTCTCTTTTATGTAAGATTAAAAATAATCAAAAAACTGGTTAAAAATTTTAAAATGTGATAATATTTTGTTATATAATGTTTATAAGATCGGAACATAGTGTAATCAAAGAATGGAAATGAAATTAATAAAAAAAAACCTTATAAAATAAGCTTGTCAACACTTTTAATTTCTAAAACCTAAAAAAACCTAACCCGAGGGGGTTAAAAGATCATAATGATAATTTCAAATTATTCATTATTTGTATCATCATCATCAAATCTGTATACTAAGATATTAAGTCAGCGTACCTGTTTAACTAACTGCTTTTTTGCATCAAAAATAAGAAAAAAAAACTTTGCACGGACAAAATGGTGTCTGATCGATAGATCGGCAACATGTTGACGAGTAAGAAGTTAGTTTTAATGACTAGAGGTAATCAACCGTCAGACCTTTTGGTCTCGTTTGCCCGGATTTTAGTGCATGTTCTTTTTGACTAATATTGCTTTACAAATGGTGTCCTTAAAATCTGTATAAGATGTCCATAACTTTAACACTGACTATAATTTAACTAAAATATTAAAATTTTTCATCATCATCATCATCATCATCATCATCATCATCATCATCAAATGTCTCACTCTTTGAAGGCCAGTTCAATTTTTCTGTTTCCGGACATGCTCAATGCCATCTATTCAACACTTCTATAGTTCGATCACATTTTCAGTGAGGAAAAACATGTTTTGAATAAATTTCTTACTTGTTTGACCTAGAGCGACATATTTTTAAAATTTAATGCTTAAAACTACAAAACCTTCAAACGCACACAACAAAGTCTAAATTATTGTTACAAAAGACGATGCTATTGGCGGTAAAACATTTTACTATGTGATAGGCATCTTCTGAATTCGGATGTGCGTCTAATAACAACTGGTTTTATTTGATTTATAGATTCATTAATACAAGAAATTTAACCAATGTTATAAAATTAACAGATCTACATATAGCATTAATGGAATTTGAGGTTAGTAATCCACGATCTTTTAAAGGTCACATAGGTATTCCTTACTGAATAAGTGATCGGACTCGAAATTCGGGGATAATAACGATGATCAAGATACAATTCCGGTATTACTATTAACGATTCGAATTATGAACAAATCATGAATTTACAACCAGGTAGGAATATAATTGGTTAGAATTTTTTTACCGAGGCAGTTGACTCAGTTGCCTCAAACGTAGCTACGGTACCGAATATGTGACATTTTACATGTATAAAGGTGAAATAGTAACACAACCCTAAAGCAAAGCAAAAACTTTGAATTTGGTAAATTAAGATAAACACGAGAACTTGAGGTCATGTGCTCCGGAAGGGTAAGCACCTTCTGTTTAGCTAGTACACCCGCCACGTATTAACCAACAATATTGTGATGACGACAATAAAACGTTGTTGAATGAGGGAATCCGTTTACTATATGGTTTATGGAACGTGAAACAATTTTATAGTTCTGACATTTCTTATCTTTTTATAACTTATAACTTATAACTGCCAACTAATAAAATAATATGTCGTAGGTTTGAGATGCTGAGCCACAAATACAATTTTATTTTTATTTTTTTAGTTAATGACAATGCGATTCGCATATCAGATACCTTCGTGTCTATTTACGTTTTATCTTCAATTCTTTCAAGTATATATACCTGGGTGACCCGTGACGTCAGCAGTTGTCTCAGCCATCAGGACCCACTGACACAGAGGGTCTCCTAGCTCTACTCCATTTGACACTCCATCACCATCGGAGTCCTTCTCACACAATGTTCTATCCCATCTGAATCCATTGTTTTTAAAGTCCTATTTTCATACATTAACAAAAAAGAATAAGAATATATACAAGTAATACATATCTGTGATATTTTGAGCTTCATTTCATTTACATCAATGCGTCACCGGCTATAGTTGCATTTGAAAAGGAACAAGCTAGAGTTCAATTTCGCACCACACGTGATGGGATCTCTTTTTATGTTTTAGTTTGGCGTCATGTCGTCTTTATGTTTTAGTTTGGCGTCATGTCGTCGTTATCTTTTAGTTTGGCGTCATGTGGTCTTTATCTTTTCGCTCGGTATCATGTGGTCTTTATCTTTTCGCGTTGCGTCATGTCGCCTTTATCTTTTAGTTTGGTGTCATATCGCCTCTATCTTTTAGTTTGGCGTCATGTGGTCTTTATCTTTTCGCTCGGCGTCATGTTGTCTTTATTTTTTCGCTTGGCGTCATGTGGTCTTTATGTTTTTGCGTTGCGTCATGTCGCCTTTAACTTTAAGTTTGGTGTCATATCGTCTTTATCTTTTCGCTCGGCGTCATGTCGTCTTTATCTTTTCGCGTTGCGTCATGTGGTCTTTATCTTTTAGTTTGGTGTCATATCGCCTCTATCTTTTAGTTTGGCGTCATGTTGTTTTGATCTTTTCGCTCGGCGTCATGTTGTCTTTATGTTTTCGCTTGGCGTCATGTGGTCTTTATGTTTTTGCGTTGCGTCATGTCGCCTTTAACTTTAGGTTTGGTGTCATGTTGTCTTTATCTTTTCGCTCGGCACCATGTGGTCTTTATCTTTTGGCGTTGCGTTATGTCACCTTTATCTTTTAGTTTGGTGTCATATCGCCTCTATCTTTTAGTTTGGCGTCATGTCGTCTTTATCTTTTCGCGTTGCGTCATGTCGTCTTTATCTTTTAGTTTGGTGTCATATCGCCTCTATCTTTTAGTATGGCGTCATGTCGTCTTTATCTTTTCGCTCGGCGTCATGTTGTCTTTATTTTTTCGCTTGGCGTCATGTGGTCTTTATGTTTTTGCGTTGCTTCCTGTCGCCTTTAACTTTAAGTTTGGTGTCATGTTGTCTTTATCTTTTCGCTCGGCGCCATGTGGTCTTTATCTTTTCGCGTTGCGTTATGTCGCCTTTATCTTTTAGTTTGGTGTCATATCGCCTCTATCTTTTAGTTTGGCGTCATGTCGTCTTTATCTTTTTGCTCGGCGTCCTGTGGTTTTTATCTTTTCGCTCGGCGTCATGTCGCCATTATGTTTCCTCTAAGCGTCATGCCGTCTTTATCTTTTCGTGTTACGTCATGTCGACTTTATCTTTTAATTTGGCGTTCATGTCGTCTTTATCTTTTCGCTCGGTGTCATGTGGTCTTTATCTTTTTGCGTTGCGTCATGTGGTCTTTATCTTTTAAATTGGCGTCATGTCGTCTTTATCTTTTCGCTCGGCGTCATGTCGCCATTATGTTTCCGCTTGGTGTCATGTCGCCTTTATCTTTTCGCGTAGCGTCACTTTTTTTTCTTTTTTGCGTGACGTCATTCGCCTTTTCTCTCGACGTCATCTCGTCTTGTTCTTTTCTCACAGCGTCATCTCGTCACTGTCATTTCTTGTAGGTTCCTTTTGTCGTTTTTGCCTTCTATGGCGTCATTTCGTCCTTTTCTTTTTATGTGGCGTCATTTTGTCTTATTTTCTTTTTCCGTGCTGTTTTTTTTCTATTTGTGTGGCGTGTTTTAATCTTTTTCTATTTTTGGTCTTTGCGTGCGAGTCATTTTCTGTCCAGCGAAAATGTCACTGAACAATAAACCGTTTGTTTTATCAGATCGAACTTATCCGTAACTACTTCTTACTCTATAAGGGATCTCGATAACGAGTGCTCTAAGGTGCGCGCTTATTGATCACATCGACTCTCACCGTCTAGATTCGAATCCCGCTCAGGAAGATCTTAGTGTCAGAAACTTTGTTAGTTTGCTCGCTGAAGGTCACTGGCCGGGGTTTACATGCGGAAGAATATATCACGAGGTTGCTTTGCCACCGAGTGATATATTCGCCGCGTGTTAACGACGGCTCGGCGATATACCACGAGTAAATGTTGATCATTTCAATTCTAACATGGCTTGGATAAAAAGGAATGAAAGAAACATTGCGAACTCTTTCTTCGGAGGTACATTTTAATATCTATTTGCAAAAAGATCCATTGAAGCAATTCGGCTGTTGAGATTACCTCCATTGAAATAAATGATTTTATGTCATTTTTTACGAGATTTTATGTCACAGCCATTGTTGGCGACTCATAGCATGACGTCATAATATAAGCAAGGGCGTACGTCATTAAAAACCGAACAGTGATAGGTATATCGTTTGTAATACCACGGCTGGCTTCTTAATTTTTTCACATGATGGAAAACGCAGGTCATGTTAGCATAATCTGTAAATGATATTAACCTATGAATAATATTATGTATGCGTGAGAAGTGCGAGTGTGTGTGTCTTGTACTAGCGCGTACTCAGTGTTTTAAGGTGATAGTTTACAGAGTCTGTACGCCGCATGGTTGTATATAACTCCCCCAGTCACAATATACGGACAACAAGTGAACTAGCAAATACTCTGTCTTCTTACAAATGCAAACCCCCAGGCGAGAAATAGTATCCCAAATTTTGAAGTCCTATATATTACCTGGCCGTTGATCGAAGCCACGGCCTTTTGCCCCTCTTGTTGTTAAACAGATTGGAGGATACTTACATTTATAATGTACTTACTAGTCCAAATTGATTTTTATCCTTAGTATGATGACTCGGGTTAAAATGACCAACTGGACGCCAATTTAAACCGGTACACGGATCCTTTACTTTGTTACCGTTAGGTATCAGGGACAAATAGTTTTCATGGCAATTGGTTAGCCCCACAACTAGGATGACAACAATACTTTTTAACATATTGAAAGTTTGTTCCATAAATGATTTGTTCCCTGTCAGAAAGGAGGTGGAACTTCTCCACAGTGGCAATTTTAAATTTCTAATAAAATGTTAGTTTTCACCTTAGATAAAATAGTATAGATCGTGCACAATCTGATGTCACAACGAACAATGTGCGAGTCTATTATGGGTTACAGGCGTGACAGGTATATATATAAGCATTCGTAATGGTATACTCGAAATCGGTACGTCACCTGTTGTTGAAAGTTGTCAGTCCCCTATTAACAATAATAAATTTGCCCAAACACTCTGCTATCAGATCCTGTACACGACCTTTACCAAAGCATATTCAGAACGCTACTAATGTGAGACGTTTTAAAGATAAACTATTCTTTGTGTTTATAGAACCTTAGGCACAGTAAGTAGAACCCTATGATAAGTCACTAAGATAAGCACGTGTTTATCTGTACGTATTTGAGTACAATTAAGTGAAATCAAAAGTTAGAAAGAACGTCTTAAACAAATTATGTACTTGTCATTCTTTTACAAAAACGGTTAGCCAAGATACAAATATCTAGTGCTGAACAGGGATTCTTGTTATTTTGTCAAGCATCATACGGATTTCAAACAAAAATAAACTGAAGAATGTTGGAGTTTTTGGTAGATAACATATTTGTTTGGTAATATAAATTTACAGCAAACATTCGGTATACCAATGGGTACAAACTGCACCATTGCTTGTTTAATCTGTAGAGAAGACTGTCGCCAAATCATTCAACTCTACATACAAATATATAAATGACTTTCTGTCTCTTAACAATCCTAAATTTGCATACTGTGTGAATTTCAGCTGTCCTAGCGAGCTTGAAATAAAAGATACTACTGATTCCCCAAGTTCTGCTTCATATTCAGACTTATACATCAATCACGAAGTCCACGACATGCTTCATTTGAAACTGTACGATAAACGTAATAACTTAAATTTTTCTATTGTCAACTTTCCTTTTCTATGCAGCAATATACCTGCTTCTCCTGCTTATGGTGTAATCGTTTCCCTATTAATACGCTATGGTAGAGCTTGTTTTCCAGTACAGCAATGTGCCTGAATTCTCCTGCTTGTTCTCCAGTACAGCAATGTGCCTGTTTCTTCTGCTTGTTCTCCAGTACAGCAATATACCTGCTTCTCCTGCTTGTTCTCCAGTACAGCAATGTGCCTGCTTCTCCTCTTGTTCTCCAGTACAGCAATGTGCCTGAATTCTCCTGCTTGTTCTCCGGTACAGCAATGTGCCTGTTTCTCCTCTTGTTCTCCAGTACAGCAATGTGCCTGCTTCTCCTCTTCTTCTGCTTGTTCTCCAGTACAGCAATGTGCCTGTTTCTTCTGCTTGTTCTCCAGTACAGCAATGTGCCTGAATTCTCCTGCTTGTTCTCCGGTACAGCAATGTGCCTGTTTCTCCTCTTGTTCTCCAGTACAGCAATGTGCCTGTTTCTCCTCTTGTTCTCCAGTACAGCGATGTGCCTGAATTCTCCCGCTTGTTCTCCAGTACAGCAATGTGCCTGTTTCTCCTCTTGTTCTCCAGTACAGCAATGTGCCTGAATTCTCCCGCTTGTTCTCCAGTACAGCAATGTGCCTGTTTCTCCTCTTGTTCTCCAGTACAGCAATGTGCCTGCTTCTCCTCTTCTTCTGTTTGTTCTCCAGTACAGCAATGTGCCTGTTTCTCCTCTTGTTCTCCAGTACATCAATGTGCCTGCTTCTCCTGCTTGTTCTCCAATACAGCAATGTGCCTGCTTCTTCTGTTTGTTCTCCAGTCCAGCAATTTACCTGCTTCTCCTGCTTGTTCTCCAGTACAGCAATGTGCCTGTTTCTCCTCTTGTTCTCCAGTACATCAATGTGCCTGTGTCTCCTTCTTGTTCTACAGTACATCAATATACCTGCTTCTTCTGTTTGTTCTCCAGTCCAGCAATTTACCTGCTTCTCCTGCTTGTTCTCCAGTACAGCAATGTGCCTGCTTCTCCTGCTTGTTTTCCAGTAAAGCAATGTGCCTGTTTCTCCTCTTGTTCTCTAGTACAGCAATGTGCCTGTTTCTCCTTCTTGTTCTACAGTACATCAATATACCTGCTTCTTCTGTTTGTTCTCCAGTCCAGCAATTTACCTGCTTCTCCTGCTTGTTCTCCAGTACAGCAGTGTGCCTGCTTCTTCTCTTGTTCTCAAGTACAGCAATTTACCTGCTTCTTTTCTTGTTCTCCAGTACAGCAATGTACCTGTTTCTCCTGCTTGTTCTCCAGTACATCAATGTACCTGCTTCTCCTCTTGTTCTCCAGTACAGCAATGTACCTGCTGCTCCTGTTTGTTATCAAGGACAACAATATACTGCTTCTCAGTCTTGTAGTGGGAACAAGCTCAACCATAGCGTATTATTTGTGAAGAAATTACACCATAATCAGGATATATTGCTGCAAAATGAAACTTTACAACAGGAAAGATGAAGTCATCACCACGTTAACTTCGTCACATGGCTTCAAATGTAGCCTTTTATGGGTATAAGAATTGCGACATAAGTCTAAATATGAAGCATAAAGACGAATAAATGGTATCTTCTTATTCAATTTAACTAGGATAGACGACATTCACATTCTACAAATTTAGGATTATTAAGTATAAAAACACAATCTATATATGTTTATGTGGAGCTGAATGATTTGGCGACATTCTTCTCTCCAGATTCAACAAGGTTCTGCATTATTTCTGCCTGAAGAACTAAATAAGCAAGCAATGATGCACCGTTTGTATTAATCGGTATATATATCGATTTATATTTCCAAACACAACACATGTTTTCTACAAAAAACTAACATTTTGTTGATAGTATTTTTAGTAATTTTTTAAGTCCATATTGAGCATGACTAAATAGCCAGAATCCATGTTCAGCATTGGACGTCTTTACAAATTTAATAAAAAATATTTACTGGAATAATCCATCATCATTCACTAGTTTCTCGATATCATTGTCATCAAATATTTCCCTGAGTCGTTGGTGTACTTGTTAAGTGTCATTCCTATCCCGATTCATATAAGAATCATCTAAATTCGCCAATATCGTTACCTTATCTAAAATATACACTGGCGTTTATCTAGTGTTGTAAAATTAAAACTGGTATATGCAATTATGCATCGATCAACCAATCCTAAATGTGAGGCAATGGAATCAATCGGATAATTCTGACAACAAGCGACATAATTAGTCTAGTACTTGCAGGAAAGAGGTTTCATGTATGGACATGGTGGACCTTAAACCCATTAACAACAAAAATACTTATCCATGCTAAAATAACAATCCAGAATCAGAGTAAAACACGCGAACTTCCACCAGAGAAGTGAGACCGGGTGCTACAGAAAGGCAAGTACTTCCTGTTTTGCTATCCAGTCACGTGTGTGGTGCACCTTGTAGGGGTGATGGGATATGATGAGTACAGTGTTTTGATTTCAGCCATTTTGTTCCGGACAAAGCTCTCTAGGAATAAGCAACCTGCAAAAAATATTATTTGAAATTTTGAATCATATCATCATTTAACCTCAATTAATACTCCTGTTATTTTTATTACTATTATTGTAAACTGTAAGCCCATGCTAGTAAGGCCATTTAAGATCACAAGATAACAACATGTCTAGCAAGTAAAAACGTACTTTATTGTGTACACAAAATAGTGATGTCACAGAAAGTTGTATACGTGATGTCTTATATAGCATATTAACATAAACAATATATTATAAGGAAACAATACAAACTACACCATATTCTATCATAGTACAAATTAAAAAACTAATCCATGTAGTAGCAAAGTAAAAACTTTGAACATGGAAAATCAATTTAAACACGCGAACTTCCGCCAAGGAAATGATGCCGGGGGCTCCGGAAGTGTAAGCACATCCTGTTTAGTGTGACATAAACGTCAAATATGGCGATTATATAAACATTTAATACGTATGCAATTACAGACTACATATACCTTATATATTTACAATGCTATCGTTCTCCTTATGTGAAACAATTAAAACTTATCAAAACAATCCTCATAACCTCATGAAAATAGCCACGTGACGTGGCCGGTTTTACGTCACTAACACGGCCTCTTTCAAAGCGTCAACGGATGGCGGAGCTTAACATTTGTCAATGTCCAAATCTTTTCCAACAAAACAATTTCTCAAAACGGCAGCAATATGTAATTCAAATGACATACTGACAAAACCAAAAAACTAACTAGTACTATTTCTGGTTTAATTGGAGATGTTCATCTAGGATCATAAGCCAATGACTAGACTATATATGTTCTTGTTAAATTAGCAGTATCTCAATGTTGAATCAGTATTTAAATGTATACTGTATATAATGAAGATATGAATATTTTCACAGTACCGATATATGAATTTGACTACCGACTGATTTAGCTCCTTTCGGATATTCACAAATAAAATACAACCAGCAAACATTGAAATAAATATAAATTATATAATCATGTCCGCTCCATAATCTATAAACCTATGGGTGAAATTTGATCAATCTTAGAACAAATGTATACAAACAAGAGATAGGGTGTGGCGTAACACATTTACGCAGCTAGGTCAAAGATCAAGGCCATTAATCTTATTTTAGGCCGAGAATATGGGTTTCAAGAGGCAGTATACAATTCATAATTAACATTTACTTTCAATCTTGACAATACAAATGCATGTCTATTAACAAAACAATTTTAAAACGGTTGCAGATAATACAACATATTAACAAAACAATTTTAAGACGGTTGTAGATAATATAATATATTAACAAAACAATTTTAAGACGGTTGTAGATAATACAATATATTAACAAGACAATTTTAAGACCGTTGTAGATTTTATATTATCAAAACAAATTTAAGACTGTTGTATATAACAAAAAACAAACATATTAATCCATGTCCGAATCACAATCCAGAAGCAAAATAAAAACTATGGAACTGACAAGTTAGGTTAGACACGTGAACATCCATCAGAGAAGTCAGGACGGGTGCTCCGGAAGGGTAAACACCTCCTGTTTAGCTAGCTACACCCACCACATGTGTAATAAAAGTTGTGTGAAAGGAACATGGAACTATGGGACGTCAAATATATCCAGGGCAATCCTGGACACAGAGACATCAAACTTATCAACAAAACTATGATTACGGCCATAAAACTTTTTGAGGGCCTTGATAAGCCTAAGCTTGCAATATCGCTGATTCAACAATTTATTTGCAAGCAGCCTGTTTAGATAAAATAATTAAGACGTCGTAGATAATAGAAAAAAACAATTTTAAGACGGTTGTAGATAATATAATATATTAACAAAACAATTTTAAGACGGTTGTAGAATATAATATATTAACAAAACAATTTTAAGACGGTTGTAGATAATATAATATATTAACAAAACAATTTTAAGACTGTTGTAGATAATATAATATATTAACAAAACAATTTTAAGACTTGTAGATAATATCATATATTAACAAAACAATTTTAAGACTTGTAGATAATATAATATATTAACAAAACAATTTTAAAACGGTTGTAGATAATATAATATATTAACAAAACAATTTAAAAACTGTTGTAGATAATATAATATATTAACAAAACAATTTTAAGACAGTTGTAGATAATATAATATATTAACAAAACAATTTTAAAACGGTTGTAGATAATATAATATATTACAAAAAACAATTTTAAGACTGTTGTAGATAATAAAATATATTAACAAAACAATTTTAAGACGGTTGTAGATAATATAATATATGAACAAAAGAATTTTAAAACAGTTGTAGATAATATAATATATTAACAAAACAATTTAAAGACTGTTGTAGATAATATCATATATTAACAAAACAATTTTAAGACGGTTGTAGATAATATAATATATTAACAAAACAATTTTAAAACGGTTGTAGATAATATAATATATTACAAAAAACAATTTTAAGACTGTTGTAGATAATAAAATATATTAACAAAACAATTTTAAGACGGTTGTAGATATTAACAAAACAATTTTTTGACCGTTTTAGATAATATAATATATTAACAAAACAAATTTAAGACGATTGAAGATAATATAATATGTTAACAAAACAATTTTAAGACGATTGAAGATAATATAATATATTAAAAAACAATTTTAAGACGGTTGTAGATAATATAATATATTAACAAAACAATTTTAAGACGGTTGTGGATAATATAATATATTAACAAAACAATTTTAAGACGGTTGTGGATAATATAATATATTAACAAAACAATTTTAAGACGATTGAAGATAATATAATATGTTAACAAAACAATTTTAAGACGATTGAAGATAATATAATATATTAAAAAACAATTTTAAGACGGTTGTAGATAATAAAATATATTAACAAAACAATTTTAAAACGGTTGTAGATAATATAATATATTAACAAAACAATTTTAAGACGGTTGAAGATAATATAATATATTAAAAAACAATTTTAAGACGGTTGTCGATAATATAATATATTACAAAAAACAATTTTAAGACGGTTGTAGATAATATAATATATTAACAAAACAATTTTAAGACGGTTGAAGATAATATAATATATTAACAAAACAATTTTAAGACGGTTGTCGATAATATAATATATTAACAAAACAATTTTAAGACGGTTGAAGATAATATAATATATTACAAAAAACAATTTTAAGACGGTTGTGGATAATATAATATATCAAAAAACAATTTTAAGGCAGTTGTAGATAATATAATATATTAACAAAACAATTTTAAGACTGTTGTAGATAATACAATACAATATATTAACAAAACAATTTTAAGACTGTTGTAGATATTAACAAAACAATTTTAATACTGTTGTAGATAATATAATATATTAACAAAACAATTTTAAGACGGTTGAAGATAATATAATATATTAACAAATATTAACAAAACAATTTTAAGACTGTTGTAGATATTAACAAAACAATTTTAAGACTATAATAATAATAATAATAATAATAATAATAATTGTTTATTGCGTAAAGTACATACATACTTGTAGCATATATACATACACATAGTTATATATTTGGCTGTCACAATAATGTCATAATGTTTCATAAGCAATATATGTATACAATACATTTGATTAGATGGATAAACAGGTTAAAGTGAAGAGTTTTTTCGTTTGAAAGCATAATACAAAAATTTACCTAGTTTGCTAATTTTGGCAGAGCTATAATTGCATGATAATAATATATAAAATTTATTTAAATTTTGCCAATGACAAAAATATTTAGAAAAATATTTGATACGCAATTCAGAATATGCAGGACAGACAAGAAGAAAATGATACTCATTTTCTATGACACCCATGTTACAACATTTACATAAACGTAACGACTTATCAACATTGTGATACCTTGCAGTTTCAACAAACAATGAATGTGAACCAACACGAAACTGAGTTATTATATGTTTATATTTTGGTTCAATATCAACTATTAGATAATTTTCTAGACCAAATTTACACTTAAATTGTTTATAATAATACATTTTTGAACAATCTGTCATACTTTCAATCGATTTTTGTAAAAACTGGTCATATATTCTTTGTTTAATAACATCAAGATCAGTCATATAAAAAACCTGACAGTACCAATAAAAAGATAAACCAAGATTACAAAAAAAATCTTTTATATTACTAGCCCAATTCTGACCATTATACTTTACATCATTATCTGCATCAGTACGTAGAGAATATACAAAATACAATAAAGAGTTTTTATTCTGTAAAATTTTTAACCAGTATTTAAAGATATTTTTTAAAAAGTCAAACTTTAAAGAAAACCTGCCAAGTTCACCATAAACTGCACAAGTAGCAGTAGAAGACTTAACATTTAGAACCCTTTTACAAAATTTTAGGTGAACTTTCTCTAGCTGACAAAAATGACTAAATCCCCATACTTCAGATGCATATGTCATAATAGGTAGAACTAATGTATCAAACATAAAACATTTCTTCTTTACATTAAGACCAGCGTCATGAAAAATACTATACAGATTAAATAATGCTTTGGTACTGTGATCAACAATCTTACTTTCATGTGATTTAAAGTATCCATTATATGTCAAAGAAACACCAAGATATACAAAATTCTTAACAATATCTATTTTTAAACCATTGTAATAAAAAACAGTAATTGGTAAAATTCTAAAGCGCCCTCTTTGAAAGATAACAATTTTTGTTTTATCTACATTAACCGACAACTGGTATTTTAGACAATACTCATGTAATCCATTCAATAACTGTTGTAATCCTTTTTTTGTTTGGCTAAACAAAATAGTATCATCAGCATACAATAAACAGTATATAAGTAAATTATCAAGATCATTGCTACCACCATTATGATACAAAGACAAATGACTGATAAAATCATTTAGAAAAAACAAAAACAAAGTGGATGATAAAGGTTCACCCTGCATTACTCCTGAGCAAGATGGAAAAAAGTTCCCAAGTTGATGGTTAAATTTAACACACAAGTTGACATTAGAGTACATAGATTTAAGTATTTTGACCATTTTACAGCTTACACATTCATGTATTAGTTTATACCTTAATATATTTCGATTTATATTATCAAATGCCTTTTTATAACCAATAAAAGCTCAATACAGTTTTTACCTTCAGATAGCAACTTTGAAACAATACTATTTAAAAATAAAAATACAGTCAGTAGTACTTCTGTCAGCACGAAAGCCAAACTGGTTATTACATAATATATCATTTGTATCACACCAATCGAGTAACCTTTTGTTCAATATAATAGAAAAAAGTTTACCAAAAACATTCATAAGAACAATACCTCTATAATTATTTACGTCCTCTTTACAACCTTTCTTTGGTACAGGGGTAATAACTCCAGTAGAAAAAAGCTGAGGGTAAAACCCAGAGTTGTATATAACATTAAAAATATTACAGATAACATCCTTTGATACATGTTTACAACACTTGAAAATTTCAGCTATAATGCCATCAATTTCTGGGCTTTTACCAGACTTTAGCTTGTTAATGGCAAATAAAACCTCCTCTGTTGTAATACTTTGGTCCAGGAGATCACACTGTATATTAAACTGATCAATATTACAATATACACTATCATCCGTATAACCACTTTGAAATAAAGATTTAAAATGATCATTAAAGTCATGTAAAGTAAGTTTATCAGACACATTTTGTGATTGTTGTAGATAATATAATATATATTAACAAAACAATTGTAAGAGGATTGAAGATAATATAATAACCTTATTAAATCTGGAAAGAAACTGTTGCCAAATCATTCAACTATACATAGAGATATAGATGACGTTCTGTCTCTTAACAATTTTAAATTTAGAGACTATGTAAGTGTCATCTATCCTAGTAAGCTTGAAATAAAAGACACGACTTATTCCTCATGTTCTGCTTCATATTTAGACTGAATTATCACGCACATGAAAGGCTACATTTGAAACTTTATGACAGACGTGATGACTTCAATTTTTCTTTTTTAGGCAGCAATATACCTGCTTCTCCTACTTATGGTGTATTTGTTTCCCAATTAATACGCTATGGAAGAGCTTGTTCCCACTACGGGGACTTTGTACAACGAAGTAGGCTGCTTGCAAATAAATTGTTGACTCAGGGGTATTGCAAGCCTAGGCTTATCAAGGCCCTCAAAATGTTTTATGGCCGTCATCACAGTATTGTTGACAAATTTGATATCTCTGTGTCCAGGATTGCCCTGGAAATTTTTGACGTCTCATAGTTCCATGTTCCTTTCACACATTTTTGATAACACACGTGGCGGGTGTAGCTAGCTAAACAGGAGGTGCTTACCCTTCCGGAGCACAGGGCCTCACTTCCCTGGGGAAAGTTCACGTGTATAACCTAACTTGTCAGTTCCAAAGTTTTTACTTTGCTCCTGGATTGTGATTCGGATATGGATTAGTATGTTTGTTTTTGAATATTTACAAAACAATTTTAAGACGGGTGTAGATAATATAATTTATAATATAATTAATAAATTCCATCTTTGTGATTGGCTAAAATGGTAACACGTGACCATTGAATCTCGCATGGTATACCAAGGATTTCTGAAAAATCCGATGAATATCAAATTCGGTGTACGTCATCGATTTTGTGGACGTTCTCGCGTAAAATGATTAAAACGTCATCAATTAAGTGTGCGCAAGTAATTGTGTCTCAAACGTGATGCCTGTTTACGTTTACGCTATGTCATCATCAATTTATTGTTTGTCATCCGGAATGTTATTTATCTTTTTCATAGATTCAGATTTTAAAAGTCAGAGAGATCTATTTATTGCGGGATATTTTTCATGTGATCTGTCACAACCAGGGCCAGGCTGGGAAATCTAACACCGGTAAAATAGCTAGATTGCCTGATCACAGGTTTTAGAAAACATTGTCAATCAAAGTGCCACAGTGGCTAAAGTATATAATAAAACAGTTATGGACTTTTTAGTGGTTGTATATTGTGTGATATTCGCCTCGGTCAATATTTATTTTTACGGTGAGTATCACTGGAATTGACCAATCAGAGAAAAGGAAAACACGCAGTCATATAATAAATGGATTTATATAGAGACTAAGCAAATGGGATATATGTTACATCACATCACACTCGACTGAGATTAACCGGTATCGGTCACAAACAGGTGACAGATTGTATTAGTCTGGTACTGCAAAATTAAAATGACAATACAAAAATCCCATCAGCTGACAACGCTATTTGGCTTGTATGCTTACAAAACGTTCCACGCAATTGTTTTTAGGTATAGATCACGTTTAACGATAACGAACGTTATCGATACTTTTTTCTTTGTTTTCGTCAGTTAATGAATCATTATGACCTACAGTCTCCGGTTTTTTGCCAGAATTTCCATCTCCTCTTAACAAAAGTAGTTTATACAAATTCCAAATACGACGATTGAAAACAAAAGCCAACAAGAAACCGACGCCGTGTAAAACCACAAATAAGTTGAACATGTAAACAAAAACAACATTATTTGTTCTTAGAGATAGAATAGCAAAGGTCCAGACGATGACAGTGAGGGATGAAAGTCCACAGAAAACCTTCATATTCTGATATTCATCTTTCACGTTATTCCAAATAACTGATTTTCTGAGAATTGTTATAACAATTGCTAAGAGCAGTAGCACATTGGCTAAAATAGGCACACAAATAGGTAAGGCGAAGGTCAAGAGAAGCATGGAGAATGTTGAAACAAAACATAACTCAACGGCCTCATAGAATACATAGCCTGGAGTCATTTTGGCGGCGGACATGTGTGTAAAAATGTTGATAGATATAAAAATTACTGGGTAAACAAGAGACCAAACTTGATAGAAAATAAAACGCCAAGCATGATATGTGGGAGAATAACATCTACTCAATCTAACGAATGTAATAAACGCATGGACACAACACGTGTTCAAAAGAGCCACAAAATGTAACCAGATAAAATGTACCGCTATACCAGCTGTTAAACAGTGAAGGTTATTGTCAAACTTGAGTAATGCATCAAAACATAGAGCAAGATGTGATAGAGTGGCTGAAAATGTCAAAAATATATTGTTACAACCAGATAGCGTTCGCAATTCTTTAAACAATAAATGCGTTACCAAGGTAAACCCTAAGCAGGAAAGTGATATAACCCTAGAAAGTGTTGACAGTATTTGATGTTTGTATGTTTGAAGTGGATCTTTTATCATCTTCATAAGGGATATGAATGTGTTCAAACACACAGTAATGGTGGTGTCACTACTATTTATAAATTCTGTGGTACCAAGACAAAAATCTACAAAGCACACAGTGTCATTTATAATTTGAAAACTATATTCCGATGAATTGACTTCAACTTGTGGGCATAATGATAAAGAAGTAATTTGAATAATCCAAAAGGGACCAGTTTCTCTGTCAATGCTGTAGCCTACAAATTGATGTAGAAATATACTGTCTTTATTACCATGAGTATACATCATTAATGGTTGATTTAAAATATGACCTTTTATCTCTATACCTGGGATCTCATGCTTAATTGATCCCATTTTAATCATCGTTCTTAAGAAATCAACATAATCAGGGTCCCAGCTTTCTATCTGGAATTGTATATGAACGTAATATTTTTTATAACTTGACGTATACGCTGGACTGGTTTTTAGCGAAGATATAGTAGCAAACCGCACTTTAAAATCATGCATGTTGTTGTGAATGTATTGTTCGAAATTATGTGCCATACACATGACAGTAAAATCAAATGAATAACTTTCCGTGTTAAAGACAACTTCATATTCAAAAGTGACAAGATGTCGTATTTTTTCACCGGCCAAAACTGGAATGCATTTATTTCTGTCGTAATACAACATATCTGAACATGTGACAGGTCTACATGTATCCTGAAATAAAATAAACAGTGAAATTAATAAGTGTTGTATCTGACAAACTTTGTCGTAATACAACATATCTGAACATCTGACAGGTCTACATGTATCCTGAAATAAAATAAACAGTGAAATTAACAAGTGTTGCATCTGTCAAACTTTATCGTAATACAACATATCTGAACATCTGACAGGTCTACAGGTATCCTGAAATAAAATAAACAATAAAATTAACAAGTGTAGTATCTGTCAAACTTTGTCGTAATACAACATATCTGAACATATGACAGGTTGATAAGTAAAGTAAGTTATTATCGTTAAGGATATACTAAGATGGCCGATATCAACCGGTAGGATAAACATACCTTTTTAGTTGTTTCAACATGTAGAATGCCAAAGCAACACGACATTAGTAATGCCAAAGCAACACGACATTAGTATATGTCAAAGCAACACGACATTAGTAATGTCAAAGCAACACGCCATTAGTAATGTCAAAGCAACACGACATTAGTAATGTCAAAGCAACACGTCATTAGTAATGTTAAAGCAACACGTCATTAGTAATGTCAAAGCAACACGACATTAGTAATATCAAAGCAACACGCCATTAGTAATGTCAAAGCAACACGCCATTAGTAATGTCAAAGCAACACGACATTAGTAATGTCAAAGCAACACGCCATTAGTAATGTCAAAGCAACACGTTATTAGTAATATCAAAGCAACACGTCATTAGTAATGTCAAAGCAACACGACATTAGTAATGTCAAAGCAACACGTCATTAGTAATGTCAAAGCAACACGTCATTAGTAATGTCAAAGCAACACGACATTAGTAATGTCAAAGCAACACGTTATTAGTAATGTCAAAGCAACACGACATTAGTAATGTCAAAGCAACACGACATTAGTAATGTCAAAGCAACACGTCATTAGTAATGTCAAAGCAACACGTTATTAGTAATGTCAAAGCAACACGTCATTAGTAATGTCAAAGCAACACGTCATTAGTAATGTCAAAGCAACACGCCATTAGTAATGTCAAAGCAACACGTTATTAGTAATATCAAAGCAACACGCCATTAGTAATGTCAAAGCAACACCATTAGTAATGTCAAAGCAACACGCCATTAGTAATGTCAAAGCAACACGACATTAGTAATGTCAAAGCAACACGACATTAGTAATGTCAAAGCAACACGTTATTAGTAATATCAAAGCAACACGCCATTAGTAATGTCAAAGCAACACGACATTAGTAATGTCAAAGCAACACGTCATTAGTAATGTCAAAGCAACACGTCTTTAGTAATGTCAAAGCAACACGACATTAGTAATGTCAAAGCAACACGTTATTAGTAATGTCAAAGCAACACGACATTAGTAATGTCAAAGCAACACGACATTAGTAATGTCAAAGCAACACGTTATTAGTAATATCAAAGCAACACGTCATTAGTAATGTCAAAGCAACACGTTATTAGTAATGTCAAAGCAACACGTCATTAGTAATGTCAAAGCAACACGTCGTTAGTAATGTAAAAGCAACACGTCATTAGTAATGTCAAAGCAACACGTCATTAGTAATGTCAAAGCAACACGTCATTAGTAATGTCAAAGCAACACGTTATTAGTAATGTACAAGTTACACCAGAAGGTATATGTATTTTGTCTGCTGATATCGATCACAGTATAACACGACCTAACTGGCAATGCAGAAATGTTTCGGCCTAACTAGCTTTCATATTACTGTTTGTGTATGGCCAACAAGATCGTCTGAATGTAATGTAACTATGGAAACACTTACCTTTATAAAATCGTAGATTTCATGTCTTGTACATCTATCTAATGCTGCATATGGCATCAAATCATCCTGGATTGTGACTGTATTTACCAATGATGTAAACAAGTCGTCACCATCTCCACCACCTATGACGTCAATAACGTACGAATGATCTATACTGCCACCGTTACACATATGACAAAATGTATTTTTATATTGTATAGAACCATATTGATAAATCATTGTATATTTATGGCAGGCATTCTCGATTAATTCATCATACTGTTCCCAGTTACCAGTAATATTACATTTAGATATAACATCCGGGTAACATCGGTTATACGGATCTAACTCAGGCGACAAATATAACGCATTACATCTGTCTCTTTTCCTCATTAACTCATTCGTCATACCATCAAGATGATCGATTATAAATAAAGTCACCCTTACATTGTAATTGTAGATTGAATTTTTAAACTTGTTTCTTCATGACACTCCGCACAGTACTTGTTCTTAAACGTTATAGGACGGTCTGATGTCGTGACAACTGGGACACTGTCTAACAGACTAAGTTCTGCTTGTCCACATAGATATCTTAGTGTTTTGTTAGTCTCAGACACTGGACACTCCGTTATCATGTAATACGAATCTCCTTGCACGACATTGTCTGGGAAAAACTGTGCAGAAACGCAAGTGCCATTTAAGAACGTTGGTTTGACATTGCATATGGCGAATCTAGACAACACGTACCATACAAACCACAAGTTTTATGGCAACTGCAGTTTTTACAACTGGGCTTCTGGTAGGTAGGCTCCTGTACTTTACTGTAACGACACAAGTCTGTGTAGGGACAGGCATACATCTGCATCTGTAAGAGTTCCTTCAATGTCTGATCAGTTTCATTTCTCAACGATTCATTGATAGAATAAGTGAGGTCAAAATTGCTATCGTAAAAATAATAAAATCCACTTGCAAAATTACTATACCAACTATAGTAATAATTTTCCTCATCGCCGTCCTCTTTGATACTATTGACAGTGGTATTGTTACCTTCACTGGTGGCGTTAGAACTGTCTACTGGGAAGACAGGAGGTTGTTGTGTTTGATCAGTAGATATGGCTGAATTCCCTATTTCGGTTTCATTATCAACTTGCCAGATATTGCTTCTATCGGTGGTATTTTTATAACCTTGGTCTTTCTGAGCGATGTTGGTGGACACTTCGTTGGTATCAGCGATATTGGTAGATATATCGGCGGCAGCATCGACAACAGTATCATGGCTAGTGTACCATTCCATGCGTGGATTTAAAAGCAGATATATCATCAGTATAAACCGTGGCTTCTTCATCATTATCAAAATGATACAAAGAGTCCGACAAATAAAATAAAAGATGGATGTATTTAACTCTGAAATCAGAAAACGCCAAGAACCAAACTCTGGAATCAACAGATCCTAGACTATCTTATATGATTAAACCAACAAACATCTAGGTTTGTGTCTAAATCAACATTCAAACTTACTTTTATGTTTAACTGTTAGACAAGTCCAAATTATCTATGACCATATACGGTATTTAAATATTAAGGCATAAAAGAACAACCAATGAACGACAAGATGGATTAACATCAAATGGAACCCAAAGGACAAAAAACATTTTAAAATTGACAATGAAAAAGTAATAAAGTATTCTCATTTTCTCCATTACAACTGGTTTTATTTCCCTACAATTTATTTTTTATTTTATTTTTTGTAATTGTCTTTTTTATATTTCATTAAATATACATTTACAAACACTTAAACATTATTCAATTGCAAGACAGAAAACATACAATGTATAATGAATGTTTAAAATGAGAGAGAGAGAGAGAGAGAGAGAGAGAGAGAGAGAGAGAGAGAGATGCCACCTTAAAAAGGAACACTTAACATATATACTCTATCTTATAAACTTATGATATAATACATATAATATAGTACATAAACCACTTTTCAAACAAAAAAGGCGCAATTGGTCTTCCAACTTTGTGTGATCACTTACTTTTGCAGCAATCATTTTTGCATGTTATAGACATAACATAACAAATTTAAAAGTACTAAGAGACAATGTTTTGTTGATACATCTATTTTGTAAACATAATACTTAATATTTATTACATTGCGGTGTTTGAACTTTCATAATTTTACTCCACCTGGTTTTGTTCGTCTTCACCTTATATTTATGGACCAGCAGGACATGTAATAGCTGGTGATCTCAATATAATCGAGAATCCTTAATTAAGATGTTTACTTTCAAAACTTCCTAAATACAGAGAAGCTCAACTTTTTACTTGGGCGCAGAATTTCAGAATTGTCATGGATTTTGTTGAGGGGTATGCTAAACGTTGGGCAAATTAGAAGATGTGGAGCTTGACACTTTATCCGATTTGACAAAGGCTGTAAGATCTTTCGTTAAAACGAGGATGGCCAAACTAAAAAGGGTTTATGAGTAATAAACCGTCTTCAGTACTTAATGATCCAGAGATTTAGGCAATTCTAACAGATATACACAACAAATATGTTGTTGTTCCGGCTGATAAGACTTCCAACAACATTATTCTTGTTTGTAAGAAATTCTACCTTGAATGCCTTATTAAGGTGCTTGGTTTAGATAGTGTATCAGATAACCCTATATATACTAGAACTGATTTTACCAAAGATGAAGTTCTTTTCAACCATAGGCGAGTTCTCGAGTCTTTCGGTATCAATCTAAAGAGAAAAAAAATTACCTTCCTTACTTGTATTGGATTCCTAAACTCCATAACATCTATACAAGGAAAGATATGTATACAGATTCATCTAAATGTACTACTAAATCATTATCGGTAACTCTAACACACATTTTGACAGTCATCAAAGATGGTCTTCAGTCTTATTAAAAAAGTCTATTCTACAACTGGCATCCACCAAATGTGGATTCTTAGAAATTCTAAAGAATTTCTAGAACATCTTGCTCCTAATACTTGAAAAAAGTAGAAAAACATTTGATTTTCTATACTATACACCACTATCTCTCATTCTTAATTGATGGAACGTCTTCAAGAAATATTCTCTCTTTTACAAAAAATGGAAAGCCAAAAAACAAATATCTAGTGCTGAACAGGGATTCTGGTTATTTTGTCAAGCATGATACGGATTTTAAACAAAAATATACTGAAGAATGTTGGAGTTTTTGATAGATAATATACATGTTGTGTTTGATAATATAATTTTCCAGCAAACAATCGGTTTAGGTACAACTCAACATACAGATATATAGATGACGTTCTGTCTCTTAACAATCCTAAATTTGGAGACTATGTGAATGTCATCTGTCCTATTTAGCTTGAAATAAAACATACGACAGATTCCTAGCGTTCAGCTTCATATTTAGACTTAAACCTCAATTATGACGCCCACGAAAGGTTACATTTGAAACTTTATGACAAACGTGATGACCTTAATTTTTCTATTGTCAGTTTTTCTTTTCAGTGCAACAATATGCTTGCTTCTCCTGCTTATGGTGTATTTGTTTCCCATTTAATACGCTATGGTAGAGGTTGTTCCCACTACGGGGACTTTGTACAACGAAATTTCCTGCTTGCAAATAAATTGTTGACTCAAGGATATTGCAAGCCTATGCTTATCATGGCCCTCAGTACGTTTTATGGCCGTCAACACAATATTGTTGATAAGTTTGGTGTCTCCACTTGTGTCAAGGATTGCCCTGGGTATACTTGACGTCCCATAGTTCAATGTTCAATTACACAATTTTGATTACACACGTAGTGGTATAGCTAGCTAAACAGGAACTGCTTACCCTTCCGGAGCACCCGGTCTTACTTCCCTGGTGGAAGTTCACGTGTCTAATCTAACTTGTCAGTTCCAAAGTTTTTACTATGTTTCTGGATCGTGCTTTGGACATGGGTTAGTATGTTTGTTTGGATGATTACATACATGGTCACAAAACTCGACAACACGTACATTGTTAACGAGGGTTGATTGATATGTGTGAGTTGTGTTTTGAACGAGATGAGCATTGATATCGTTATTCAGCCCTGTTATTCACCGACTATTTAAATACATGTGTCCGCAGATTGATGTTATTTTGACCAAGTGGCACTCTAAAGAAAATAAGGCAAGAATATTTGACAAATTAAAATAAATCGGTGAAGAAGCAGTGATCCAACATATCCTTCTAAAGATATCATACCACTAGAGAAAGATGTCCTTTCATATAATAAGTTAAAAGGTGGATGGTGGCATATAACGGCAGGTAGATCCTGGAGTATGACCCCGTCCTTGAGAAGGCTGTCACTGTAGCAATCCCAGAGATAGTCAATAAAGATTAACAGACGAGTTACGGAAAGATATTTAGTCAATAAGTTGACATTTCAGAAGAAAAGGAACGTTATATTAATTTTGCAATGAGAATGCTCGCAATGCTTTTGACAATTTAACGTGTGCTAATCTAAATTTTTTATAGGTAGATCCTGCTAAACCAAATGCCGCTTGTTAAACGGAACGTTGATACCGTTCAACCATAAATTGTACATACATTTAGTACTTTTTCCACGCAATCATTCATAGACATACTTGAAGTATAGACAGATTTCTGATATTTTTGTAGATATACAAACACGTGCAAAAAGTTTTTTTTCATGGTCCATGAATTTTTCACTGTTAAATGTAAAACTAGTTGAAGTTTTTCATAAAAATAACCAGAAAAGGGGATTTTGTTGTTTTAATAGATATATTTTAAATTCAATAAGTACTTTAAAATTGAAATCTACTATATAATCATGCTTCACATGACAGGTAAAAATTCACTTTATGTTTTCTTGAATGTTATAAAACAGACAATATCTTTAACATTATTGAAAGAAACTGCAACTAATTTTAGTTTAAGCAACGGAAATTTTATAAATATTTCTCAAGAACTAAAATAAAGGATTTTTTTTACAAACATATGGTTTTATACGAATTGAGTTGAGTAATGTTGTTTAATGTCTTGTCAAAAATATTTCACTTATATCGAGACGTCGCCAGCTATAGGTAAAGGTGCAGAAATTTTGCCTGTGCGTTGCGCTGATGGCATTATACTGCAGGTTTCTTTATCGTGCAAAGCCCTCTGTGACACGGGATCTCGTTTATTTTAGGTTCTCATCCGAAAGAACTGTGACTTTCTTTTCGAAATGCCGAGCGCTTGGCGAAAGAACAGTCACTACTTACTTTCAAATCTTGGGTCAGACCCGGTCGGGGCTCAAACCTACGACCTCCAACTTGTGGAGCGAGCACTCTACCAACTAAACTACCGCAGTGGCGGTTCTATAGGAAATAAAGAAGGATTTTACAGAGTGATCGAATACTTTTTGCAAGTCTCTGTATATCTTGGTATGTCACATATTTAACATCATGGGATTTCATATCCTAAAATATTTAAAGCCATAGAGATATATTTAATTCATTCTATGTCATGTAATCAAAAACAAACATACAAATCCATGTCCGAATCACTACGTTAAAATTCTAGTAATCACAATTTTTAATATATGAATATACAAACTGCCTCTGTGATTTAAATTGTTTCTATAGTATAAACAAAGATGATAATGTTGTTATTGATTCTACTTATGAACAGGTTTTGGTGGATTGTAAGATATCTTTGCCACAAATATAACAGGAGGATCCCTGTGTGAAATTCAAATACCTTCTAAGATTTTGAATGTAAGAAAATGTGTTTGCGTATATTCCACACGTTGCTTATTCATTTTATCCAAATTGTTATCATTCTATCGTTGTTGTATGCGTTGTGTTTACTACACAAGTTTCAATTTTAATATTCTTTGTCCACACTGGTACTTTCACATTGTGTAATCAACAGACGTACTGGGTTTGAATATTAAAAAGAAACAGGGCGAACTTATCAGAATATCACAAATAATAATTTTACCCCTTACACTCGTTCTGCACATCACCCTGCCGGTATCAGGTCAATTCGCCCCACGGTAAATTCGCCCCCGTCAAATTCGCCCCCACTTTCAATGAATTTGCCCCCATGTCAAAATCGCCCCCGTTCAAAATCGCCCCACTTTTTGCAAATTCGCCCCCACTGTCAAAGTCGCCCCCATTTTCTCAATGACTATATAACAAATACTTTGTTTACTTTTTTAATAGAAAAATCAAATTAAAATATTGAAGATGAAATATGTTAGTGTATCATAATGGATTTAACTTCATATATCATGATTCACTATCTAATTATATTATTAAACGTTGCCAATGTTGCTTTTTACAAAATCATTTTTATTATTTCTAATGTCATCTTTAATTAACATTAAATACTTCTTTTTACTGTACCCACTGTTATGATTATATCATAATCTAACAAATGACTTTTGATAATTACCATTTCATGCCATGTCCTAGGTGCGAATTCAGTTAATGCATTTTGCATTATGAATGCGCGACAAAAACATTGCAATAAAAACAATACATATTTTTTTTTTTTTATATTTTTTTTATTTTTGTAAAGCAAACATGAAATATCATAGTTCTACATAATTGTTATATACAATCATAATACAATATATACAATATACAGATTTTCTGCATGGTTATCCAATACATGTCAATAGTGAAAAAAAAATTAAATTAAATTAGAACACTGTAAATATATTTCCAAAACCTATCAAAAATTTCCAATTTTCCCACATTGCTTAATCTTATTCTTTCTAATGCTATATTATAGTTCAATTTTGTTTTTAAACTGTTAAAATTTAATTTGCTATCATTTGATCTGGTGTTGTATATATAATTTCTTACTAGGATAAATATGAAGTTTAAAGGTTTTAATTTTTCCGAAATGTATGGGTTACCGAAAATAGCCGTTTTAGGATTTATTTCTAAATTTATTCCATTATTTTCAAATAAATTTTCTAATTTCTCCCAAAGATTATAAACATGTTGACACTCCCAAAACAAATGTACTATATTTTCCGCAAATGTGTTACAAAATTTACATTTATCATCTGTTCTTATTCCAATTTTTTTCAGATAACTATTTGTTGCTAAAATGTTATTATTTATTCTATACTGAAACCATTGGAGATAAGTATTTTTGGTTGTATAAAAAGGTATACTATTGTAAATTTTCCATTCTTTATCTCCAATGTTAAAATCTAATTTCCATTTTATTTCACTTGTCTGTATTTTGTTTGTCTTAATTAAACATAAGTACATGTCTTTAGCGCCTTTTTTAGATTTAAAAATTATTTTTAAGTGAAACGGTATAAACGGGTTTATTGTTTTAATGTTGTTGGGGTGTATCTTAAGTGTTTTTATATATAAAACAATACATATTTACATATAATGTGTTTGCAGTTAATTGGGCATATCCGAGGTCGTAAATAAATCATTTTATGTTACTTTTAAAATCTCAATAAAAGAAGACAATTTCTCAAAAACTGGGGGCGAATTTGCAAGAAGTGGGGGCGAATTTGAACGGGGGCGATTTTGACATGGGGGCAAATTTGTTGGAAGTGGGGCGAATTTGACGGGGGCGAATTTACCGTGGGGCGAATTGACTTGAATTCACCCTGCCATAACAAAAGTATATTTCGATTCTTCAAAGAGGCAAAAGAAAATATTAAACTCAAGCGCCATGGAAAACTAAATAAACATGTGCTACCATTAACTGTTGTGACATTAACTTGATTAAGCATCCGCCTTATTCACCTGGTGTCGTTCCATAAACTTACAACAATTACCAGAACTGAAAAGTAGCGATTTCATTTCCGGTTCCCACATTCAATCAGATGATGACGTCATACATTTTGTGGACGGCTTTCTAAACGGTAAACAAAGAAATGTATAAAAAGTTGAATTGAAGTCCTTTAATATCGCTGGCAAGTTGTAAGATACTTAAGGTGATTGTGTTGAAAAACAATGAAATTGGTGCGTAAAATTCAAACATATCAATGAGCTCTCGAAAGACATGGTCACAAAACATGACACACATTGCTGTTTATAAGACGCGCATTCTTTTACCTTTGCATTGCTTGAGTGCAATGTGAAGGGTGGGCTCTTTAGCTTGTAACGCCTGCCGTGACACAGGGAATATGTGTTAAGGTTTCTATGGAAAGACACTGTTACTTTTATTTCTAGATGCCGAATGATTGGTCTCGGTCATACCCGACCAGGATTCGAATTCGGATTCCCAAATACGGAGCAAACACTCTACCAACTTCGCTACCGTATTGGTTCTATTATTATTATTTCGGCCTTTCTCATAGAGTCGCATGTTAAAAAAGTAATATTTGACGTTATTGCGAGTTCCTGTAATGAAAAGGTTAATTAATATTTATGATACACCATTGGACGCGGAATTAAATACATTTCAATAATCATTTTAAAAAATGGTACATCAACGTTGAATTTTTTTCGCTTAATGAAACTATATGCGAACCAAATGGTAAACGCGTGCTACCTATTTGTAATAATTTGAACCTAACCCAGATGCTTCGGACCAATTTAAAACTGATATTCTTGTTATAGCGCATTTGTTTGGGATATCCTTTAATTTCCAATGACGTTTGCCTAAACAAATAAGATTTAAGTTTCGGATCTTTAAGATCTACACCTTAATATTAGACATCTAATTGCTTGTAGGTACTATTTAAAACAGGGTTGAACAAGGTCATTTGACCTTTTTGACCTGAAAGTTTTTGATGAGATCTTATAGGAGTTTCAAAATAGCATCCGTTGCTATAGTTTCTTGAGAATTTTTTATGAATTCAGTAATTCACATGACTTCTCGGTATAATTTTATTTGTTTCACAATGGGTATCCAATGGATATCAATGTGTGTGATGTCAACTAAAGTCTCTTACACATTTCTATGTACTTTCTTTTATAAACATCAGATTTTTCGCTTTTTTAGTAATTTTTTTTAGAAATTTGTCTAAATTTGTCAACGGACAAATCCTAAAATACAAATTTAACCCCACTTATTTCAATGTATCATCAGGTTGGTAGCATCTTAATCTAAGTTTGTAACTTAAAGCATACACATCGCCACTTTGGCTTCCCGTGTGTTTATTTCCTTTTGAGTTACGGATTTTTTCAAAGAGTTGCAAGCGCCAACTTTTTGGTGGTAATTATGTCTATGTGAATTATTCTGCTTATTGTTATACACTGAAAATGTTTTTATCTTCTTGTTGCACGTGATGCTTGAAGTCATACCATCCGATTGATAATCTCCGCCATCTTTGTTGACCTCTTCTGCACGTGATGAACTTTCATTGTTGCCTGGTGAGGACACATCATCGTCTGTATTAGATTCATTGACGTCACTCAGATCATTATATGATCGATTTTCACCAAACACATTATGTGTTTAAATGGATTCCCTAAATTGTGCTAATAAGGCTACATCAGCAAACTTTCTACCTTGAACTCCGTGTTGTGATTCGTTTTTATTCCTTGCTTTCCAAACCACCCTAAAACAAAACAAAGAAAGCAACGTTCAATATTATAATTTTTGTTTTGTTTGCATTTTTTGAAAATGTCATATGCGCAAAAAACAAAAGAATAAAATGATAATAAAAAACACACTTGTTTACAGATCGAACATTATCGTGTTCTGAATTATGTCCATGAAGTTACTCGGGGTGACTATATAAGGTATTACCCTATTAGAACTATTGTAATATTAAATGGCCAATCATATTTGTTTTCACTCAAGTGTCTTCGTGTTCAGTGTGCTATAAATACCCTCACCTGCTTATTGCTATTATTTATAAATATGACATATGCCATGTAGCATTTTGAACGCAATAAATGACATTTGTTAAAGTTTATATGACAACACTAATGACATCATTTTTTTCAATTTCTCACATAGTGATTGATTAACTTGCCGGGTACATAGAACTGTGTTCGGAAATCTGCCGGGGTACATGAACGCATGCAACATTTAGCGGTAAAAAGGAAGTAATTCGTACATTACTGGCGTCCAGTTACGGTAAACAAACATGGCGACAACGTACGCAAGTCACACAAAATACGAAATGGAAGTTAAAAAGATCCAACTGGTAACGCTTTGAAGGGTGACAAAAACCTTATACAGGGCTTTGGCAGGTTACACGGCCCCATGTACTCCGTCTCAGGCTCAAGCTGAGGGTACATAAATCTTTGACGGGGTACATTGGGTCGTGTAACCTGCAAAAGCCTGCAAAAGCCCTGTATAACTTATACTTAGTAGTATAAAGTTGCCGAAAGCTAAGCAATAAGTTCTTCATAAAACTGTTTATCTCAGCATTTTTCGTTATATCGAAATTTTATTTTAGATCCGATTCAACATTTCTGTACTGTGGCGATATTTCAAGATAGAAAATTTAAACATTGAATCTTACCCATTTGATTGAATTGCGAGTCAAATTAGAACATAAAAATTTAATTGAAATATTAAATTTAAAATGTGTCTAGCTCAAAGGTACCCATAAATGAAAACGATTACCTTTTTATGATCGATTCTCAAGCCATTATTTTGTTTAAAGGCATTCAGGCAATTTCATTTTGAACACGAAACCATATATATAATGTTTTATTGTCTGTGTCGTGATAAACAGGTTAATTATATTTTTTATCGTTTAAGTTCTTTTAATACAATACAATAACAAATATTAAAATATTATTAAAATTCTAAAGAGAGTGACTTAATGGAGATACACGTCCAAATCAATATTTAGCCACTTCAGGAATGGTGAAGAAAACCGGTGCGCAGAGAAAACTATCGTCCTTCAGCAAGAAACATTGACATACCTTCTGACATTATGTCCCATCTGTCCCGAGTGAGTTTTGGAACTAGGTGCGCTGTAATTCATGAGTATGTGTTATAGACCACCCCGAGTGAGTTTTGGAACTAGGTGCGCTGTAATTCGTGAGTATGTGTTACAGACCACTCCAAATGTTTTGGAACTAGGTGGAGATGCGCTGTAATTCGTGAGTATGTGTTATAGACCACTCCGAGTGCGTTTTGGAACTAGGTGGAGATGCGCTGTAATCGTGAGTATGTGTTATAGACCACTCCAAATGTTTTGGAACTAGGTGGAGATGCGCTGTAATTCATGAGTATGTGTTATAGACCACTCCGAGTGCGTTTTGGAACTAGGTGGAGATGCGCTGTAATTCGTGAGTATGTGTTATAGACCACTTTGAGTGTGTTTTGGAACTAGGTGGAGATGCGCTGTAATTCATGAGTATGTGTTATAGACCACTCCGAGTGCGTTTTGGAACTAGGTGGAGATGCGCTGTAATCGTGAGTATGTGTTATAGACCACTCCAAATGTTTTGGAACTAGGTGGAGATGCGCTGTAATTCGTGAGTATGTGTTATAGACCACTCCGAGTGTGTTTTGGAACTAGGACTATCTAGAGATGCGCTGTAATTCGTGAGTATGTGTTATAGACCACTTCGAGTGCGTTTTGGAACTAGGACTATCTAGAGATGCGCTGTAATTCGTGAGTATGTGTTATAGACCACTCCGAGTGAGCTTTAGAACTAGGACTATGTAGAGATGCGCTGTAATTCGTGAGTATGTGTTATAGACCACTCCGAGTGTGTTTTGGAACTAGGACTATGTAGAGATGTGCTGTAATTCGTGAGTATGTGTTATAGACCACTCCGAGTGTGTTTTGGAACTAGGACTATGTAGAGATGCGCTGTAATTCGTGAGTATGTGTTATAGACCACTCCGAGTGAGCTTTAGAACTACGACTATGTAGAGATGCGCTGTAATTCGTGAGTATGTGTTATAGACCACTCCGAGTGAGCTTTAGAACTAGGACTATGTAGAGATGCGCTGTAATTCGTGAGTATGTGTTATAGACCACTCCGAGTGAGCTTTAGAACTAGGACTATGTAGAGATGCGCTGTAATTCGTGAGTATGTGTTATAGACCACTTCGAGTGCGTTTTGGAACTTGGACTATCTAGAGATGCGCTGTAATTCGTGAGTATGTGTTATAGACCACTCCGAGTGAGCTTTTGAACTAGGACTATGTAGAGATGCGCTGTAATTCGTGAGTATGTGTTATAGACCACTCCGAGTGTGTTTTGGAACTAGGACTATGTAGAGATGCGCTGTAATTCGTGAGTATGTGTTATAGACCACTCCGAGTGAGCTTTAGAACTAGGACTATGTAGAGATGCGCTGTAATTCGTGAGTATGTGTTATAGACCACTTCGAGTGTGTTTTAGAACTAGGACTATGTAGAGATGCGCTGTAATTCGTGAGTATGTGTTATAGACCACTCCGAGTGAGCTTTAGAACTAGGACTATGTAGAGATGCGCTGTAATTCGTGAGTATGTGTTATAGACCACTTCGAGTGTGTTTTGGAACTAGGACTATGTAGAGATGCGCTGTAATTCGTGAGTATGTGTTATAGACCACTCCGAGTGAGCTTTAGAACTAGGACTATGTAGAGATGCGCTGTAATTCGTGAGTATGTGTTATAGACCACTTCGAGTGTGTTTTAGAACTAGGACTATGTAGAGATGCGCTGTAATCGTGAGTATGTGTTATAGACCACTCCGAGTGAGCTTTAGAACTAGGACTATGTAGAGATGTGCTGTAATTCGTGAGTATAGACCACTCGACCACAGAGACTTCTAATGAATTGTAACATTGACAAATAATTCCATTATACAAAGGAAACAGACATCCAACTAGCATTTTATTGTGTAGTTCAAACACGATCTTTGATATTCTGAAAAATGTTTTAAGGACGAGAATTCAAAATAAATCACAACTACTCTAAAATCTCTATATTTATTTATTTAATATATCATTTCACAACAACACAAGCACAATACAACATAATACACTATACAGCCAAATTGATATGGTTAAGACAGCATTAAAGTCTGTTCACAACCAATTAGTCTTTCAATTTTTGCCGGTTTTCATGGCGTGTGAATAAAAATCATAGCTTTTTGCATCGTGAAAACAAGTCCATGGCGTAATGTGACCTGTTGTAGCCGGTGTCTAATCTACTCTCTTGGTTTCTTATTAAAACTTTTTAATATCGCCTTCGATATCGCTATATAAATTATTTTAGCGTCATTTTTCTAACCTTTGCGGCGATACCAAAAACAGGAGGGGAGGGATTTTCATATGTTAATTATTTTCTGTTACGGGTCATTAACACAGTCTTCTATGACTCAACGAACCACGTGTATATTAATATCATAATGCTAAAACTTTTTTTTAATTATTGTCTCTAAAATCTGCACAGTTGTTGATTTTTCGTTTTTTTTTAATTCACATTTTCTGCTACTATGATTAGAAATATTTATTAAGAAACACCTCTTACTATAATCCGATTACCAAACCTAAAGGCAAAGTTGACCAATTTTTACACGAGTACACTTGAACAGTTCTTGCCAACCACCAGGTAGATTTGACAGTTTCTGCAGTCTTACTAATTATCCGTACACACGATGTATAAATTTAATAAGTGACCATAATTTACCATTTATTACGTATTAGAATTTTACTTTTCAAAAAGTATGAAGTTTCTTTGATCTAATAATTATTGAAAAAGGGAAAAAACGAGAAAAACAATTTATTAATTATTTCATGAAATATTTCGAAAACTAGGAACATCACAAACAGAAACAAAACGGAAAGTGTGTTCGTGGAATTTTTATTTTGTAAATATATTTACGTTACTTTGTATTCAGTAAGTAATGAATGCAAATTTCATGGACATCTTTTTTTTGTAGAACTTTCTATGAAAATCTATATTTACATAATTTCTGGCTTCAAAGTTCTTCATTCAACGTTTGTCAATGATAAGTTTCACTGTTATGTTAAATCGTTCTTAAATGAATTGCAGTAAGATTTATGGTACGACGAAAGAGAGAGAGAGAGAGAGAGAAAGTTGTCTCAAATAATGATTTGCGCGCGAATTGTAGCAGGAAATAAAATCTGGGATGTACACAAAAGCAATTTTTAGAACATGAGTAATCTTTTAAACAAATTTATGAATTCGTTCTTGTCAATCATGTGTCGTGTTGCGTATCAACATTGTTGATAAGTATTTCTTATGCAAATTAGCTCAGTATTTCCCTGTCTAAAATGGTTCCCACCGAAATGTATGACAGACAAAATAACCATTGTTCAAAATTGACCAAAATGTATGGAGTATGGGGCAAAAACCGAGAAAAGTTTAAGAATAGAAATATTAAAAATTAATTAAGGCATGGATTGTATAATAAATGTACGTTATTACTTTTACAATAAAAAGTTTTGTTTCAGAGAAATTTACGAAAAACCCGAGAGTCTAAAGGATTGTAAATGGACTTTAGTATAGATAGTTCAGTGTCTGCAACATTATATTTATGTTGTCAAAAGCACTGGACGGCCTATACCCGTGATCATGACCTTTACATTAATAGTTAACGATGACATACCGGTTTGAAGCACCAAACTGTACTGCTCGCAACTAAAGCCACGTGGATATTATATGTAGCAATTGACTTTGTATCTCTTCCAAAGTTAAGACTTTCGGACTTTCTTAGAAGTTTAATTGTGGGCGTACATGTGCTTAATTACTAAAATTAAGTATACAGGTAAATATATTATAAATTCTTTTGATATTTACGAGAATAGAATTCAAAGACAATTTACTCTCAATACATCTAGTTTTATAAATATAGAATTTTGTTGCCAGAATCAATATGTTTTCTATAATGCTGTTTTTGCTAGGTATTCCGAATAAAATTTGTTTTATTATGAATAAATTCTATCTTACATTTAGCCGCAATTAAGAAAGTTAAATTGTGCCATAGATTTTATGTTTCAGGACATTCTATAAATAAGTGTTCAATTGTCTCTGGGCGATTCTAACAAAAAGTTCACTTTGGGGAAGGAAGATTTTTGTTGTTAAAATAGGGTTGTTAATTCTATACTGGAACCATCTAAAATAAGTACTCTTGGTAATATATTGATCTGTTTCTAACCAAAGCAATTTTTATTAAAGATATATCTACTTTCCTATTTAATCTGACCGTTTGGTTCCGTCCAAAAAGTTTGTAATCTGTTATATATGGACTTGCATCCTTTTTAGCCTCCATAAAACAAGTTAAATGAAATGGTATCAGTGGGTTCGGTATTCTTACCAAGAGAGATCTAATATTACATGATAATAGTAACTTTTTAACTGATAACTATTCCTTCAAATTTTAGAAAGTTTTCATCAATATTATATATATTTTTAATTCGTTAAACTGCGTGAATTCTCCCGAATCGTTAACCAAGTCATTAACATTACATATGCCTTAACAGTATCAAAATTTGTAGAAAACGCATGCATTCTATATTTTGATGTTTGGGTTATACCACAAACTCAGTGACAAAAATCTTTTCAATTAGCTCGCTTGATAGATGACAGGAAAGTGAGGCCAGGTGATCCCGAATGGTAAACACCTCCTGTTTAGCTAGCTACATCCGCCACGTGTGTAATCAAAATTGTTTGACTAGGAGAATGGAACTATGGGGCGTCAAATATATCCAGAGCAATCCTTGACACACGGACATCAAACTTATCAACAATACTGTGATGACGACCATAACACTTTTTGAGGGCCTTGATAAGCCTAGGCTTGCAATATCCCCGAGTCACAATTTATTTGCAAACAGCCTGCTTTGTTGTACAAAGTCTCGATAGTGGGAACACGCTTAACCATAGCGTATTAATTGGGGAACAAATACACCATAAGCAGGAAAAGCAGGCATATTGCTGCGTAGAAAAGGAAAATTGACAATAGAAAAATTGAAGTCATCACGTTTGTCATAAAAGTTTTAAATGTAACCTTTCATAGGCGTCAAAATTTTGAGCCCCCATTTGTATAAGACTAACTCAATACATCTCTCTTTATCTTGTCGGGGTTCCCTTCCTGGGCAAATAAAACTATAAAACAATTTGTTCATTGTTTTAAAAAAAGTCGGGCTGTGGACCTGGTAATGATATAAATAAATGATTAAGAGTTGGAATTATTAAGAGTTTTTATACTTTTCCCCATAGGGTGTTAACTTTCTTTTTGACCACTGATTAATCATTGCCTTTATCTTAATAACTTTTTTTTCATAATTGAATTTTACCATATTCTTCAGGTGGGCGTTAAAATCTATACCTAACAATGTGAATTTGTTTTATCCCAGTCTAATTTACAATCTGTGCATAATTTAACGTTGGAGAATATATTTTTACCAATCCATATAACATTCGTCTTTTAACAATTAATTAAGAGACCAGACATACTACCAAAATTACTTAATGTTTGTAGACAACTATTAAGAGATTTTTCAGAGCCATCCAATATAATACATGTGTTATCTGCAAATTCTGAGATTTTGTATTCTATGTTATCTACATGTATATTGATACCTTTGATATCTTTGTGATTATCTTGATCATTATTGCTAGAATTTCGGCACAGAGAAGAAAAACGTAGTGAGAGTGGGTCGCCTTGACGACATCCACCCGAAACAGTAAAAAAATGAACAGGTGGCTATTTTGAATTACAGAAGATGAAATATTAATATAAAGTAGAGAAACCCATTTGCAAATATCATCCTCAAACCGGAAAAAGTCTAGTTCTTTATTCATAAAAGCCACTACTCCCAATTAGACACCCTAATCTTTGTGGAGTTATTCATCCATGCTTGTAAGTGTATTTCCTTCAGTTATGTATATTCCACCTTTGTAGCAAAACTAGAGCAAGACTATTTTACTCCAAATCTGGAAACCGTACACAATTCTTCAGATGACGTGATATAATATCGTTAAATAACTATATCAAAGGATGTTATGTATACGAAACGGATTGGTATGTTTGTTTTTGATATACCAAATTTCAGAGGTATATCTCGAAACAAAAATTGAAAAATATTTTACCAAAACCGTGACTTATTCGGAATCTGCCTTTTGGACCAACATATCATAATTTTAATATATAAGTTAAGTTGAAAAATTTTAAATTTCAAAACAGTTTTAAACACAAATGTTGACGACGACGAGTCGATGACAAAGTCTGCTATGTCTCGCATTATCCAGTCGAGATAAAAACCGTCATAATCATACGACTAGATACATTTAAATTTTTACATACAGCAATTAGTTTTTTCTATATTTATAATAGTTAAAATACTAATAAAAATATCTGTAGCACAGACCTGTTGAAAGTTTAACACTAAGCTAACGATTAAGTGCCGAATGTGCGGCTCATAATTCTGTCCCTTGATAGCAATATTTAGACTGCTTTCCAGCAATCGCTAAATATTTAGACATAATATCGGTCACTAGCTATCCATTTAGCGGCAGTCAATCTTCGTCTCTTAATTTAATTTCAGCAGGCTTGTACTATAATTTTATTAAAAGATTTTTTTAAAAAGTCAAGCTTCATTGCCTGAAAATCATAGTCAATAAAACCAGCAGTATTCCAACAAAAAGTAGGATGGTTACACCAAGTGCTATATCAGAGTTCCGGGGTTCTGAAAATGAAAGACTGTTATCAAACATGGATGGTTAAATAATTCTAGACTCCAGTTTCAACACTTATTCCGTAAATTAAATTTCGCAACATTGGTAATCTCTGTTGGAACTATCCATGGACGTACATTTTTTATGAAACTGAATGCAGATTTTATTTTAACAATTCCTAAAGTTATTATCAAATTTGCCGGATTTAAGTTAAGGAAAATCTTAGTTAAGCCATTGTCATAATTTTTTCGATTTACCATTTTTTAATGTATTGGATGGTAAAATTCAAAAGTGCTCAATGTACTGTCTGTTTGGCTTCACATAAACTTTACATCTGAAGCTCATATACATGGTAGTAGTCAGAGCAATGAACAACATACAAAAATAAAAAATACAGGAGAAACATTAACTTTACATCTCAAGCTCATATACATGACAGTAGTCAGAGCAAGGAACAACATACAAAAATAAAAAATACAGGAGAAACATTAACTTTACATCTCAAGCTCATATACATGGTAGTAGTCAGAGCAATGAACAACATACAAAAATAAAAAATACAGGAGAAACATTAACTTTACATCTCAAGCTCATATACATGGTAGTAGTCAGAGCAATGAACAACATACAAAAATAAAAAATACAGGAGAAACATTAACTTTACATCTCAAGCTCATATACATGGTAGTAGTCAGAGCAATGAACAACATACAAAAATAAAAAATACGGGAGAAACATAAACGTTACATCTCAAGCTCATATACATGGTAGTAGTCAGAGCAAGGAACAACATACAAAAATAAAAAATACGGGAGAAACATAAACTTTACAACTGAGGCTCATATACATGGTAGTAGTCAGAGCAAGGAACAACATCCAAAAATAAAAAATACGGGAGAAACATAAACTTTACAACTGAAGCTCATATACATGACAGTAGTCAGAGCAAGGAACAACATACAAAAATAAAAAATACGGGAGAAACATAAACTTTACAACTGAAGCTCATATACATGGTAGTAGTCAGAGCAAGGAACAACATACAAAAATAAAAAATACGGGAGAAACATAAACTTTACAACTGAAGCTTTTATACATGGTAGTAGTCAGAGCAAGGAACAACATCCAAAAATAAAAAATACAGAAGAAACATAAACTTTACATCTGAAGCTCATATACATGGCAGTAGGCAGAGCAATGAACAACATACAAAAATAAAAAATACAGGAGAAACATAAACTTTACATCTGAATCTCATATACATAACAGTAGTCAGAGCAAGGAACAGCATACAAAAATAAAAAATACAGGAGAAACATAAACTTTACATCTGAAGCTCATATACATGGTAGTAATCAGAGCAAGGAACAACATACACAAATAAAAAATACGGGAGAAACATAAACTTTACAACTGAAGCTCATATACATAGCAGTAGTCAGAGCAAGGAACATCATAAAAAAATAAAAAATACAGGAGAAACATAAACTTTACATCTGAAGCGCATATACATGGCAGTAGTCAGAGCAAGGAACAACATACAAAAATAAAAAATACAGGAGAAACATAAACTTTACATCTGAAGCTCATATACACGGCAGTAGTCAGAGCAATGAACAACATACAAAAATAAAAAATACGGGAGAAACATAAACTTTACATCTGATGCTCATATACATGGCAGTAGTCAGAGCAAGGAACAACATACAAAAAGAAAAAATTAGGGGAAAAACATAAACTTTACATCTGAAGCTCATATACATGGCAGTAGTCAGAGCAATGAACAACATACAAAAATAAAAAATACGGGAGAAACATAAACTTTCCATCTGATGCTCATATACATGGCAGTAGTCAGAGCAAGGAACAACATACAAAAATAAAAAATACAGGAGAAACATAAACGTTACATCTCAAGCTCATATACATGGTAGTAGGCAGAGCAAGGAACAACATACAAAAATAAAAAATACGGGAGAAACATAAACTTTACATCTGAAGCTCATATACATGGTAGTAGTCAGAGCAAGGAACAGCATACAAAAAGAAAAAAATACAGGACAAACATAAACTTTACATCTGATGCTCATATTCATAACAATAGTCAGAGCAAGGAACAGCATACAAAAAGAAAAAAATACAGGACAAACATAAACTTTACATCTGAAGCTCATATACATGGCAGTAGTCAGAGCAAGGAACAACATACAAAAATAAAAAATACGGGAGAAACATAAACTTTACATCTGATGCTCATATACACGGCAGTAGTCAGAGCAAGGAACAACATACAAAAATAAAAAATTAGGGGAGAAAAATAAACTTTACATCTGAAGCTCATATACATGGCAGTTGTCAGAGCAAGAAACAACATACAAAAATTGCCTTTACAACGGGACGTGAGACTGTATGTTGTGGAAGGGCAACATAACAATTTTATCTGCTTGTTGTCTTAATGCCTTTACAAAGGGAAGTGAGACTGTATGTTGTGGGAGGGCAACATAACAATTTTATCTGCTTGTTGTCTTATTGCCTTTACAACGGGAAGTGAGACTGTATGTTGTGGGAGGGCAACATAACAATTTTATCTGCTTGTTGTCTTAATGCTTTTACAAAGGGAAGTGAGACTGTATGTTGTGGAAGGGCAACATAACAATTTTATCTGGTTGTTGTCTTAATGCCTTTACAACGGGAAGTGTGACTGTATGTTGTGGAAGGGCAACATAACAATTTTATCTGGTTGTTGTCTTATTGCCTTTACAACGGGAAGTGTGACTGTATGTTGTTGAAGGGCAACATAACAATTTTATCTGGTTGTTGTCTTATTGCGTTTACAACGGGAAGTGTGACTGTATGTTGTTGAGGGTTTGGGCGTCAAAAACATTAGTTCTTTTCATTCAAGAAGAAATCAACCAAAAAATGTGGTGATTATCTTACTACTCAAAGAGGTGACATGATCAAACTGTATATCTTGTTTTGTAGATGGTTCTAACAAACAAGCATTCATTTACATAATTAAGACCTATATCAGAAATGTAATCTAAATAACCAATCAATTTGGTTTTCCAATCTTATGATGATCGCGGGGTGTTCTAACTTAAGGGGGAGGGGAGTCTTATTTAAGGGGGAGGGGAAGTCTTACTAAAGGGGGAGGGGAAGTCTTACTAAAGAAGGGGGTCTTACTAAAGTGGGAAGGGAGGTCTTACTAAAGGGGAAGGGGAAGTCTTACTAAAGGAGGAGGGAAAGTTTTACTAAAGGGAGAGGGGAAGTCTTACTAAAGGAAGAGAGAGTCTTACTAAAGGGAGGGGGAATTCTTACTAAACGGGAAGGGGAGGTCTTACTAAGGGGAGGGAATGTTTTACTAAAGGGGAAGTTTACTAAAGGGGGAGGGAAAGTCTTACTAAAGGGGGAGGGGAAGTCTTACTAAAGGAAGGGATAGTCTTACTAAAGGGAGAGGGGAAGTCTTACAAAAGGGGGAGGGGAAGTCTTACTAAAGGGAAGGGGGAGTCTTACTAAAGGGGAAGTCTTACTAAAGGGGAGGGGAAGTCTCACTAAAGGAAGGGGGGTCTAACTAAAGGGGAGGGGAATTCTTACTAAAGGGGAAGGGGAAGTCTTACTAAAGGGGTAGGGGAAGTCTTACTAAACGGGAAGGGGAAGTCTTACTAAGGGGGGAGGGGAAGTCTTACTAAAGGGGGAGGGGAAGTCTTACTAAACGGGAAGGGGAAGTCTTACTAAAGGGGGAAGGGGAAGTCTTACTAAAGGGGGAGGGGAAGTCTTACTAAACAGGAAGGGGAAGTCTTACTAAAGGGGTAGGGGAAGTCTTACTAAACGGGAAGGGGAAGTCTTACTAAGGGGGGAGGGGAAGTCTTACTAAACGGGAAGGGGAAGTCTTACTAAAGGGGTAGGGGAAGTCTTACTAAACGGGAAGGGGAAGTCTTACTAAGGGGGGAGGGGAAGTCTTACTAAACGGGAAGGGGAAGTCTTACTAAGGGGGGAGGGGAAGTCTTACTAAACGGGAAGGGGAAGTCTTACTAAGGGGGAAGGGGAAGTCTTACTAAGGGGGGAGGGGAAGTCTTACTAAGGGGGGAGGGGTAGTCTTACTAAACGGGAAAGGGAAGTCTTACTAAAGGGGTAGTTGAAGTCTTACTAAAGGGGAAGGGGAAGTCTTACTAAAGGGGAGGGGAAGTCTTACTAAGGGGTAGGGGAAGTCATACTAAAGGGGAAGGAGAAGTCTTACTAAGGGGAGAGGGGAAGTCTTACTAAAGGGGGAGGGGAAGTCTTACTAAAGATAACATTTGTTTATAAAAAATTTCCTTTAAATTGAAGCACATAATTTTTAACAATTCATACACATTCAAGGTCAATGTAGGGTTCTTTGCTTAACATTGGGTAATCCCTGCAGACTTCTAGTATTTAAGTTGTCAGTTCTGGGATTGTGGAGAAAACAATAGAATTTGACAAGTGAACTGACAAAGTTGCCATGCCAGAATCTTTCTTTAGAAAAAATTAATATAGGTTGTGATATCTGTGCCAGTGCTTTAGACATATCAGACATATTGAGGCCCATTCCCGTAAAAACAGGGGTAGAGGTAGGGGTGGGTTGTACTATCAGGCCCTGGTTTCACAATCATTCCTTAGCTAAGATTTTCCTTAACTTAAATTTAGCAATTTTTTGTAATCTCTTTTTGAAACTACTGATGAATATTTTTGTCAAAACTAAATGCAAATGTTTTAATCTAGAAGTGATCTTAAAAATGACACCTTAAATTCCTCAATATCTTTAAAATTAACAAAATTATAAAGATATGAAAATTTGCAAGATTTAAGTTAAGGAAAATCTTAGCTAAGGAATGATTGTGAAACCGGGGCCAGAAGCTTTACACCTTCCTCCAGACCTCTATACAATGTATGTTAATCTTCAATACTGTCACTGTTGATCCCCTTAAATACTGTTACTTAGGCAACATGTCAGGTTTGATTAAATGGGTTTTTACATTGCATTCAAGAATATTTTACTAATATCAGTTTTAGGTGAAGTGGCTGGCAGATTTCTTTACCTTTGCATTGCGCTCAGGGCAATGTGAAAGAAAGGTTCTTTAATGGGTCATGCCTTCCTTGACATAGGGGATCAGCTCTTAAGGTCTCTTCCGAGTGTTTAATGAACAGTCATTACCTATTTTCAGCTCTGGTTCAGACTCAGGCGGGGTTTGAACCCATGACCTTCCACATGCAAAGCACATGTCAGATTTGAAACGATAACTATTAATCTGGTAAATCATAAAGAGAAACAAAAAGTAAGATTTGTAATTTTTTTTATTTTAAGTTCATGATGAGAAAGCTTTATGTAATTACATCATCGATCAGAAGATTTAGACCTAAAACATTATGCAGGCTTTACCTGTCAGAAGCATTTTTCTATGATTTCTAATATATTCACTCATCATAGGTATATACAAACAAAAAATACTATAGCAAAACTTTTTATGAAAATCGCATTAGAAAAAAATCACCAAGTTTTAGCTTCAATACTTTGAAACATGTAAATGAAGAGACAGTACACTGTGCTTGTTTAAAGATAATGTGCCATGCAAACAGTACTTTAGAAAGTATATAAAAATGACATATACATATTTTCAACATAAATAAAATTAAAAAAAAAAAACTTGACAAATAATATTTTTTCCCAATATAACCGTACAATCAGGTTATTATCATAAATATCCTTCAAATCACAATCAGCTTTGCACTTAAGTTTTACAGTAAAATACTGAAATACTGGTAACATATTGTATATATTTTATAAATCCAGTTTATCACAGATTCTTATCATGCCAAGATAGCGGACCTCTCCCTCTGCATCCCTGTAAGTGACAGATTCCTTTCAACAGCTGTTGGTGGACGGGTCTGTAATTTTTTACGTACATCCATGCAACGATTGTCCATATTCAGAGAGTTGTTTTTCAAAGCCAAATCATCATTTATCCTGTGCAAGTTTTGTTCCAATCCATCCAAAGCATGTCTGAAAAATTAAAATGTGCAAAAATTCATCAGATAGTTAAGCAAGTCACATGTAATAATCTCTCTCTATCTCCCACTTCCTTCATCTCTCTCTGTGTTTAAAAATATTTAGTACATCATATGTTAATTTGTTGAATAACCATTGGATGACTACATCATGTACATGAATACTATTTTATGTAGAAATCATCTGTCCTTGACAACGCATAGCAGCAGGACTATACCTAGGTATAGTCTCCAAACATCCAAGAATAGTCCCTCGCATGGCGCAAATAAAACCAAGTTACTTCCCTCTGTCCAGGTGGCACTGTTTATTGTTGTTGCAGATACAAAATGGCATCCGATGATGCACAATTTATGAATGTAAATTCAGATGGCTTTTTACAAGCAAAAACACAAAGCAGACCAGGAAGTATTCTGTTAATATTTTAAATGAATTTCTCAGAGCCAGGGGAAAATTGACAGCTAGTTTGGATCTATGGAGATCGACCACATCAACAATATTTTGTGTGATGTTTATAACGAACCAAGGAGAATGAAATTTATTCCAACAGTTTGATTATTGCCATAAATCGTTTGAATTAATTTTTGCTCCAACTTTGAAAACAAAGACATATGATGTACTAAATCTATTATGGATCTCTCATGAGGGAACTGTTCTCCTATAGTGTTGTCTGGAGAGGTATAGTGACTGAGCCGATATATCACTGTTACCATGGTTACCACAGTAAATATTGCATTTCTGCAAAAATCCATCTGTTTTACTTATTTATTTTTTAAATTTATTTCAATTTATTGCAAATCCCCTCATAATGACAAAATCTGACAGAGTAAATGACTGAATCAAGATTATTACTGCATATTGCTCCACATGTTTTGTTGAAAATTTCTGTGGTGAAGAAAAGTATGTTAATGAATTGAAATTCAAATACTCATACGGATATAAAACCATTATAATGACTAGATATTACAGTACATACTTGGCCTGTTTTAGTTTTTCTTCTAATGATCTCTTTGTTGCTTCTAATTGTTTAACTTCATCTGTTAGACCATACTGAGGAGCGTCTCTACATAATTCTACATTAGGGCGATAGGTTCTGTTCTCAAGACGGGTCTGGGCTAATTTTGTTGGGTTTATCTTAGCACGAATAGCAGCCTCAATTCCTCTGATGTCGTTCAATAATTCTTCAATTTCTTCTTCAGTCTAAAAATAAGTAAATAAACTTTTATCCATGTTTATCTGTGTCTAGTATGATGAGACAATACATAAATAATGTGTAACACAGAATGTCAAATTGAAAGATACTACAGTGAACATGATGAAGATCAATATTCAAAATTTAAGGCGATACAATGTATATTGTATCAGGACAAATATTTAATAGAAGATTTTTTAAGTCATCGGTCAAATCCAAAACATTTCCAGTTTCTGAGTAAAACTTATCTTTTTTTCACAAAGTCAATTACATGTGCAGTTTTTGGACATTCGCTAGAAAATAAAATTCTTACATTCTTCTTTTGCCATTCCAACTCATCTCTTGCTCTTTCAAATTCATGGATTCGTTTTCTGTAAGCATATTCTGTGGCTAATCTCTGGGCTTCCAAATCATTTGCAGTTTGTTGGAGAGTATGGTGAATAGACTCCCTTAAGCGTGTTGATGCTTTCATTTCAGCTTCTGCTCTCTCCTTGTTATATCTACTAAAATCCTCCCATTGTTGAGGAGTTGTACTACTACAATTACAGATAGAAAACAAATGTACTTCTCTTACAAGAAAATCAACACAAATACATTGTAATTCTAATATGCACTTTCTTTCTTTATGGAATAATGAGACTATAACTCCAGCCATGTTAAAGATAAAGTAATTTTAAGTAAATGCTATTCCATTTTAACTTCAATGCTTGGATTTATGATTTTATTTGAAGTGGTCTAGTGACAATGATGTACTTGTCAGTCATGTAACTTAGTGAACCTTGGCTTGCAGGGATGGTCAGCAGGTTGTTACGGAGTATGACCTTGACATCAAATGTGTTGATCTTGATACTAGAACAGTAAATTTTAGTATAGTTTGGAAGTATATTAATGGTAAAACAGTGTGGATAGTGACTTTTTTGTGAGACAAGCATATATATCAGACAATGACTTTAATGTCCGATGGGTGTAATACATTAGATTATGTAGACTGTGATTTACTGTGAGACAGGTGAATACATCTGCTGTCAGTTGAGTTGATTTACTGTGAGACAGGTGAATACATCTGATGTCAGTTGAGTTAATTCACTGTGAGACAGGTGAATACATCTGCTGTCAGTTGAGTTGATTTACTGTGAGACAGGTGAATACATCTCATGTCAGTTGAGTTGATTCACTGTGAGACAGGTGAATAATCTGATGTCAGTTGAGGTGATTTACTGTGAGACAGGTGAATACATCTGATGTCAGTTGAGGTGATTTACTGTGAGACAGGTGAATACATCTGATGTCAGTTGAGTTAATTCACTGTGAGACAGGTGAATACATCTGCTGTCAGTTGAGGTGATTTACTGTGAGACAGGTGAATACATCTGATGTCAGTTGAGTTAATTCACTGTGAGACAGGTGAATACATCTGCTGTCAGTTGAGTTAATTCACTGTGAGACAGGTGAATACATCTGCTGTCAGTTGAGTTAATTCACTGTGAGACAGGTGAATACATCTGCTGTCAGTTGAGTTAATTCACTGTGAGACAGGTGAATACATCTGATGTCAGTTGAGGTGATTTACTGTGAGACAGGTGAATACATCTGATGTCAGTTGAGTTAATTCACTGTGAGACAGGTGAATACATCTGCTGTCAGTTGAGTTTATTCACTGTGAGACAGGTGAATACATCTGCTGTCAGTTGAGTTAATTCACTGTGAGACAGGTGAATACATCTGATGTCAGTTGAGTTAATTCACTGTGAGACAGGTGAATACATCTGCTGTCAGTTGAGTTAATTTACTGTGAGACAGGTGAATACATCTGCTGTCAGTTGAGTTGATTTACTGTGAGACAGGTGAATACATCTCATGTCAGTTGAGTTGATTCACTGTGAGACAGGTGAATAATCTGATGTCAGTTGAGGTGATTTACTGTGAGACAGGTGAATACATCTGATGTCAGTTGAGTTAATTCACTGTGAGACAGGTGAATACATCTGATGTCAGTTGAGTTAATTCACTGTGAGACAGGTGAATACATCTGATGTCAGTTGAGGTGATTTACTGTGAGACAGGTGAATACATCTGATGTCAGTTGAGTTAATTCACTGTGAGACAGGTGAATACATCTGCTGTCAGTTGAGTTAATTCACTGTGAGACAGGTGAATACATCTGCTGTCAGTTGAGTTAATTCACTGTGAGACAGGTGAATACATCTGATGTCAGTTAAGTTGATTTACTTACTCTTTAGGCACACGTAGAGAATCTGGTTTATAGCTTATGTTTGGTGATCTATCGGACAAGTTGTACTGATCAACATCGATACCAAGAGCAATATTCTTGTCTTGTAAATCTGCCTGTAACTGCTGTCTAGCTTCCTGAAGTAGACACAGCTGTTCAAATCCCTCTCCGACTCTCTGTTGTAGAAGTTTCTTTATACCATCGATTACCTCCACTTCCTACAAGGAATAAAACAAATTTTGTCATTGTTATAATTGGTGTATTGAATGAATTAAGAAATAAAGAATGTACAATTTATCAATAGAACATGATAACTTTGGAAAATTTAACTACTGTAAAACCAAACATATTTGTAGGGACGTATAAAATAAATGAAAAAAATGTGGAGTTGAAATTTCTTTGTTTTGTGATTTAAAAGAAGTTAGTTTGTTAAGAGAAAATTTCATGGAATTATGTCTTGTGAAAATAAATTTGGGAGGTGGGAGGTTTAATAATTGATTTTTTTTGCTTACATTAGACTGAATGTGGTATTAACTAACTAAAATAGAGAAATTGAACCACTACAAATATTTGTGATTTTATAGTTTTTATAGACATCTTAATTATTTATGGAGTTAATTGAAATCTTACTTTGTGTAACTGGTTTTCTACTTCATCCTGAACAACATCTATTCCTTGTCTTCCCTCTCTCAAGGTTAAACATTCTATTGCTACATCTGATGGAAGATTTTTAGCTTCTAGTGCTTGTTCGGTTGTTCCTTGGCTTCAGACAAATCTGAAATTTCCTTATCAATATCAGCCAATGTTTTCTCCAGAATTTCCTTCCATTGCCTAATGTTGTCTATTCTGTCAGCTAGACGGACATTATTTGAATGCTGATCCCATTTGGTTTGGTTATCTGTCTCATTTCTTAAAATCTGCTTTCTTGGCGAACTTGATGTGATGCAGACTGTTGTCTCTCAGCATTGGTTGATATTGTGTAGTTGCTTGTAAACCAGTCTGGAGGTTGATATCTGGTGCAAGGGCGAAGTTGTGTTGCCATCTTTAATACTTATCTGAAAATAGTTCAGTACTGTCATATAAGATAAGACTGTGTGATATTTAAAGTCAAACTGTTGGATGCCTAGGATGAATTATTTATGTTATTAATGACTCATTTATATGACGATAGGTGACCACTGTGACCCATTGGAGACAGAAAAAAATTGATCCAATGAATGCCATGAAAAATGTAACAAAATCAAGGAAATGCTAATGACAAAGTTATGTGTAAAGAAAATGACATTAATATGGGGAACTCATGAAATGTTGCAGATTTAAAATTTTCTACATAGAACACTGTGTTATTATGTCTTTATTGTGATGGGCATATAGACCACACCTTTATATGTGTTAGTGTGCATGTTGATTTGTCAGGATATCATGGGATTATTACTTCTACAATATTTATGTGGAATTATGTAGAAAATATTTCCACTATAAATTCCTGATATAACAGCATTTTAATGGAAATGTCAACTTGTGCTTCTCCATAATGGGCATGGTAGTTCTACACACAAACAAACTGGTAAACCACAATAGGATAACTTCAAGACTGTCAACTGTCAAAATACAGTGGCAAACTCAGGAATATTTAATGAACTTCAATAGAAAAGCAGATATCGGTTACCCATTCCCTGTATTTTTTACATTAAAATCGCTTCTGTTTTTTTTACAATAGTTTTACATAATTTTTTAGTTAACTTTTAGACTGTAATTAGTGAAATGCTTCTCCCAAATAACAAAACCATTGATCTGGGGGATTTAAATTATATTTCAATAGTAATAATGTGATTGATCTCGACGTACAGTAGCTGCCACCTTTCATCGCCCGTTAGTAGCCATGATAGTGATCTCACTCAGACGGGTGACATCGAGACTAATCTAACTAAATGACATCGATATAAAGCAACATTTTACACATGTTTTCAAATGCACGTATTCATAAATATATTATTTACAATGAGAATAAGCCTGAAAACTCTACAACACTCTGTAAACATTTAAATCGACAACACGAAACGAAAAGTGTCATTACCTTCTTCCTCCAGCCCTGTGTACTGTCTCGTTGCTATCTAAACAGCTCACCAATACACTACCTTACACATTCTTTCATTGGCTCGATGCAAACATTTAAACCAATCCAACTTTACGTTACATACTATGCTTTCGTCTCTATGGACACCAACAACATTACCTTCCGCTAAGTGTCGCTTCCAACCGGAAATGACAAATACGTTTTCATTAATTTAATTTGCCTTGTGAAAGAGAACTAGACTATGCCCCATTATTTTCTACGCCTCTGACATTTTAAAATGGAATAAAATTTATAAAAAAAAAAAAAAAAAAAAAAAAAAAAAAAATAAAAACTATTTACTTCAGAACTTTGTCAGATAATGATAAAATAATGATAATTACTGATATTTTTACTGAATTCGAATTTTGTCGTAATCCCTAATTTTAGTAGTACTTTCGTCAGTTCGTATGGAACATAATCCGACTTTTTGGTATTATTTTTAATTATTATTATTTGTCCAGATAGGTATACATTTTTAGCTCTATGGATCCACCCCTGATAATAATTAATGAACATAGGAGAAATACATCTAATTGAAAAGTTACAAATATTAAAAATAAACAGGTCTGGAGTTATATAAGTAAAAAAAATGACTTCAGTCGTCAATGGTCCTTTTTCAGTAGCACCCAACATCTATCATGGAACATGGCAGGGACGTCCGACAGTGACGACAAATAACGTACATTGTCAGATTGTTGTACACACACTGACGAGAACCGCGAGATAGAAAGAACACTGATAATAAAATTACCCACTTTGAACGGACACTTTACATTTGCATAAACATTATTATTCGGAAACTCCTGCAACGACGCAACAGCATAATTAAAATAATATGTTAAAAAGAGTTATGTAGAATACAAGTAAAATGTTGAGAGATGTTGCCGAGTCATATAAATCCTAAGTTCCGAATCACCTGATCACAGGGAGCAGTTTCATAATAAAATCTAAATCTAAAAATATTTATTGGTATTATTTAAATTTTATTATGAAACCCGAATATGTAGGCCCATGCCAGTGAGTTTTGGCCTATGATTGCCTGATTGTTAAGTACGCCATGATGGATTGGTTGGTTGGTTGAAATGGGTTTTACGTCCCAGTCGAGAATAATTCACTAATATCGAGACGTCACCGCCCGACTTATAGCGGGTGAAATATGTAAAAAAAAATATGAAAATGTGCAGCCGGGGAGGGTACTTTAATGTGCCACGGCTGCCGTGACACGGGCAACAGTTTTCAGGTCGGCTTCTGAAACACCCCGTGACTTCATTTTTTAAATGCCGAGTGTTGGCCGAAGGAACAGTCACTACCCAAATAAAAGTCCTGGGTCATACCACGTCGGGGTTCGACCCACAATCTCTCACTTACCTGCTTACGGAGCCAGCATTCTCAAGTGACCAAATGAGCTACTGCAGTCCGGGTAGCAGGGTAGTACGTCCATGGACTTTTGATATATAATTCATAGGCGTAGAAGAGTGTTTAATATTGCGGGGGGGGGGGGCAAACCGAAGCTACGTGTTATGTCGTGCCGCAGGTACGACCTCGTGCCTATGGCACGAGGCGGGGAGAGTATGAGAGGGGTGCTAAACCCATAGGCTCCCCCGGAAAATTTTCCAAAGTCCTGTCTAGACGCATTTTCAATGTATTGTGCATCGTTTTGATAGGTTTAAAATACTGTGATATCAAGGCAAGATTATATAAAATAACCGTATGACACAAGTTCCATATTCACCCTCTCATTGGAGATAAATATCAGAGGCTGATGCAGAATTTTAGAAAGGGGGCGTATAATGTGAGATTTGAAGGCTCGAACCTTCTAGGGGGTCCGGGGGCATGCTCCCCCGGAAAATTTTGAAAAAGTGGCGCAAAAATCTTGCATTCTGGTGCAATCTGAGCTGAACAATGTGTATTATTAGCGACATAAAGGGGGGTGCGTATTCCCCCTACGCCCCCCGCTGAATCCGCCACTGGATATGGGGTACCCCGGAAAATTTTGACGCCCTTTTACAAGCACTGACAAGTATAATGATGAAATTGATAATTGATTGGTTACCAGATGGACATTTCCTGTTAAAGCTCTTTTTTTTGTTTTTTTTTTTTTGTTTTTTTTTTTCTTTCTTTTTTTTAGCATGATACAAAATTTCACACAATATATTGCGGGGGCCTGGCCCCCCTTCTCTGACATTGGGGGGGGGGGGGGGCGGCCCCCGCTGCCCCCCCCCCCCCCTGCTCCACGCCTATGTAATTATATTGAAGGCGAGTAATATAAAAAATAACGTGAATACATATGATTGCACACTAAATTACTAATGGAAAATACCCTCTCTCTCTCTCTCTCTCTCCTCTCTCTCTCTCTCTCTCTCTCTCTGCTTAAAAATTGTCATATCACCAGCAGGTCCACTCGCAGGCCATTTTAGTTTCTGGTTTATATTCTAGGATATTTTGTATATTGATGTATCATCTAGTCATCTGCTTACTACTGACTGCCTATATATACTTCCTTGTTGTTGTTGTTGTTGTTGTTGACTGCCTACAATAGGTGGAAGATACCAAAGGAGAAGAAGGCAAAATGGTGGTAAGTTGATGAAAACAAACCGTGGGATCCACGTGTAAATAAACATCGGCGTTTTGTTGACGCTTCTGCGTTTATTTGTAATTTAAGCATACTTCACAAACTTTCCTTTAAAATATAATGCAATACGTTGGTTTACTTTTAGTAAAACATGTCAAATTTATTTAAAAAGGGGAGGGGCACTTGCTGTTGAGTTGAGTTACTCCAACATAAGGGGGATATATATAGGGTTAAGCAAATATATATATATATATATATATATATATAAACCTGTTTTTGAATCAATATGCCACTAGATATGATACTTAGTTAGAAAAACACATATCTGAATCATTTTTGAGAAATATTTGATATATATATAGAGAGAGATTACATGACAACTTGTCCATGTTGTCCCCAAAACAAGTCGTCCCAAGGATAAGTTCGTCCCCATTTTTGGACACCTCAAGACAAGTTTGTCCCCGGGTGATTGGACAACTCGTCCCCACCTTTTGGATAACCCCTCCCCATCCAAATTGTGTCATTGAAATTTTTTTATTATGTTATTATGCAACATGTATCTACATTATGTGCAAATTACATCATTTTTAATAATAATATTTTTTGTGTAATTGATCAAAATTTAAAAATAAAAAAAAAATAAAATCGAGGCCACCATGGAAGCCATCTTGACCCAATAGTTAACAGGTAAGCGTATATATATGGTCAGTGAACCGTGTCTAAATATTAAAGGTGTTAATGCCATCATGATCATCTCTCTCTCTCTCTCGTTCTCTCTCTCTCTCTCGTTGGTTAGAGGTTAGCTACGGGTCCCCCAGTTTACGCTAAAGTTTCATACAAAATGGAATAACATTTCTAAATACAGGAACTACTGTAAAGTAAATTATTAACAAATATAAATATATAAATAAAATTTGAAACTACAGAATATAATTTCATATTAAAGTAATAGTATCACTAGAAGGGGGTTTTACCGGAATAATTGCGAAAATCCGGAATAATCAGACCAAATCCGGAATAAACCAAATTAATCCGGAATAATCAGGTAAAGTCCGGAATAAACCGGTTAAATCCGGAATAATCAGGCAAAATCCGGAATAATCAAGCAAAAATCCGGAATAATTAGACTATTTGGTTACGGTAAGTTTTCCGTAATCTAAAAATTACGGTAAGTGCCTGATTATTCCTGAAAATGACTCATTATTACGGAAAAAGTCTAATTATTCTGGCAAATGTCCAATTATTACGGGAAATTTTCTAAAAAATAATAATTTGTTAAAAAAAATTTACCGTAATAATTGGACATTTGCCGGAATAATTAGATTTTTACCGTAATAATCAGTCTTTTACCGGAATAATCAGACAAGTTACCGTAATAATCAGACACTTACCGGAATTTTTAGAATCCGTAAAATTTACCGTAAAAATATTCTTATTATTCCGGATTTTGACCAATTATTCCGAATTTTGTCTGATTATTTCGGATTTGGTCTAAAAATTCCGGATTTGATCTAAATATTTCGGATTTTCGCAAAGATTACGGAAAGTGTCTTACTATTTCGGAATTTCGCAATTATTCCGGTAAAACCCCCTTCTAGTGTATGTTATTAGATTTAAAAAAAAAAATCAAGAAAAAAGAGATAGTCTTCTGCAAATTTGAAATGACACTTTAATGTAAACTGTATTATCTTCATCAATTAATAATCTAATGAATAGAACTAAGATCTTTCACACTAGCCCAATGAAAATAATTTATACAAATAGGTTGCCTAGCCATGAGGTTTTCATTTCCAATTACGTGATGGCTTACATAACACCCCATTCACATCCCAATTTTACCACTGCAAATCAAATGAAATTTTAGGTGAGGCAAATTTTATTATTTGTTATGCCTCACACTAAACGTCGTTCAAAATTTGAGCAGTTTCTGTTTAAATTGAACGCCTAGGCATCAAAATAAAGTGTACGGGGCCCGTGGTATTTTTTTAAAAAGTGTCCTATGAAACACAAATTTTGTACCTAAAACATTGGTTTGAAAAGTCTAAAATGCTACACTTGATAGGAATCTGTGACTAGAAAAAGAAACAGGTGCTTAAAAGTTAGAAAACGAATCTATTTTCCGACAGAGACAAAAATTTGTAAAAACTGTCCTATGTAACATAGTAACAGTGTCCTACGTAACAAAATTGACATAATTAGTCTAAATGACGTCCAGATTTTATAGCGATCACGGGAACGAGCTGGCAGTTAATTAGATGGAAGGTATAATAAATTTTAACCCTTATTAATGAAAGTAGTAAAGCGTTTAATAACTTTAAAAGTTTTCGCTTTAATTTTCGCATATTTGACATATTTTGTAATTTTGAAAGCAAGTGGGATTTTTTAAACTTGTTATATCTCCCTAACTGTCAGCTTGGTGTTTAAAAAATCAGTTTACTATTTCATAATAACTTTTTCTAACATGGAGTAATTATTTTTGACAAAAACACATTTTAATTTTTGGGCCTTTTAAAATTTGAAGTGTACATGTTAAGCAAGAATGACTGATATACTGTTATTAAATCTCTATATGACAATTTTTAGTTTCTTAGTTTTTAAAGTTCATGGCGGTTTCATTTATATTCCGGTGGCCCAGCGGTTGTCAGTTTCTGCCATCAGTTACCTAACTTTAATGTACCCAGAGACATATATATGTCTCTGATGTACCTGGCAATTAAAATGGAGAAGTTTGTTTTGAGGTACATGTGAGTGATTTCAAAGATAGTAATGTATTTTCAAACTTTAAAGCAGCGAATTTAATCTGTATTAATATATTATATAAAAATATATCGTATAAATCCTGTAATTACTCCACTGGGGGCGAGTTGTCTAAACGGTGGGGATGAGTTGTGCTAATACCTGGGGACGACTCGTCTTAAAATTGGAGACATGTTGTCCAGGGACGAGTTGGTTTGGGGACGAGTCGTCCCAATACCTATATATATATATATTAGAGGACCTCAACCATAAATTGTCCAGTTTTCAAAATACATGTACCTCGTATTTCTTTAACAAACTCTGGCCCCTATGCAATAGATTTATCTTTTCTTCATTAATTGGTAAACTTTATTTTAAACTTTATATCCCACTTAAAGTCAGTAATAAATACCAGTACAGGTCTTATATACTAGATAACAACAAAATTTGGAGGTTGACAACAGCATATATTTTTTGGACGACGTGTCTTCCATCAAGTGGCTTAGCCTAAATCATGGAACTTTGTCACAGAACTCTTACTTATTTTGGGAGCACTGAGTGAGTGGGCAATTTGAATTGAGAATCTTGAAAATCTAGTTTCAAAACCATCAACCCCCTACTACAGGTACTGTTTCTATCAGTATAGGGCCATATAATACTAATAATAATAATAGTGTAATTAATAATACCGACCGTTACCCCTATACTAATAGAAGCAAGTGCCTGTACTCTTCCCCCTCCCCCCCTCCCCCAGTTTTTTTAGACCTGGTCAGAATTATGTTTTCAACTTTTGGGCCTTTGTATTGTAGATTATGTGGAGTCTGGACAACCACATTTTTTTGTTTTTTATGCTCAATGTTTCTGATTTTGTGTTTTGTTTTATTTAGAAATTATCACTCGAGTTTAAAGCACAGCTTCTGAATGTGACAAATTTGAAGCCTGATGGTGAGGATTTTAGATGGTATTTTAGAGTATGTATTTGTGATATTGATACATTTATACACAAATATTGACTTTATACATTTTTGTAGCTTACATAAGCTTTTACAACAATCAATTTTATGGTTGTAAGGCCTAAAAAATTAAATGTGTTCCCAGTAACCCAATCAATCCTAAATTACAATGTGTTCCCGATAACCTAACCAACTCTAAATTACAATGTGTTCCCGGTTACCTAACCAACTCTAAATTACAATGTGTTCCCAGTAACCCAATCAACCCTAAATTATAATGTGTTCCCGGTAACCCAACTAACTCTAAACTACGATGTGTTCCTGGTAACCCAACTAACTGTAAATTACAATGTGTTCCCGGTAACCTAACCAACTGTAAATTATAATGTGTTCCTGGTAACCTAACTAACTCTAAACTACAATGTGTTCCCGGTAACCTAACCAACTCTAAATTACAATGTGTTCCCGGTAACCCAACCAACTGTAAATTACAATGTGTTCCCGGTAACCTAACCAACTGTAAATTATAATGTGTTCCTGGTAACCTAACCAACTCTAAGCTACAATGTGTTCCTGGTAACCTAACCAACTCTAAATTACAATGTGTTCCCGGTAACCCAACCAACTCTAAATTACAATGTGTTCAGGGTAACCCAACTAACTATAAACTACGATGTGTTCCCGGTAACCCAACCAAATCTAAATTACAATGTGTTCACGGTAACCCAACTAACTATAAACTACGATGTGTTCCCGGTAACCCAACCAACTCTAAATTACAATGTGTTCCCAGTAACCCAACCAACTCTAAATTACAATGTGTTCCCGGTAACCCAACCAACTTTAAATTACAATGTGTTCCTGGTAACCCAACCAACTATAAATTACAATGTGTTCCCGATAACCCAACCAACTTTAAATTACAATGTGTTCCCGGTAACCCAACTAACTCTAAATTATAATGTGTTCCCAGTAACCTAACCAACTCTAAATTACAATGTTTTCCCGGTAACCAAACCAACTAAAAATTTCAATGTGTTCCAGGTAACCCAATCAGCTCTTAATTATAATGTGTTCCCAGTAACCTAACCAACTCTAAATTACAATGTGTTCCCAGTAACCTAACCAACTCTAAATTACAAAGTGTTCCCAGTAACCCAACCAACTCTAAATTATAATGTGTTCCCAGTAACCTAACCAACTCTAAATTACAATGTTTTCCCGGTAACCAAACCAACTAAAAATTACAATGTGTTCCAGGTAACCTAATCAGCTCTTAATTATAATGTGTTCCCAGTAACCTAACCAACTCTAAATTATAATGTGTTCCCGGTAACCCAACCAACTATAAATTACAATGTGTTCCCAGTAACCTAACCAACTCTAAATTACAATGTGTTCCCGGTAACCCAACCAACTATAAATTACAATGTGTTCCCAGTAACCCAATTAACTCTTAATTACAATGTGTTCCCGATAACCCAACCAACTCTAAATTACAATGTGTTCCTGGTAACCTAACTAACTCTAAATTACAATGTGTTTCTGGTAACCCAACTGACTCTAAATTACAATGTGATCCCGGTAACCCAACCAACTCTTAATTACAATGTGTTCCTGGTAACCCAACCAACTCTAAATTACAATGTGTTTCTGGTAACCCAACTGACTCTAAATTACAATGTGATCCCGGTAACCCAACCAACTCTAAATTACAATGTGTTCCCAGTAACCCAACCAACTCTTAATTACAATGTGTTCCTGGTAACCCAACCAACTCTTAATTACAATGTGTTCCCGGTAACCCAACCAACTCTTAATTACAATGTGTTCCCGGTAACCCAACCAACTCTTAATTACAATGTGTCCCGGATAACCCAACTAACTCTTAATTACAATGTGTTCCCAGTAACCCAACCAACTCTTAATTACAATGTGTTCCCAGTAACCCAACCAACTCTAAATCACAATGTGTTCCCAGTAACCCAACCAACTCTAAATTACAATGTGTTCCCCGTAACCTAACTAACTCTTAATTACAATGCCTACCCCAAAGTTTTAATGGCGATATGTTGACAAGCACTGGTAAAAGCTTGTTCCCATGCCCCCTATCTTATTGTAAGAGTGTTTGCGGAAAGAAATACATGTTTATTTTTTTTTTGGCTTCATGTTTCTATAATGTTTAGCTGAGCATGTGTTGATAACTAATGTTAAAGCTATTTCAGTATTTCATGTTTAAGGTTTTTGTTAAAATTACGGTATATAAAATAATTGGCTAGATGAACAAGTTAAATATGCAAGTCTTCTGACATATAGCTCTTGTTTTCATGATTTTAATGTTAAAAACCAACATGGATTTAAATTAAAAGTGTCATAATGCATTATATTTCAATTGTAAAAAGATTCACTCCGATTTCCTCCACCATTTCTGAACTGACTACCTTCACATAAGTGAGAGAACATTATTCCATTTCACCCAGTCTTTTTTGGTCATTCCGTTTGGTTTTTCACCAGTATATAAACATTCCACTACAATGGCAGGTATCTACATTAACTTTATTCACTGGTATATAACATTTTTAGGATTGTGATTTTTTTTTAATTTCAGTTAAAATGTGGTGAATGTCATGAAGTATTGGATCACCTTATATATGTTACTTTAACAGTAAGTAAAACAAATTTAGTGAAAACAATTAATTTATGTCAACCTCAAATCAGAAAGGGTTTTCCTTTTTGTAGCTTTACTGGTTGTTTTAGTACCAATATCAATAGACCGGGTAGCTCTGAGGTCTATCTGTGACATTACAATGGACTGGGTAGCTCTGAGGTTTATCTGTGACATTACAATGGACTGGTTAGCTCTGAGGTTTATCTGTGACATTACAATGGACTGGGTAGCTCTGAGGTTTATCTGTGACATTACAATGGACTGGGTAGCTCTGAGGTTTATCTGTGACATTACAATGGACTGGGTAACTCTGAGGTTTATCTGTGACATTACAATGGACTGGGTAGCTCTGAGGTTTATCTGTGACATTACAATGGACTGGGTAGCTCTGAGGTTTATCTGTGACATTACAATGGACTGGGTAGTTCTGAGGTTTATCTGTTACATTACAATGAACTGGGTAGTTCTGAGGTTTATCTGTGACATTACAATGGACTGGATAGTTCTGAGGTTTATCTGTTACATTACAATGAACTGGGTAGTTCTGAGGTTTATCTGTGACATTACAATGGACTGGGTAGCTCTGAGGTTTATCTGTGACATTACAATGGACTAGGTAGCTCTGAGGTTTATCTGTGACATTACAATGGACTGGGTAGCTCTGAGGTTTATCTGTGACATTACAATGGACTGGGTAGCTCTGAGGTTTATCTGTGACATTACAATGGACTAGGTAGCTGTGAGGTTTATCTGTGACATTACAATGGACTAGGTAGCTGTGAGGTTTATCTGTGACATTACAATGGACTGGGTAGCTCTGAGGTTTATCTGTGACATTACAATGGACTGAGTAGCTCTGAGGTTTATCTGTGACATTACAATGGACTAGGTAGCTCTGAGGTTTATCTGTGACATTACAATGGACTAGGTAGCTCTGAGGTTTATCTGTGACATTACAATGGACTGGTTAGCTCTGAGGTTTATCTGTGACATTACAATGGACTGGGTAGCTCTGAGGTTTATCTGTGACATTACAATGGACTGGGTAACTCTGAGGTTTATCTGTGACATTACAATGGACTAGGTAGCTGTGAGGTTTATCTGTGACATTACAATGGACTAGGTAGCTCTGAGGTTTATCTGTGACATTACAATGGACTAGGTAGCTCTGAGGTTTATCTGTGACATTACAATGGACTAGGTAGCTCTGAGGTTTATCTGTGACATTACAATGGACTGGGTAGCTGTGAGGTTTATCTGTGACATTACAATGGACTGGGTAGCTCTGAGGTTTATCTGTGACATTACAATGGACTGGGTAGCTCTGAGGTATATCTGTGACATTACAATGGACTAGGTAGCTCTGAGGTTTATCTGTGACATTACAATGGACTGGGTAGCTCTGAGGTTTATCTGTGACATTACAATGGACTGGGTAGCTCTGAGGTTTATCTGTGACATTACAATGGACTAGGTAGCTCTGAGGTTTATCTGTTACATTACAATGGACTAGGTAGCTGTGAGGTTTATCTGTGACATTACAATGGACTGGGTAGCTCTGAGGTTTATCTGTGACATTACAATGGACTGGGTAGCTCTGAGGTTTATCTGTGACATTACAATGGACTGGGTAGCTCTGAGGTTTATCTGTGACATTACAATGGACTAGGTAGCTCTGAGGTTTATCTGTGACATTACAATGGACTGGGTAGCTGTGAGGTTTATCTGTGACATTACAATGGACTGGGTAGCTGTGAGGTTTATCTGTGACATTACAATGGACTGGGTAGCTGTGAGGTTTATCTGTGACATTACAATGGACTGGGTAGCTCTGAGGTTTATCTGTTACAATACAATGGACTGGGTAACATTGAGGTTTATCTGTGACATTACAATGGACTGGGTAGCTCTGAGGTTTATCTGTTACATTACAATGAACTGGGTAGTTCTGAGGTTTATCTGTTACATTACAATGAACTGGGTAGTTCTGAGGTTTATCTGTGACATTACAATGGACTGGATAGTTCTGAGGTTTATCTGTTACATTACAATGAACTGGGTAGTTCTGAGGTTTATCTGTGACATTACAATGGACTGGGTAGTTCTGAGGTTTATCTGTTACATTACAATGAACTGGGTAGTTCTGAGGTTTATCTGTTACATTACAATGGACTGGGTAGCTCTGAGGTTTATCTGTTACATTACAATGAACTGGGTAGTTCTGAGGTTTATCTGTTACATTACAATGGACTGGGTAGCTCTGAGGTTTATCTGTGACATTACAATGGACTGGGTAGTTCTGAGGTTTATCTGTTACATTACAATGGTCTGGGTAGCTCTGAGGTTTATCTGTGACATTACAATGGACTGGGTAACATTGAGGTTTATCTGTGACATTACAATGGACTGGGTAGCTCTGAGGTTTATCTGTGACATTACAATGGACTGGGTAGCTCTGAGGTTTATCTGTGACATTACAATGGACTGGGTAGTTCTGAGGTTTATCTGTGACATTACAATGGACTGGGTAGTTCTGAGGTTTATCTGTGACATTACAATGGACTGGGTAGCTGTGAGGTTTATCTGTGACATTACAATGGACTGGGAAGCTGTGAGGTTTATCTGTGACATTACAATGGACTGGGTAGCTGTGAGGTTTATCTGTGACATTACAATGGACTGGGTAGCTCTGAGGTTTATCTGTTACATTACAATGGACTGGGTAACATTGAGGTTTATCTGTGACATTACAATGGACTGGGTAGCTCTGAGGTTTATCTGTTACATTACAATGAACTGGGTAGTTCTGAGGTTTATCTGTTACATTACAATGAACTGGGTAGTTCTGAGGTTTATCTGTGACATTACAATGGACTGGATAGTTCTGAGGTTTATCTGTTACATTACAATGAACTGGGTAGTTCTGAGGTTTATCTGTGACATTACAATGGACTGGGTAGTTCTGAGGTTTATCTGTTACATTACAATGAACTGGGTAGTTCTGAGGTTTATCTGTTACATTACAATGGACTGGGTAGCTCTGAGGTTTATCTGTTACATTACAATGAACTGGGTAGTTCTGAGGTTTATCTGTTACATTACAATGGACTGGGTAGCTGTGAGGTTTATCTGTGACATTACAATGGACTGGGTAGTTCTGAGGTTTATCTGTTACATTACAATGGCCTGGGTAGCTCTGAGGTTTATCTGTGACATTACAATGGACTGGGTAACATTGAGGTTTATCTGTGACATTACAATGGACTGGGTAGCTCTGAGGTTTATCTGTGACATTACAATGGACTGGGTAGCTGTGAGGTTTATCTGTGACATTACAATGGACTGGGTAGTTCTGAGGTTTATCTGTGACATTACAATGGACTGGGTAGTTCTGAGGTTTATCTGTGACATTACAATGGACTGGGTAGCTCTGAGGTTTATCTGCGACATTACAATGGACTGGGTAGCTCTGAGGTTTATCTGTGACATTACAATGAACTGGGTAGTTCTGAGGTTTATCTGTTACATTACAATGGACTGGGTAGCTCTGAGGTTTATCTGTGACATTACAATGAACTGGGTAGTTCTGAGGTTTATCTGTGACATTACAATGGACTGGGTAGCTCTGAGGTTTATCTGTGACATTACAATGGACTGGGTAGCTCTGAGGTTTATCTGTGACATTACAATGGACTGTACTAAAACTTTAAAGTTTAACAAAGGTGCACACTGGTACAAAACAAATACTTGCAAAACTAACAAACAACATGAACTTGTGTTTAGATAATCCCTGAGAAGAATGAAAGTTGTCTTGTCACAAAAAACTGAAAATTGCTGATGTGACGAAACAACATCCAAACAACCATTTAACAATCTTTCCTCAATTTGTACAGTAATTATTGATGTTTTGGATGTTGTCAGTGTGTGACAAATTTCTTTACTTTTAATTCCATCTTTTACAGGAAAGTGTACCGCTAACAGGTGGAAGAGGACATGCTAATTATAAAATGAAATGTAAATTCTGTAAAAAAGAAGGATCAATAGGTATGGTTAGTAAATAATTATAAATGGAAAAGGTGAAACTGTCCTCAGTAGTATAGTAAATTATAAATGAAAAAGGCGAAACTGTCTCAGTATTATAGTAAATTATAAGTGGAAAAGGTGAAACTGTCTCAGTATTATAGTAAATTATAAATGGAAAAGGTGAAACTGTCCTCAGTATTATAGTAAATTATAAGTGGGAAACCAATAAAGGTGTTAAAAGTTAAAACCATCCAAACCAAGAAGCCTCAAACTTAGTCTGTAGCACCACCAGTGTTTGACAGAATCAGCTGGTACAGAATTTACCTTTATCTTTGTTCATGATCCAACCTATCTGCCTTTAAGATGGTAAATTATTTTTAATATTTCCACCATCAATCACCATAATTCAACATAATGACCTCACGTAATGAAACCAGAATTTATATATCATATGTATACCATCAAGTCACAGAAATACAAGTCAAAAACTATCAAACAGATGTACCTCAACCCTAATTATTCTAGGCCACAATGGCGGCCTTGTACTAATAAAGTTTAAAACATATTTTATCATTGTACTGAAAGGTTTGAAATACCAATTCTAACATGACCTGCGTTTTCCTTCATATGAAACATGAAGAGAGACAGCCATGGTATAACAAATGATATACCCATCAATGTTCCATTTTAATGATGTACAACCTTGCTTATCTTATGACGTCATGCTATGTGTCACGAACAATGGTTGTGATGTAATTTTCATAAAATCATTAATTTCAATTGCGGTAATTTCAACAGCTGAATTGTATCATTGAACCTTTTTGCAACAAGATAGTAAAATGTACTTCTGAAGAAAAAGTTTGCAATGTTTATTTCAATCCTTTTTATCTAAGCCATGTTAAAATTGAAATAAAGCCACCTCGTGATATATTCTTCCACATGTGAACTATGGCCCATGTATTATTCGACAATATACCACAGGTAATTGTTGATTATTTCTTAAATAAGTATAGATATTTACTGGTATAAACTTCTACAATCAACATGATCAAGTACAGGTGCAAACTCTCATTGGCTTGTTATGGAACCTGATATTAATATTAAATGTCTTTGTGCATTATGGGTAGGGGATAGGGAAGGTGGTAGGGGGTTTGGGTGTATCATCAAATACAAAAAGTTAATAAAGAAACTCTTGGGATCAAATTATGACCCAGCATTTCATGGCTTTCTGGAAAACTATTAAGTTCATCAGTGTGCCACATGATTAATTTCCCTCAACATTTGTGTGGAACATTTTAAACAACATTTATAAAGAATATTACTTGAATAACATCTTTTCATGGGAAAATGTCAACTGATGGAATTCTGTAATGGAAACAATTGTGACCCCAATATGGAGTTACAACTTATCTGAAGTTACCTCCCTTACCACAGTAATACCTTGTGTATGGCTGTAGTTGCCTCTCTTACCACAGTAAAACCATGTGTATGTCTCAATTTTGTTGTAGCTATCCTTCCAGAAACCATTACTCCATATAATGCAGAAGATTCTGGTAAATTTAAATCAATGGTGGTATTTGATTGTAGAGGACCCGAGCCGGTAGAATTTACACCAACAGTAAATATATATATACTGTTTTACTTAGTCTTTCTGATACTCATAATCTAAACAGGGGTTCAAAATTATGTTTTGTAATGGAAGGTCCAGGACCTTTTGCCTTTATTTTTGGCAGGTCCCACATAAAGTTTTGAAAGTCCAATATCAAAATTGAAAGATCCATGTGCAGTTATGTAATTATATTGAAAAAGTAGAATTATTCTGGTAAAAATGGCAGGTCCATCGGACTTTTACAATTTAAATATCAATGGTCCCAAGGTAAAATCAATAGGTCCCGGACCTCGGACCCAGGGAATTTTGAACCCCTGTCTAAAGTGGTTAAATGATCTCTAGTGTGTGAATATATATCACAGCACCTCTTACTGCTTAGGATCAAACTGCACTTCAGCAGATCCTACTGACCTAGTGAAAGAATGTCAGTTCGCTTGGTTCCTTCAATTTCTTCAATCATCCCCTGAAACAACTGCCTTCATATATTAAAAGAATCTTGATCTGGAGTACTCTACTCGCATACTAAAGGTTGGCTGTTTTCTCCAGGTATATTGGTTTTCACAACCATCCTTGAACTGACTGGCTTAATATCATTGAAGAAATCTTGACTGGGGCATAAAACACCATTTCACCCACTTAGAGGGTTGATGGTTTTCTTCTGGTAATTAATCTTCCCACACCATCTGACTACCTTTATACACATGAAACAATGGGCTGAAGTAAAACACTTCTACTCCACTTGTTATATATACACCTGTATTTATATCTATAGTTTTTGACAGCTTAGTTATACATTTACAGTCCAACCCGCCTTAAGGGCAACCTCTATATAAGGGCAACCTGCTTATAAAGGCCAGTATAATTGTATTTCAATAGTTCTTTATTTATATTACTTGAACCTGTATATAAAGGCCACCTGTCCATAAAGGTCACTTTTACTGGTTCCCTTAGGTGACCTTTATAGACAGGTTTGACTGTACATAGTTATTTCATTGTATAATACAAATATACTTGTAGCAAGGATTTGTAGCAGAAGGAGAAGAGACTGGTTCACCATTTACAGTAGAATTTGAAGATAAGGTGTGTAAGACTTTAAAGGCTATCAATGGTAGCAAAGTTTCAATTCGCCATTTCAACTCACCTGACCAAGTTTATGTGAGGTTATGGCATTGTAAAGTGTGTGTATGTGTGTGTGCAATGTTGCAAGATTGAAAGAAGTTTTACGTCCCAGTCAAGAATATTTCACCTATATCGAGACATCCCATCTTCATAGGTGAAGTTGCAGAAATTTTGACATTTGCAATGTGCTCAGGGCAATGTGCAGGGAAGGATCTTTTATGAGCCATGCCTGCTTTGACAATGGGCATCAGTTTTTAAGGTCTTTTCTGAAGGACCCTGTGTGAGTGCATGCCCATTTTCATGTGTTTGTGTATAGCTAACGCTTATTTTTGACTTATTTTTAAACTACTGGACAGATTTCAACGGTATCTGAAGTACAGTTGAATCTCGTTATCTCGAACTCGGATATCTCGAACTACCGGATATCTCGAACTTTTTTAAAAAGTCCGAACAGAGTTGTTCTTTATTAAACCAAAATCACTCCGGTTATCTCGAACTTGGATATCTCGAATTATCGGATATGTCGAACAATATTTTCGTCCCCTTGAATGAAAATCCTAGGAAAATTACACCCGTTAACTCAAACAAAAAATTTAGGAAAATTAAATTTGTTAACTCGAACAAAAAATTCAGGAAAATTAAATTTGTTAACTCGAACAGAAAATTTTGGAAAATCAAATTTGTCAACGCCTACAGATTTTTTGGTAGAAAGACACATTCCGGCATAAATAAAATATTTGACTGTCGGCCTCGTGTTGATTTTAAAATTACAACATTGCACCGACCTCCGAATTTCCTTAAGCCTTTAATTATTATCCCTTGCATAAGCATTTAAACCATCAAGGCGATTAGCAGGTGTTATAATTACTGCCAAGCTGAACATGGCTGCCGAAAGCGTGTGATGTGAACATTACTCAATACAACCGGAAGCTTGGGTTGATTAAAGTACACAAAGCGAAACTGGTATGGAGACCAAAGCGGACTCCACTATTTGTCGGCTAATAAAGAAAATCTTAAAGTACTTAAAGAAAATCTTATAAAACAAAATGCATAATTGAATCATTTATCATTGCATCTTAAAATGTTAATGCTGATGACATACAGTTTGATAAGATAAAACCGGAAGCAACTTCCGGTAGGCGTGTACGAGTTACTTCCCTTTTTGTTGCCGTTTTTAACATCGGTTATCTCGAACTCCAGATAAGTCGAACTTTTTGCATTTCCCCGTCGAGTTCGAGATAACGAGAGTCAACTGTATATATGGACTGGTGTACTTAAGTTTTGTTTGTGCTGTTGCCATGGCTTCCAAATATATAGGTTAAGCTGACCTGGTGGCAAAAATCCTAAATATGTTCTTTAAAGTGATAAAAAAAGAGAAAAAATTTGATGTGATATTTGGTTTCTCTAAAGTCTTAAGCCAATAGTTTGTTCATTTCATGGATTTCAGCTTAAACGGGCGGCACATTTTTGTGTTTACTTTTGAAAGTTTGATAAAATGACTCCAAATTGTTATAACTTACTATTTGAACAGATAATAATGGGGTTTTCAGTTTTGACATTTTGCTGAAATGACCTTGAAAATAGGTCAAGGTCAAAGATATTCCTAACTTTAGACATTTGTGCTTTTTACTATTTTTATGGCATGGTGAAGTGTACATGCATGTGTAAACTTTTATCTTCTCCTCTGAAACCACTAGGCTAATTGAAACCAAATTTAGTGTGGAAGGCCCCTAGGAGTAGTAGAAGTACAAGTTTGTACAAGACGGACTTGTATAAAATCCAAGATGGCCTCCATTACTATAAATAGCAAAATCATTAAAATGGTCATTATGCATTCTTCAAATTTGAAATATAGAAAGTAGATACCTAGCATTTAATCTATGTAATGGTTTTTCCAAGAAACTTTTCATTGACCCAATTTTAGCAAATTATGTAAATGAAGTCAAATTTTTAGCTAATTCTTTAAAAATCTTATCAGAAACCACTGGGCCAAGTGAAACCAAATTTGGTTTGGTGGGGAAGGATTTTCTTCAAATTTAAAATATAGAAAGTAGATAACTGGCCATTTAACATATATAAAGGGGTTTTCTGGGAGTTTTTCATTGATTCAATTTTAGCAAATTAGGTCAAATTTTGCCAGTTGGGCATTACAGGCTCTTTTAGGCCTCTTGTTTACCATATTTCAATTTTGGTGTTTTGAAGCATTGTTTTTTTGTACATGAAATCAAAGGTCAGTGTTATGAACTTATTTTCAAAATAAATTTAAACTTGCTATAAATTTTAAGGTCTTATTGCCTATGTTCTAATCCCACTCATGCAAATACTAGTGTGAAAAGTTTAACAGTTAACAACACCAATTGAATTCCCTTACACATGAAAAGCCAAACTTTTAATTTCATTTTGTTGATAGGCCAAGATAAAGTGACATTTTTTGTATGATTTTCTTGCAGGAATGGTGTGATTATGATGAGAAGGGGAAATGTGAAGTTTCAGTAACAGAACTGGATTTTAAATTTAAAAAAGTGAAATAAACATTTGACTTGAAAATGGTTTTAAACTAATGATTACTATCAAGTGGTTGGTGCTGAAGTGGGTTGTTAAAAAAAAGCTTTTAATTCTAGCTGTAAAATCTATCGGTGATATGTATAGGCTTACAAACTTCTATTTAAAAACAGCTCCAATTGAGCATGTATTTATCGTCGGAGGCATGTGCAGATGTCCCCAGTTTACTACTTGGTAATAAACCTAATAAACCTTAAAAACTCCAGTTCATGGTTTTCTCTTGGCACTACATTTCCCTCCACCATCCATGAACTGACCATGAAAGAATCTTGACTAGGGTAGAAAACTCTATTACTCCACCTCACCCCACCCCATTCATTGGAACAAAACAGCAGAAGTATTTGGTTTATTTGTACAGTTTCTTTAATTTATAGATCAGTTGAACTGTTAAAAACATTTCCACAACTCTTTTGTATTTATAGATAACTATTAAATTCTTTTTAAAAGAAATTTGTTTTTGGCTCAAATATAATGCTGATTTAAAATCAGTTGTGTTAAACCATAGTCATTATTACTCAAACCCAGTTTTTCAGAGATTGTGGCCACATTTTATATAAGCTTACACAGTTTTCTATTTATACCATCTTATTGGGAAGTGACCTAATGTACAATGGCGGTATTTGCTCCAAATCTGATTTAAAAAAGCCTGCACATTGTAAATTTTAGTTTCACTTCTTCATATGCTGGGTTGGAACACAAGAAACAGACCTAAATTAATGCAATAAGCGGCACATAGACTTGCTCACCTGAATAGCATGCGCAGTACATGTATTTCTTGCAGATTTGTTTTACTTTTTAACAAGAGGCCCATGGGCCTTAACTCTCACCTGAGGCTAAGTACATATCTCATGCAAAGGTTCAATGGTCAGTGACATTAATTGAATGGAATGTCCAAATTTTCAGCAGTAAGAGCCAATCATATGCAAGGATTTTTGCAAATTATAACTTGTCTGAAGAATGCTACATATAACATATCTAAAGTCTAGCTACAATATATTGTTTATAAATCTATATATCAAAATTATCGTTAGGCCAATACCTACAATATTTTAACATTCATGCCTATACAAAAAGTTTATAGTTTTTGAGATAATTAACCATTTCATTATTTGTGTGCATCTGTGGCCTTGACCTTTAAACCCATGACCTTCATCTATATATCAAAATGATCGATAGGCCAATACCTACAATATTTAAACATACATGCCTATACAAAAAGCTTATAGTTTTTGAGATAAGTAACCATTTCAGTATTGTTTTGCATCTGTGACCTTGACCTTTGAACCTATGACCTTCATTCAAAATATCAAAATGATCGTTGTGCAAATGCCAACCATATTCTAATATACATGCCTATACAAACAGTTTATAGTGACAAATACATTAAAATCAGCAATTTATCCCTTGTTCCCATTTTGGCCCCCACAGCTACGATTTGTACAAATCTGAAACTAGGTAACCTAAGTATATTTTACATGAAATATCTAAGCTATATCTCTTATAAGTTCAGAGGAGATGATTTTTAAAGATTTTTTACAATTTTCCTCTTTATGGGGTCCCAAGGGGACATAATCCCTTCATTTGTGCAAATTTATAAGCCCCTCACCTGGACATCATTAACGCCAAATATCATCCAATTTGGCTTAGTAGTTGTGGAGCAGTTGATTATGTCATGTGCTGTTTTTGAATTTCTATTAAAATAATGCATTCAAAAACAGCACATGACAAGTTGTCATGTGCTGTTTTTGAATGCATTATTTTAATAGAAATTCAAAAACAGCACATGACAATTAAAATATGAAAAGTTTACACAGGACAAACGACAGATGAAAATAGATGGTAATAGCTCATCTGAGCCTAAAGGGAACTTTTAAAAATAAAGTTTCTCCTAATGGAGTCCTGCAGCCAAGAATTACAACAATTAAATTAATATTACTTGTCTTACAGATTCTACAGAGACCCATGTGTCTTATCACTTGGCAAATGCAAATCAAATACTACTTGGCCTAATTTTTTTACTAGCTTGTTCAAGTTGTGTGCCGTAAGAAAAATATTTTTAGAAAGCATTAGTTGGTGTGGCCTAAGGTCTAGGCATGCAATTTGCAGAAGGAAATTTTAAAGACATTCTAGTAACCACTCAAAAATTTCCGTAATTGTAGCCCCACTGTCCACTGACAATTTTTTAATTTGTAACTACCCGTCCTAAAATCTCCATCTAATATATTTAATACTGAAGTTTCAAGTTACTATGACATTGAAATCATCACAAAAAGATATATAAAGGTTTTACTACATTTGTACCTCTGGTTACAGAGAGTTTAAATGTGGGTTAAAGTTGAATGACCTTGCAAATTTACTAGGGATCTTTGTACTGAAGCTATCTATGAAGTTTAATGTTTTTCAGTTCATAAAAAGTAAATGTTTAAATGTTTTACCACTTTAAGACAAAGTGGTTTTGAATTGGGATCAAAATCAACTAGCTTTGGAAAAATTGGTAGAGCTTTAAATGTGCTGTGTGATGTTTCAGGCTTCAAGGTCCCGTGTTTTCCAACAACAAAAAGTTATACTTCTTTGGGTTACAGTGACATAGAATACAGGCCAACTTGACCAGTTTGTTAGAATTCCATATGAAGTTTTACATTCAAAACCAGACGATTTTTAAATGTTTTACTATTTAAGGTCACTGTGACCAAAGCCAACTAGTTAATGACAACTGCCACACTAAATCAAAATGTATGATCAGTGACAAGTAGTCACTGGTCAGATTTACACATGTTAAGAATTTTAATAATGCAATATGTACATGTATATACATAGGCTCAATAGTCTTTTAGTTTGCCAAGTTAATTTATCAAATCCGTTCATTCGATTTCTTCTTTTAACCTAAAAAGGAAATTAGGTCAACTTATAATGCACTGTTTGATCAATCAAATCAAATATCTTTTTATTTAAAGTGGTTTTATAAAATACAGTAACATAAGCTCAATTAAGAAGATTTATTTAAATGTGTATTGTATTAAATGACTGTTGAAATACGTGTGTACATAAGCTAGATAACAATGATGATTATGACCTTACTTGTGCACCACACTTGTTTAATCAAAAACAAACATACTTATCCATTTCCGAATCACAATCCAGAAGCAAAGTAAAAACTTTGGAACTGACAAGTTAGGTTAGACACGTGAACTTCCACCAGGGAAGTGAGGCCGGGTGCTCCGGAAGGGTAAGCACCTGTTCAGCTAGCTACACCCGTCACGTGTGTAATCAACATGTGTGTAATCAACACGGAACTATGAGACGTCAAATATATCCAAGGCAATCCTGGACACAGAGACATCAAACTTATCAACAATACTGTGATGACGGCCATAAAACTTTTTGAGGGCCTTGATAAGCCTAGGCTTGCAATATTCCTGAGTCAACAATTTATTTGCAAGCAGCCTACTTCGTTGTACAAAGTCCCCGTAATGGGAACAAGCTCTACCATAGCGTATTAATTGGGAAACAAATACACCATAAGCAGGAGAAGCAGGTATATTGCTGCATAAAAAAGGAAAGTTGACAATAGAAAAATTGAAGTCATCACGTTTGTCATGAAGTTTCAAATGTAGCCTTTCTTGTGCGTCATAATTCAGGTATAAGTCTAAATATGAAGCAGAACTTGAGGAATCAGTCGTGTCTTTTATTTCAAGCTCACTAGAATAGATGACATTTACATAAGTCTCCAAATTTAGGATTGTTAAGAGACAGAACGTCATCTATGTATCTGTATGTTGAGTTGAATGATTTGGCGACAGTTTTCTCTCCAGATTTAACAAGGTTCTTGTTACTTAGTTATAGAAAATTCTGAAACTATTTTTGGAAATATTTGAAATTTGTATATACATGTATATTATGGTTTTTAATTGACATTTTAGGACCTCCACGGCAACAGTTTTTGCTGCAATGACTGAACAAAATATAAAATAAAGTTTACCAATCAATGAGACAAAGATCAATCTAGTGCATATGGGGTCAGAGTTTGTTAAAGAAATAGGAGGTTTTTTGAAAACTGGACAGATTATGGTTGAGGTTGAGGTACGCGGAACTTAACCTGAAAGTGAATACGTTTCCCGCTATACTTAACCTGAAAGTGACTACGTTTCCCGCAGAACTTAAACCTGAAAGTGAATACGTTTCTCGCTATATTAAACCTGAAAGTGAATACGTTTCCCGCGGGGCTAAACCTGAAAGTGAATACGTGTCCCGCGGAACTTAACCTATAATTGTAATAAATGACATTTTAAACGGCTGTCACTATGACGTCTTCATATGCTTCCTACATAATGCCCTGTGCTCACTTCATAGGCTAGAATTTTTGCCATTTCATTTATAACTGGTGACTTATTGATATAAGTGAAATATTACTTACTGTGAAGTAAAACCCCATTCAATGAATCAGTTAACACTACACGTAAACTTAATCTAATCCGATCAATACCATGGTGACGTCCTCGTTTTGTGCGTACGTATGTCTGATATGACATCTTTTTTTATCTATGACGTCACGAATGTGTGGTCTTCGGCGCTTACGGACGGGAACGATCTTATGCGTATCATTTATATTTCAGAATAATTTTCTGCATTTGCAAAATATTAAAATTCACAATATTAATTCTGTGTACTTGTATATTGTAGATCTACACTGTTGAGGGTACAATTCTTAAAGATTGGAATGCATTGTTCAAAATTTGAAGCATTTTATTTTAAATACTGCTTTATGTTAGTTTTTTCGGCGATTTTACATACAAAAATTAAGACACAAACTAACGATTCTTCGATAAACATACTGTATAATAATTTTTCTCGGTGTCGACTTTTAGCAGTTTCACTATGTTCTTGTTTTTGCGTTTCATTTTGTTGGTCTAGAAAAAAGAACGCTTCAATGTAAACGAATCTCCTTTCCACTTTAATTCATCTGTGTTTGGATAACGGTTGCTATGGGAACAGACCATATGATATTTAAAATTGGTTTTGTTTTGCACAACCAAATAGTTCACAATCAGAGTTTTTGTTTATTTGTTAATACCAAACAAAAAACATTAAGTTCATAATAGGACATTAATATTAACTTCTTACGTAAGGAATAAGGCTTTTTTCTTGTTTCAGGATTTTGAAGCAATTTAATGAAAAAAGTAGTTTGGCGACCCCCTATTTTTTGTTTCCGAAAATCAAACTTGTATATTCATGTGCAATATATGTGAAAACCAGGAGTCGTATTCGACTAATGTTTTAATAATCTACAAATTAACGAAAGGGTGTTACTTTTAGTTTTCCGGAATTTTAAGGTTCTCTCTTGATAGGTGAGGCAGCAGAAAATTACCACGTGACCGGAAGTAAAATTCCATTGGTCCAAATATTCGTGATTGCAAAATGGTAACCTTAAATGCAAGACACTTTTGGACAACAAATTCTTAAAGCTTATTATACCCCCCGCTTAAAAAGTGGGGGGTATTTAGTGATAGGGGTGTCCTGTGTCCGTCCGTCCTTCTGTTACACCTTAAGGTACCTATCTCTTATCCGCAACTCTTCCTAAACCCTTCAATGGATTTTTATGACACTTTCACACAATCTTTGTGATATAATGTAGATGTGCACCTCCTATTTCAAAATTTGATCCGATGGATTTTTGGGAGAGGGGGTATTTTTGTGAGCTTGTGGCTCGCAGTTTTTCTAGTTTGTTAATTACAGCTGTTATACTTTGATCATTTTTGTCGTGAAAATGGCCACCAGGTGGCGCTTCAGAACTTCTTAAGCAAGTCGAATACCTACCCTGAAATTTTGGCATGTAGAATGGTTTATGCCTTTGTACAACATGTATGTTTTCAAGCGATTTGTAAGGTATGGGTGTACCTTAAGGATTGTTTTTGTCATTTTAATTAAAAGAGCTGTAAAAGTGTCAATTAAATATTTTCCTAAATTTGTCAACAACGTATTTCTAGAGTAATTTAAACGTCACTTAACCGTATATTTAAAACATATATTTCCCAGTATTTCATTGGCTTAAAAGTAGGTTTAATTTAGTGAAAGGCGACCAAGGAACGAAGTATATAGGTTATTAACAGAGTAAATTATACCCATGACGTCGAGTTAAACATTTAAAGTTTTTTTCTTTAAAATATTTAAAAATTATAAAAAAAATCAATTTGAATATTACCGGCACTCGTCAATAAACTCGCACTTTAATTTTAGTTTTTCAAGAACTATAATACTATTTTATGATTGCCAAATGGATCATTACATGTACACCCGATTTAAAACTGGGGACCAGGACAGAAACAATACCTATAATAATAATGGACATTCAGAGAGCAGTGACCTGTGTAATGGGGGTTTTACGCCCCGTCAAGATTCTAGAAGGTCTTCCATTTGTACCCCCTTTCTTTAATAATTTTAATTTTTGATGTAACAAAACTAGAAATCACGGAATCAAGCCATTTTAAACATTTGTCAAAATTCACATTCTAAATTTTTACATATAATTTGATGGTTGGAGGGGGTGTTAAAGGAAGTCCTGTCCTTTCATCATCATCATCATCATCATCATCATCATCATCATCTTCGCCATTATCATCATTATTATGTAATTATTTTCCTATATCATATACTGGTATAAAGGCACCCGCAGACAACTTTATGATTATAGCATAATCCACCAACGTGATTAACAAATCAAATAATTTCATCTAATTTATCTGATTTAAATCGGGTTTTCCCAAGTTTGGATGACGTGTCAATTAAAGAAAACTAGTAGTTGATTAGTCGGCTTGGTATTCCACCCCTCGTGTCACCCGGTGGTGGTTCCAGTTGATTGGTCCCAAGCTAACTCTGACCTAAGTAAACCTACTAGTCGATCTACTCAAGTTTAAACATCGAGTTGGCTGTCGTAGAGTAAATACACTCTTTGTTGTTTACTTATTTAAAAGTAAAGTTTTACTTTTAATCTTCATTATAAATTGTAATCAGTACCTGGTTAGGATTTAAATTTGCTGCTAGCAAGGTCTGGATTAAGTAGAGAAAGTTTGTATTGTAACCATAACGAAACCAAAAAACCCAACATTTTTATAAAGTCGAAAGTGGCGTGAACACATGCTATAATGAACATGCACGGGGATATGCACGCGATGCACATGGCTCAGGTAAGGACATACTATATAATCGTAAACTCTAGACATGATAGTTTGTTTTTTGGTTTTTTTTTTTTATTATGGTCATTATATATTTTTTATAAAGTTCCCGTTAAAAATGTATTTCTATCATAAAATCTATTTCCGAAGTTTTGAACTTTCATTGTTATTAATTAGTGTACGATAACTATTTTTATGTATTTATGTCATGAACATTGAAAAACAAAGCAAATGATATCCCTTGTGGATAATTATTTTGTAAAAATAATAAATAGCAGTTTTTAATAGGAAACATTTTCAATCAAAATGAAATATAATTCGACCTGACCCCAGTTTCACAATCAATCCTTAGCTAAGATTTTTCCTTAATTTAAATTTAGCCAGTTTTGGTAATCTCTTTTTTGAACTACTGGTGAATAATATTGTAAAAACTAAATGCAATTGGTTTAAATCTATAAGTGATCTTAAATTGAAAATTAAAAAAATATATATTGATTTTAAATTTGTAAGATTTAAGTTAAGGAAAATCTTAGCTAAGGAATGATTGCGAAACCGGGGCCTGCGAAAACTGGTGATGTTTTTTGTAACATTCAAGTATTGAAATGTCAAGTTTCAAGGGCTACATCTACAAATTGACGCATTCGACTGTTTCTTGTATACCATTTATGAACAAGTTTAATGTAATAGCTTACAAAAACAAAGTGATATCGTACGATCTGTTTTCAGTATAAAACACTCATGAACAAGTTAAATATAAACGTTGAAGGGTTATTTGTGACATTAAAAATATCCGAAATATTCACCATAAAGTCGAGCATTAACTTTTTATGGTAACCGCTAAAACGGACAAAGGGTTATGATATGTAATATAAACTTCATGTTTATAAACAATTTAAGTGTATAGGTGAAATAAATAACACTTTTTGCACTCTAGAAAGACAAACTAAACAATTAAAATATGTCACTGTTTTGAAACTATTTATAATTTGATACGTACACGTGTATGTCCCTATTCTGAAACTGATGAATAGCTGACATTGAAATTTAAAAAATGGAGTTTACTAACATGACAAGATTAGTTTGTGTTCTCATGCGTGTAGTTTGCCTCAGTAACAAGACAAAGACGTACTGTAATCCGATCGTTGTTTACAAGTTGAACGAAAATAAAAAGCATCATTACAATAAAAAAACAAACATACTAATCTATATCTCTATAAAAACCCAAAGTAAAATCTTCGAAACTGAAAAGTTAGGTTAACACGTGAACTTCCACCAGGGAAATGAGACCGGGTGCTCCGGAAGGGTAAGCACCCCCTGTTTAGCTAGCTACACCCGCCACGTGTGTAATCAAAATTGAAGAAATGGGGAAAATTGTGATCTGAACTTTTATGTTTCAATAGTTATAAAACACACAAGCGAACTATTGTTATTTCCTTCATTCAATTTTTTTAACATCATTTTACAATGCATTAAATATTCGATGGTTTTATGGTAAATCGCTAAATAATTGGATCATATTCAGATTTTCGTTCAGATTATCCCTAAAATTCAACATTTTACTCGAGAACAATTTCTCCACACTACAAACTTCAGATACTACTAAATGATATTTTTATTATTGTGTCACAGACCAATACACATTTAAAATAAAACACTTAATATTATTGTTCACTGTCCGATTTATTTAGCGATTTGTCTGACCTATATGGTCACGGGGCCAAAAATAAACTAAATAAAAATATAGAACTTTAATAAAATTCAGTGATGTTTTGTTTATGTGTTGAAAGCGTATCACACAATAGGTGCAAAAAGGTCATATAAACACGGAATATAATCAAATTTAATACAAAATCAAGTTTTCTGATTGGTTGAAATATTTCATTTATACCCGGGTAGATAAAATCCTTAACGGTTTCGAAAACACACACACATGTGACGAATTAAAAAGGCGTAATCTTGATCCACGGGAAAACACCATTTGTATGCCGCCTTCAATCTCATTTCAAGTGTTACATTTGTATTATTATACCCCCGCTTAAAAAATGGGGGGTATGTAGTGATAGGGGTGTCCGTCCGTCCATCCTTCCGTTACACCTTAGGTTACCTATCTCTTACCCGCAATTCCTCCTAAAACCTTCAATGGATTTTCATGAAACTTTCACACAATCTTTGTGATATAATGTAGATATGCACCTCCTATTTAATAATTTGATCCGATGGATTTTTTTTAGGGGGGGGGGGGTATTTTTGTGAGCTTGTGGCTCACAGTTTTTCTAGTTTGTATTTACATTCAGTGTTATCGTACTAATTCTGCAAACTTTCTGTTATGTCTGGAAAGTCAAGCCAATTATGGACTTTTTAGTGGTTGTATATGGTGTGAAAGTCACCGTAAAAATAGATATTGTCGCCTCGGTCAATATTTATTTTTCCGGTGAATATCACGCCATATACGACCACTAAAAGTCCATAACTGTTTTATTATATAATTTAGCCACTGTGTCACTTCGGTTGACAATGTTTTCTCAAACCTGTGACCAGGCAGGCAATCTAGCTATTTTATCGTTGTTAGATTTCCCCATCTCGCGCGCCCTGGTTTGGACAGATCACACGAAAAATACCCTCGATTAATTAGATCTGACTTTTTATATCCGATTCTATGAAGAAAAAAATTAAATGACATTCCAAGTGCCAAACAATAAATTGATGATGCCATAACGCCAACGTTTTATATGACTTGTTGTGTTCTCTTACCATTTTTGTTACATATTATACCAGTTTTAACTTACATCACTAGACGACCGTTTCGGAATACAATTCCTCATCAGTAGTACTAGTGCTTGGAGCAAAATGGTAAAACCGCCTTTTTATTTACTAGTATTAGACATTTTGCTCTAAACCAATCCTTAGACATCTTCACATGTAACTGATGTTCTATATAATGATATTTGTTATTTTGTTTTATTTTACAGTGGCTATCAGCTAGAACCAACACTGCATTTTTGTTCAAGGACTGGAGTACTGGTAATATTACAGGTACGGTGTGTGTGTGTGTGTGTGTGTGTGTGTGTGTGTGTGTATCGGTATTTTACAATAACTATATATCTTTGAAGTAATTATTTTTATTCGGACAGCGTTGATTTAAAAAAAAAGGTGAATGCGAAGAAACACGGATAGTGTTGTCAGCTGACACAAGGCACAATCAGCATCAGGTCACCTTATCAACAATAGACCATCAAGCGATTACATAAATACAATTAAATGTAATACGTGTTTCTAAAGCGACATCTTACGTTAAATCGTGACGGAACCTCATCAATGTACCCTTTGGATCAAAATAAACTACATGCTATAAATATCAAAATACAGGAAAAACACCATCACGAGGTTAAAGTTCGTTAACCCATGTTTCTGATGGCTAAAAAATAATAAAATTAATTCGTCACTGTTGTTGTGTATTTCAGGTTTAATCTCAGCGCTGTTGGTTTCCATTGTTATTGCAATGTTTTATGAAGGTTTGAGTTATTACGGTCATCTACGACAGACGATAAATAAAGAGAAAATGAGGTAAGCTGATAGCTATATTATCCTATAGTTTATAAGTGAAATGTGATCCGACATGACATTGAATCACACAGTGCAGGCACAAAAATAAATAATGAAACACGAACATACCGACTTAAGCTCAAACCGCAGTCCACTAAAACCAAAGAACAAATGACTTTATAAACTGGCAAAATTAAGTTGAACACGCGACCTTCCACCAGGGAAGTTACCGGATGCTCCGGAAGTACAAGAAGCAGTAGGTAAAAATAAATGGCTTTTGAGGTCCAAGACATTTGTCTGTCTTGGAAACGGATGGTTGTTATTCGCAGTACACTTAAAGGGAACACATAGTTGCTGAACGTGTTTCAACTACAGGAGACAAATATTTGCTCAACGTGTTTTAACTCTATGTTGCAATGTTTTACCTTCCGACTTGTACATACCCGATTCCGACTTGTACATATCCGATTATAACTTGTAAATACCAGATGCCGATTTGTAGATCAGTATTATTCATTATAAAATCATCATTACTGATTGAACAGTCACAATTGTAGCGTGAAGTGTACGTATTATTCCTTCAATGTTTTGTTTCTAAAAAGGCATTCCTCTTAACTAACTTTGCTGATAAAGAATCAAGTTTAAACGTCGACTTTAGCACAGAAACACACATAGAAGTATCCTATTCAAGGCTTTCAAACTATTAGGTTTTTCATTCAATGCTTTCAATTCAGCGGAGGAGTACATGTTGCATTGATTTTATTTTTTAGTCACATGTATATGTTCTATTTTTAGTCACATGTATGTATATGTTCTATTTTTAGTCACACGTATGTTCTTTTTTTTAGTCACATATATATATGTTCTTTTTCAGTCACATGTATATGTTTATTTTTCAGTCATATATATATATGTTTTATTTTTTTATTTTCAGGTCCAATACCGTCAAGATGTCATCGAGGATTTACCAACATACCCACAAGACCATATTACACATGCTTCAAGTAGCAATAGGTTATATCTTAATGCTGTGTGTGATGACTTACAACATTTGGTTGTTGGTGTCCGTGTCTGTTGGGGCTGGTATAGGTTATTTCATTGTTCGCCCACTCATTGTTATAATTGTCTTCAAAGACAGAGACAATTACTACATTAATAAATCACCGGAAGGAAGCAAACTACTCCCGAGAGTGCCATCTGCTAAAACCGGAAACGGATGCGACTCCATTGATACCGGAAATGGAAACATCAGACCCAAAAGTTATAAAATATTGGAAACAAAATTTCAGGCAACGATTAATGGAGAAACCGAAGAAACTGAAAATTTGATTAATAAAGGAACGAATGACAAAGAAACAATGGAAGACAATTGTAAGACTCCAAAACGACTGGAAGGTTTACTTAGAGAAACTGACTCACTTAGGGCGATAAGAAACTACAAAACGGATGATTCCGATTCATCCAAATTTTCTGAATTAAATGAAAGTTATCTTAGCAGAAGTAATGTATCCGGAATTCCAAGGCAGAACGAATCGTCCCAACAAAGTTATAACAAATATATAAAATCAACGGAGGATAGAAAAGATAGCACAGACAGTATACAAACGACAAGTGACACTGATGGCGGGAAATATATAGTGAGATGTAACAGTAAAGACAATATAAAAGCTAACTCAAGTGAAGTATCAATTGTAGAACGAGATAGAGAAAATAACAAATACGATAACTTGTGGAATAGGCATTGCTGATTTGTGGATAACTTGTGGAATAGACATTGCTGATTTGTGGATAACTTGTGGAATAGGCCTTCCCGATTTGCGGATAACTTGTGGAATAGGCATTGCTGATTTGTGTATAACTTGTGGAATAGGCCTTCCCGATTTGTGGATAACTTGTGGAATAGGCATTGCTGATTTGTGGATACTTGTGGAATAGGCCTTCCCGATTTGTGGATAACTTGTGGAATAGGCATTGCTGAGCTATGGATAACTTGTGGAATAGGCATTGTCGAGCCATGGATAACTTGTGGAATAGGCATTGCCGAGCCATGGATAACTTGTGAAATAGGCATTGCTGAGCTGTGGATATCTTGTGGCATAGGCATTGTTCATTTGTAAACAATTAATGGAATAGGCGTTGATTTGTAATTTTTTGTTTAGTGAAATCATGGTTTGTACTGGAGCTACAATAAGGTCTGCAAGTCTCGTCACATGACCAGCGTGAATTGGTAAAAGAATAATAAGTGTGGATAGAATTCGTGTCAAATGACAATGACATCACCCAAAAGTTTATCATTCGGCGTTACCAACGTCGACGTCTATTCTCTGGCATCAAATTGCGGAGTTTGAGCGTTTTCATATTCAGGGGACAAAATGACTCACAGCAGAGCCTATTGGAAACAACTGTCTGCTGTGTTGCTTGACAAACAACAGGTTGTTGTTTAACAGCAATGCATGCTGTTTATACATTGCAATGTGGTCATATTATAGGTGATCCTGGTTATTGCCAAATGGATTTGCATGCCCCCCTTTTTTTGATTAACTTACTATTTCAACATACTAGTAATCACAATCAAACATACTAATCTATGTGTAATATACTAGTAAATGATGTTTTACATAAATAAAACTGACAAAAATGAATTTTACATATGTAAAATTAAATCATGCTCAACATTAAATCACAACTGTTTGCAGGTTATGTAATTAGAACAGTATAACTCATAGATGGGGACCTACTTTACTTTTACTTGCTTTATTATATAAGGCAGTGATTATGTAATCTGTGTCCTTGATAACTTAGGTTGGTATTATCGACTTGTTAAGGGGACTATAGTATGGCCTGTTACCATGGTAACTATGGGTGTTTTACCGTAGACCATCTATATATCATTTTTGGTGCTAATATTAACTTTGTCACGTGCTACTTATGACTTCACATAGTACTTATCATGTTATATCATAATACAAATATTTGTTATAATGCTTGATAACTATTTTATAGACATTAAAATATGTAAATAAAACATTTAAGAAATAAAATAGCAGTTGGAGTCTGTTTACTTAAACATTAAAAAGGCCTTGAGAATACCCATAAATACTATTTTTATGAACAGTTAACTAGCAGTAGGGTTTACGGTCTTCTAGGCTGTCCTAGCTCACACCAAATGTTAGTCTAGTAGAAGTAAAATATAACTTTCCCAGAGAAGGTCAAGTTTCCCCAACACGACATGTCCAAATGCCCGGAGCCTTGTAAAATCAGCTAAAATAATTAGCAACTTGCCTTTTTTTATCTGGTGGAAGTCCACATGTTTAATTTGATATGCCAGTTTCCAAAGGTTTGCTTTCTCCGAGATTGTGATTTGAACCTGTATGATTGCTTTATTATTTCAAACAAGATGTGTCTAAATGCTCCGATACCTGCAAGATCAGCTGCAATAATAAACTTCAACCAAGGCATGTTATAAAGAAAGGAATAAATTACAAGATAGATTTGTGAAATGTGATATTTAACGGTTTTGTTTTTGGAAAAAACAAATGTTTTATTCTTTTATAGTAACATTAAAATGTGTGTAGTGTAAGAACTGTTGGTAAATGTCAAATATAAGATTCTATAACAAACTATAAATCAAAAACAAACATATCAATCTATGTCAAAATCACAACCACAACGAAAATTAAAAACCATGAAACTGACAAATTAGGTTAAACATGTAAACTTACACCAGGGAAGTGAGGCCGGGTGCTCCGGAAGAGTAGGTATTTGTCTCTGCTGTTTAGCCAGTTACACACGCCATGGTGTAATCAAAGAAATCATGGGACGTCAAATATATTCAGGGTAATGCTGGGTAAAGAGACATAAAAAATGTCTACAATACTGTGACGGTCATATGACTTTTAGAGGGCCTTAATAAGCTTAGGCTTGCAATATCCCTGGATAAATATCTTTAATTTCAAGCTCACTAGGATAGGTGACATTCACATAGCACCCATTTAGGATTAATAAGAGATAGAATGCCATCTATATATCTGTATGTGGAGTTGAATAATTTCTCTTGGTTTACCAAGATTGTGCATCAATTCTGCTTCATACCAATAAAGATTAGCAAGCAATGAAACAAAGTTTGTGTCCATTGGTATACCCACTGTTTGTATATTACCAAACATAACAAATAAGTTGATGCAACCATACAGGCAAGATTTTAGGTGTCACTTCTGTCATCACCCTGGACATCATTATATCAAGTGACCATGGGGCCAATTGTACACACATACACCACTGGACATGTCAAGTTACCATGGAACCACACATACACCACTGGACATATTCAGTTACCATGGAACCACACATACACCACTGGACATGTCAAGTTACCAAGGGACCACACATACACCACTAGACATGTCAAGTTACCATGGAACCACACATAAACCACTAGACATGTCAAGTTATCATGGAACCACACATACACCACTGGACATGTCCAGTTACTATGAAACCACACATACACCATTGGACATGTTCAGTTACCATGAAACCACAGATACACCACTGGTCATGTCAAGTTAACATGGAACCACACATACACCACTGGACATATCCAGTTACCATGGGACCACACATACACAACTGGACATATCCAATTACCAAGGGAACACACATACACAACTGGACATGTCCAGTTACCATGGGACCACACATACACAACTGGACATATCCAATTACCATGGGACCACACATACACAACTGGACAAATCCAGTTACCATGGGACCACACATACACAACTGGACAAATCCAGTTACCATGGGACCACACATACACAACTGGACATATCCAATTACCATGGGACCACACATACACAACTGGACATATCCAGTTACCATGGGACCACACATACACAACTGGACATATCCAATTACCATGGGACCACACATACACAACTGGACATATCCAGTTACCATGGGACCACACATACACAACTGGACATATCCAGTTACCATGGGACCACACATACACAACTGGACATATCCAATTACCAAGGGACCACACATACACAACTGGACATATCCAGTTACCATGGGACCACACATACACAACTGGACATATCCAGTTACCATGGGACCACACATACACAACTGGACATATCCAGTTACTGTGGGACCACACATACGCAACTGGGCAGTCTAGTTACCATAGGACCACACATACACAACTAAACATATCCAGTTACCATGGAACCACACATACACAACTGAACATATCCAGTTACTGTGGAACCACACATACACAACTGGACATATCCAGTTACTGTGGGACCACACATACGCAACTGAACATATCCAATTACCATGGGACCACACATACACAACTGGACATATCCAGTTACCATGGGACCACACATACACAACTGGACATATCCAGTTACCATGGGACCACACATACACAACTGGACATATCCAGTTACCATGGGACCACACATACACGACTGGACATATCCAGTTACCATGGGACCACACATACACAACTGGACATATCCAGTTACCATGGGACCACACATACGCAACTGAACATATCCAATTACCAAGGGACCACACATACACAACTGAACATATCCAGTTACCATGGGACCACACATACACAACTAAACATACTGGACATGTCCAGTTACCATGGGACCACACATACACAACTGGACATGTCCAGTTACCATGGGACCACACATACACAACTGGACATATCCAATTACCATGGGACCACACATACACAACTGAACATATCCAGTTACCATGGGACCACACATACACAACTGGACAAATCCAGTTACCATGGGACCACACATACACAACTGAACATATCCAGTTACCATGGGACCACACATACACAACTAAACATACTGGACATGTCCAGTTACCATGGGACCACACATACACAACTGGACATGTCCAGTTACCATGGGACCACACATACACAACTGGACATATCCAGTTACTGTGGAACCACACATACACAACTGGGCAGTCCAGTTACCATGGGACCACTTGTACATTACCTCTGTTACTTGTAGTCTCAACATGTGTGTTTTATGTGACATTGCTCCTGGTTGCTGATTAGTGCCAGATAATGGCTGTTCAGTTATGTATTCACTATTCAGTCTCATTTTAAAAGACCATCATGAAGTATTTAGGCTAATACATGTACTAATATTGTTGATGTATTTTATATTTTTTCTGAAGATGAACTCAAATGTACTGTCCTTGATTTATGTACAAACTGGAAAAAACAACCTTTCAAAGAACTGGCAAATGGTAAACTAACTGCTGACAAGTCGGAAATACTATCAGAAGTTGTAAGCTAACACTGGTAGGATATATTAACTAAGTAATATGTACAATCAATGTGATGGCGTAATGTAATGTTCAAATGTAAATGCTGTAAATATATACTACACAAACCTAAACAACACTATGGTATTAGATAAATCATAACACATAGAAATACATAATAAATATTCTATATTTTATTTCTCTTTGTAAGCACTCCCTATAAACACAACATCATCTTTTTGATTTTTTCTGATTTTTCTTCCCTTTACCTCCCTTAACTCCTACTTCAATATTTTCTGTTTTATTTTCCACTCTAAGAGCATGTCCTTCTTTCTTTATATGATCAAACATTTTATTTCTTGACTGAAATTCTTCACTGCAAACATTGCACTTCCATATCTGAAATAAAAGTTGAAAATTATTTTTTTTTTACAAATAGAGAGCAACCAGTAAATGATTTGAAAAACAAGATAGAAATCAAGTCAGATAAATGGACTTTTACTTCATAGTCAACATTTTTAACTTCTATATAAAGATCACCTGTCTATACAATAAAACCTGCTATAGTGACCACCTCTATAGAAAGACCATCTGTCTATACAATAACCTGCTATAGTGACCACCTCTATATAAAGACCACCTGTCTATACCAGAAAACCTGCTATAGTGACCACCTCTATATAAAGACCACCTGTCTATACAATAAAACCTGCTATAGTGACCACCTCTATATAAAGACCACCTGTCTATAAGGTAAAACATGTAAAAACGTCTATATTAAGACCCTTTGCTTCATACTTCAATCACAGCTAAAACCTCAACATTAATAATAAACTGTCCATCAAGACAACTGTGTTACAATCCCTTGCTAAGATTACTCATCAATTAAGCCTATTGTCTTAATATCCATTTGTTTCTTATTTTAGCAAAGGAGAAAACCCTTTGCTACACATTTCATATTTTCCTGGAGAAAAGCCACCACCCTTTGGCAAGTGAACTGACAAAGGTTGGTGGTTTTTCTCCAGGCACTCTGGTTTCCTCAATCATCCCAATATTAAGAGAGAACACACTTGCCTTTTTAGGTTCTTTACTGACATTTTGGTTTTTATTTTCTGTGTGCTCTGATGATAGTGTCTCATTATTTTCATCTTTTTCTGTTTCATCACTGATAGGCTGATCACTACAAGGACTATTAATCGTTTCCTGTTGTGTGGCTTCATCCTCCACTATCTCTGGACAATCACCAGCACACTGTACATCATCCTTAATGTAAAAAGTAACTAGTAAACATGTATCTTCCTGTGCAAATTTGATAATGCTTAACAGTAACACAAAATCTATCTTGAACATCTCTTGAGAAACAAATACCTTATGAATCTAAATTTGGCGTTAGATACATCATCTCATATTACTTTACATATTTGTCAAGTTTGATCGAAATCCATACTTACATATTGAAGATTTGAAGCAAATACAATATTGGGATGGACTTTAAGATGGACAGACTGATTACTATAAGCCCCTCTTTACTTTGTATAAATATCAGAGCTGACAATCTCACATATCAATACAAATAAATGCAAGATTCAATCCAACAAAAAGCTTCAAGTTTGACATTACTTAAAATCAATAATGATAACTGGTAAATTTTAGTCAGCAACTTGTATTTGCATTTATGTAAGACTGTGTCAAATAATATTGTTTAATTTGTGTGATGGCCTTGACAAACATATTAAAGTTTTAATGGCTGGTTCTACCTTATGACATTAAAACTTACTTTGATGTCCTCTGGTGGATTTGTCTTTCTGTCTTTCTTCTTTTTGCTACAACAAGATAGTACAAACTGTCTATCAAAGTGATCAAATACATGATGTAGATACAGTAGACCAGACAAGTCTAATTTGAAAAGCATGAGGACAAGTTTGATATTCTTTTAATTTTCTCTTGTAAATGTTTCTATCATTTACTACCAACAGCATTCTTTATGTGGTCATAAAAGACATTGTTTCATTTTGAACTACGGAGCTGCTTATTGTCACACAACCAACCAACCCCCCCCCCCCCCCCCCCCCCCCCCCCGCCATTTATCAAACAAAGATACTAAATAATCACTCTACCAATATCGAGAGTAAGGAATCTATATTTACTGCTAAAACAGAATTGTTGTTTCTGATATCACTGAACATTTATATGACATAAGTTACATAACAGATATATGTACCTTTGACAGATTACTTTTTATTGAGTTTTATTATTGCTCCAGATTGTACAGTTATGTTGATGTATTGCTTGCTAACAGATCCACCAGCATGTCATTCACAATATCTATATATCAACGCATCCATTACATGTCTCATGATTCAAATTCTATTTGAAAATACAATAAAGCTTTTTAAAATGACTGACCTTTGTTGTTTATCAGTGATGATATCTTCATTAATTGAGACAGCAGACAGAGTGTTGTTAATGTCAATACATGTGTCATCATCATCGTCATCATCCTACAAATAAAATCAATGCTAGAACTGTCAAAAACAGATTATCATCCCCCCTCCCCAATCTAAATACAGGGGCCTCTGTGAAGGAGGGATCAATATTAATATGTGTACCAGGATCCCAGAGCCTCTTACCACAAAGGTTTTAATTAAATCCCACTCAGAACAGATCATATGGTTTGTGGTTTATGTTGCCTAGTCAGTTTCAATCATTTCTAAATGTAAATTGTAAGTGTCCTCTGTACTGGCCACAGGTAGGCTTCTCTTTTTTTTAACTCTACAGAGGTGTCTTTAGTGTGCACTGAGACACTGGACTTTGGATTTGAGGTTCATCTGAAAGACTGTATGGGCAGGAGATGAATATCATCTCAGAAAATTTTCAAGTCCCAATTGAGGTTTGAACCAAAAACCCTTGACCTGGAAAGCCAGTGACAGTACTTGTCGGCCATGTTCGCCCAACTCATCCTGGTATGAGAAATTTTGTCAATGTCCATGGTTTTCTCCAGGCACTCTGGTTTCCTTCACAATTATAAACACAATTATATATTCACGCTTTCCTACATTTTATTTATCAAAACAACCCTGATATAAAAATAGACTTGCTATATACATTGCCATCAAATCTTGAACGACCTATATCTCAAACTGTAATAATAGCATGTTGTGTTTGTATATATAAAAATCACCCCATTCTACGCTTTATTTCTCCAAACAACAGATATGAAAATATACTCTCTGTATACATTGTTACAACATCTTGAACGACATATATATATATAATTATGTATAGTATTTTGATCTTATTACCAACTACAGGCAAACAAAATCATTGAACTATACATAAAACTTTATAGATTCAACTTTAACCAGTTTAAAAAGAAAATTGGCTTTTTATGGCTCCATTTACAATGATTTATGACTTTTTGTCAGCTACAGATGCTCAGATCTAACAGTAATTATACTTCACAATGTATATTTATTTACAAACAATATGACTTCTTAGTACAGGTTTTATGATACTGGAATACAAAATGTATAAATTTTACACATCTTGTCAATTCTTTTATGTTTGTCTGTAAATATAACTTTTGACTATTTTTGTTTGATATCATTCCTCAGGTTCCTGTAAAATTACCATAGTCCTTTGTAACTCAAAATACTAAAAGTGGGGTTCAGAAAAAATAACATTTAGATAACAAAGAAAATATGTTTACACAGTAGAACCTGTGAAACATGGACCCTGAGTGACTGAAACCAACCGGTGAAACATGGACCCTGAGTGACTGAAACCAACCTGTGAAACATGGACCCTGAGTGACAAACCAACCTGTAAAACATGGACCCTGAGTGACTGAAACCAACCTGTGAAAAATGGACCCCGAGTGACTAAAACCAATCTGTGAAACATGGACCCTGAGTGACTGAAACCAATCTGTGAAACATGGACCCTGAGTGACTGAAAACAACCTGTGAAACATGGACCCTGAGCGACTGAAACCAACCTGTGAAACATGGACCCTGAGTGACTGAAACCAACCTGTGAAACATGGACCCTGAGTGACTGAAACCAACCTCTGAAACATGGACCCTGAGTGACTGAAACCAACCTGTGAAACATGGACCCTGAGCGACTAAAACCAACCTGTGAAACATGGACCCTGAGTGACTGAAACCAATCTGTGAAACATGGACCCTGAGTGACTGAAACCAATCTGTGAAACATGGACCCTGAGTGACTGAAACCAACCTGTCAAACATGGACCCTGAGTGACTGAAACCAATCTGTGAAACATGGACCCTGAGTGACTGAAACCAACCTGTGCAACATGGACCCTGAGTGACTGAAACCAATCTGTGAAACATGGACCCTGAGTGACTGAAACCAATCTAACTAATATGTAAAGACATGTCATTTATATTTTAAAAAGTTTTACAACTGATCCCCATACAAAAAATTGAGCCAAACTAGCTGACCAAACTTTAAAGTGCTTGCTTGCAGTCAGTATGATGCAAACAAACATACCACTTTCCCAATCATATTAAAATGAACCAGTTGATCCAGTCCTCTAAATGCTGGGTATTAGTTGAAGAAGCTGTATCTTAAATTTGAGTCAGGGATGATCTGACCAGGGTTTGAACACATAACATCTTGCTAAAACACTTCACCACTTCAAAACGGGAGTTCCTTAAGTTTCTAAAAATTTATTTTGAAGTACTGATACCAGTATTAGCACATTAATAAATGGTCACAAAAACAACAACATTCAAGAAGTGTTAAAACATATGACAACAAAACATACAAAAGTTTGAGTTTTATTTTAGCACTTTAATCTTGCTGTCAAAATAAAACTCTCTAAATTTTCTAGTTTTACAAACCAGAAAATGACTGTTAGATATTATTCTGTGTGAGGTAGTTAAAATTCATGAAAATGGAATCTTCAGTTTAATAATCATATTTTTAGTGATTAAATTTTAAGAATGTTTACTATACTTTAAAGATGATTAGAATAAAGATTAAAGATAAGTTTAAAATTAACCAACCATGATGATAGATTTTACTGATAATATCAGACTGATTACAAATTATGTACCTAGATACCTGTCATATGATGCTATAGTCAGTACCATAATGTTACTAGATTCAAGGTGAGCCTGTCTACAGTCAACTTCACAGTCTGCAACACATTTATGTTAACAAATGTTAACAGCTTTTGCAAGAGACATCCATATACTATGACATAATTTTTATGAACCCACTTCCAAAAGAAACCATTCATCCATATGATTTTTTAACATGGTAAAATGAACATGGCAGGTGTACAACATTTAAACTACAGTTAGTGCAGAAAAGATAAATTATTTTATTATGCAAAAATAAAAAAAAAGTTAAGTAATAATTTATGAATAAGATTATTATAAATATTAAGATAACTGAGCAATAATGTCCCCACTCCTGTCTGTTAGTGAAAAGTCAGGGAAAAGAATACAACAAGAAGCCTAATAGAGCCTGTAATGCTCAAATGACTATTTTATTTACGTCCCAGAACTGACAATGTGAGACTGAAGCTTAAAACACTTGTCCACCACTACCAACTTCTGTACATCCCAGAACTATCAATATGAGACTGAAGCTTAAAACACTTGTCCACCACTACCAACTTCTGTACATCCCAGAACTATTAATATGAGACTGAAGCTTAAAACACTTGTCCACCACTACCAACTTCTGTACATCCCAGAACTATTAATATGATACTGAAGCTTAAAACACTGGTCCACCACTACCAACTTCTGTACATCCCAGAACTATTAATATGAGACTGAAGCTTAAAACACTTGTCCACCACTACCAACTTCTGTACATCCCAGAACTATTAATATGATACTGAAGCTTAAATCACTTGTCCACCACTACCAACTTCTGTACATCCCAGAACTATCAATATGAGACTGAAGCTTAAAACACTTGTCCATCACTACCAACTTCTGTACATCCCAGAACTATCAATATGAGACTGAAGCTTAAAACACTTGTCCACCACTACCAACTTCTGTACATCCCAGAACTATCAATATGAGACTGAAGCTTAAAACACTTGTCCACCACTACCAACTTCTGTACATCCCAGAACTATCAATATGAGACTGAAGCTTAAAACACTTGTCCACCACTACCAACTTCTGTACATCCCAGAACTATCAATACGAGACTGAAGCTTAAAACACTTGTCCACCACTACCAACTTCTGTACATCCCAGAACTATCAATATGAGACTGAAGCTTAAGACACTTGTCCACCACTACCAACTTCTGTACATCCCAGAACTATCAATATGAGACTGAAGCTTAAAACACTTGTCCACCACTACCAACTTCTGTACATCCCAGAACTATCAATATGATACTGAAGCTTAAAACACTTGTCCACCACTACCAACTTCTGTACATCCCAGAACTATCAATATGAGACTGAAGCTTAAGACACTTGTCCACCACTACCAACTTCTGTACATCCCAGAACTATCAATATGAGACTGAAGCTTAAAACACTTGTCCACCACTACCAACTTCTGTACATCCCAGAACTATCAATATGAGACTGAAGCTTAAGACACTTGTCCACCACTACCAACTTCTGTACATCCCAGAACTATCAATATGAGACTGAAGCTTAAGACACTTGTCCACCACTACCAACTTCTGTACATCCCAGAACTATCAATATGAGACTGAAGCTTAAAACACTTGTCCACCACTACCAACTTCTGTACATCCCAGAACTATCAATATGATACTGAAGCTTAAAACACTTGTCCACCACTACCAACTTCTGTACATCCCAGAACTATCAATATGATACTGAAGCTTAAAACACTTGTCCACCACTACCAACTTCTGTACATCCCAGAACTATCAATATGAGACTGAAGCTTAAGACACTTGTCCACCACTACCAACTTCTGTACATCCCAGAACTATCAATATGATACTGAAGCTTAAAACACTTGTCCACCACTACCAACTTCTGTACATCCCAGAACTATCAATATGAGACTGAAGCTTAAGACACTTGTCCACCACTACCAACTTCTGTACATCCCAGAACTATCAATATGAGACTGAAGCTTAAAACACTTGTCCACCACTACCAACTTCTGTACATCCCAGAACTATCAATATGAGACTGAAGCTTAAAACACTTGTCCACCACTACCAACTTCTGTACATCCCAGAACTATTAATATGAGACTGAAGGTTAAAACACTTGTCCACCACTACCAACTTCTGTACATCCCAGAACTATCAATATGAGACTGAAGCTTAAGACACTTGTCCACCACTACCAACTTCTGTACATCCCAGAACTATCAATATGAGACTGAAGCTTAAAACACTTGTCCACCACTACCAACTTCTGTACATCCCAGAACTATTAATATGAGACTGAAGGTTAAAACACTTGTCCACCACTACCAACTTCTGTACATCCCAGAACTATCAATATGAGACTGAAGCTTAAGACACTTGTCCACCACTACCAACTTCTGTACATCCCAGAACTATCAATATGAGACTGAAGCTTAAAACACTTGTCCACCACTACCAACTTCTGTTACCAGCAAGATAAAGTGATGTAGTAATTTCTCTTACCTTGTTTGCTGCTTTCTGTTGTTTTCTTTTCTTTTTCTGTTTCTTTGACAATCTGAAAACAACAAATTAATTATACCTAAATGATTTATCACCATGACTACCAGTAAATAAACAATTCACTATGAAATGACATTTTGGGAATTTCAAACAAAGCTTTAAAAACATCAAAATGCAAGCTTACAAAACATCACAAACAAAGCTTACAAAACATCACAAACAAAGCTTACAAAACATCACAAACAAAGCTTACAAAACATCACAAAGCTAGCTTACAAAACATCACAAAGCTTTCAAAACATCACAAACAAAGCTTACAAAACATCACAAACAAAGCTTACAAAATATCACAAACAAAGCTTACAAAACATCACAAACAAAGCTTACAAAACATCACAAAGCTTTCAAAACATCACAAACAGAGTTTTCAGAACATCACAAAGCTTTCAAAACATCACAAACAACGCTTACAAAACATCACAAAGCTTACAAAACATCACAAACAGAGTTTTCAGAACATCGCAAAGCTTTCAAGTTTGTAGAGGTTAAATGATAAGGACAAAACCTTCAAAATAATTTTTTGATTTGTATCTGTTGATTCATAGGTGAGCATGAATTAAGGCAAGGTAGTCTGAAAGTGCTAAATCTGTGATACTGTCCAAGTAAAAAATAAATTTATTTTCAATATTCAAAGGCTTATGTATATATCTGTTGATATGTTTAGTTTAAAAAATACAAATGTATCCTGTAGTCATTTTCATCCAACTATGGCTAGTAATCCATGATTTATCATTAGTACATGTATTTCCAATAAAAATTTAATATTAATGATTAAAGCACAGAAAACAGAATTCAATAGATTCCAAAGAGAAACATGGACAACACTGTCAGTAACAGGATCAACCTTTAGTATTTTAAATGCATTTCTTTTATTCTATTTCAGTAAAGATGGCAAATTTAAGTGATTTTATTTTATGTCATTTTAGGCATTTTGACACCTACCAATATATACATGTAGAATACTGGTACAATCCACAATAAACACTTTAACAATGTGTCTTGTTAATTCCCTATTCTCCCACTTTTAATTACCTACAGAATTACAATACCTTAAATATAAGCTTAAAAATATAGTCTGTTTCAAAAAGGCTAAAACCTGGTTAATTTTATCAGAAAATTAAATCAAAATATAATTTTAACATTTATATTTATCAAGTTTCTTTAAAATAAATTGAACAAAAACATACTGACATACATAGTAAGAAAGATTTTTAAAACCATCAATGGATTTATAGGTATATAATGATATTCTAAACAATGACAATTTCAAGCAACAAAATATAATAGCACAATATTATATACTACAGATCAAAATCAGCATCAACAGAGCTAGGATGAAGAACTATAAAGTCATAAAATTTATTACATTAAAACAACTTTTAACCATAACTTCAGGGAAAATATTTTTCACAGCAAATCAAAGTTCAAGAAAATGGCATCTGGCTGAACAAAAATGTCTAAGAGATACAGAAGACCAGACCACCACTGACCACTGCATGTAAAGTATAACGCAGGTGGAAAATTTTGGGCAAGTATTTAATGTCCCATCACAGGGCAAGTATTTAATGTCCCATCACAGGGCAAGTATTTAATGTCCCATCACAGGGCAAGTATAGAATGTCCCATCACAGGGCAAGTATAGAATGTCCCATCACAGGACAAGTATAGAATGTCCCATCACAGGGCAAGTATAGAATGTCCCATCACAGGGCAAGTATATAATGTCCCATAACAGGGCAAGTATAGAATGTCCCATCACAGGGCAAGTATTTAATGTCCCATCACAGGGCAAGTATAGAATGTCCCATCACAGGGCAAGTATAGAATGTCCCATCACAGGGCAAGTATTTAATGTCCCATCACAGGGCAAGTATTTAATGTCCCATCACAGGGCAAGTATAGAATGTCCCATCACAGGGCAAGTATAGAATGTCCCATCACAGGACAAGTATAGAATGTCCCATCACAGGGCAAGTATAGAATGTCCCATCACAGGGCAAGTATATAATGTCCCATAACAGGGCAAGTATAGAATGTCCCATCACAGGGCAAGTATTTAATGTCCCATCACAGGGCAAGTATAGAATGTCCCATCACAGGGCAAGTATAGAATGTCCCATCACAGGGCAAGTATTTAATGTCCCATCACAGGGCAAGTATTTAATGTCCCATCACAGGGCAAGTATAGAATGTCCCATCACAGGGCAAATATAGAATGTCCCATCACAGAGCAAGTATAGAATGTCCCATCACAGGGCAAGTATAGAATGTCCAGAATGTCCCATCACAGGGCAAGTATAGAATGTCCAGAATGTCCCATCACAGGGCAAGTATAGAATGTCCAGAATGTCCCATCACAGGGCAAGTATAGAATGTCCCATCACAGAGCAAGTATAGAATGTCCCATCACAGAGCAAGTATAGAATGTCCCATCACAGGGCAAGTATAGAATGTCCAGAATGTCCCATCACAGGGCAAGTATAGAATGTCCAGAATGTCCCATCACAGGGCAAGTATAGAATGTCCAGAATGTCCCATCACAGGGCAAGTATAGAATGTCCCATCACAGGGCAAGTATAGAATGTCCCATCACAGGGCAAGTATATAATGTCCAGAATGTCCCATCACAGGGCAAGTATAGAATGTCCAGAATGTCCCATCAAAGGGCAAGTATAGAATGTCCAGAATGTCCCATCACAGGGCAAGTATAGAATGTCCCATCACAGGGCAAGTATAGAATGTACAGAATGTCCCATCACAGGGCAAGTATAGAATGTCCCATCACAGGGCAAGTATAGAATGTCCCATCACAGGGCAAGTATAGAATGTCCAGAATGTCCCATCACAGGGCAAGTATAGAATGTCCAGAATGTCCCATCAAAGGGCAAGTATAGAATGTCCAGAATGTCCCATCACAGGGCAAGTATAGAATGTCCAGAATGTCCCATCACAGGGCAAGTATAGAATGTCCCATCACAGGGCAAGTATAGAATGTCCAGAATGTCCCATCACAGGGCAAGTATAGAATGTCCAGAATGTCCCATCACAGGGCAAGTATAGAATGTCCAGAATGTCCCATCACAGGGCAAGTATAGAATGTCCCATCACAAAATATGAAGACAATAAAGCTATGTATGTGCCATTTTAACAGAAACAAGACTATCCCCCCCACAATGGTGAACATCAGTGAATTCCACACAAAGTGAAATATGTTTTATTAAAGGTTGCCGGACAACTCACACCCAGGCCAACTCGTACCCTACCCAAGACAACTTGTACCCAAGAAAAGAATTTTGTTTTTTTTTAAGTATTAATTTATTAGTTTTCCTAACAAAGCACACACATAAACATCAATGTTTATATTTGTCCTCCAGCAATTAAATTGACAAACTTGTACAGGGAAATATAAGCAGTAAGTGCATGTTCTTGATTGATGAAATAAATTAAATTTATGGGCTGATTGTTCTAGTAATGCCTTATAACTCTGAAATAGTCAGCTGAAGACAATTTAAAGATAAACAATGATTTTAATTTTCTTAGATTAAAAGGAAATCAGTTAATTAATTTTCTTCCAATTATTTTCTTGGGTAGGAGTTGTCTCGGTATGGGTACCAGAGGTCTTGATACCTTATAGACCACTGATTGTAAAATTAATGATGTTGTTTGGCCATTTTATAGATCTAAAACCACAACAATGACCATTTTCTGCAGTGTCTGTCCAAAATAATAATTTCATAAATATATGAAAAAGACAATCAGTAATTAGAATTTAATAAAGTAGTACCCGATCGTTTTGTCATTTCGGATAGAGAGAAAGTAGAGTTTTGTTGCAGACCCTACCGTCGCTATGAGGGGGTACATTCTAGCGGTTGTATGTAACTGGATCATTTGCTGTTAAATCTGGGTTTTAATATACTGCTGATTATCACTTACAATATTCCCATTTCATGTTAATGGTATTTTAAAATCCACATGTGGTCATTTGCACACAACACTGTATGAATTATCTTCCTTTCACGAAAGTGAAATCTAATTGATAAAGTTTTAAAATATGACACAATTGCCTCAACATCAAAATACGTTATCATACCCTTCAAAATAAATTTAAATTACCGTAGATTTCATGAAGAATTAATTAAATCAACCTGCCATTGCTGTTTATTTCATAGAAAGTTATGATTTTACATCGTAGGACGCAAACTTCTCAGACTACTTTTTATTGTAAACATGAGATCAGTTCGCCAGAAATTATTGGATGCATCCGGTCGCAATATTTCACTAGAATCCAAAATGTATTCCGAAAATTTATTCCAAGTGTGCATATGTAACCAAATGCATTACCCGTCTCATATCTCACATATCTCACGATAAAACAGATATATTTCTTTCACGCTCATTTACCAGGCGCACTATTTCCGTGTGTACTCATATCTTATAATTTCATAGCAAAAAAGCCAGATATCTTGGAAGAAAGCAATAGCAAAGTACACGTTCACTATTGTGAAACGATGTACAAAAATTTATAATCAATGTTCCACATATCCATTTGTAATTTTTGTCTCACCTTTATTGCTTGGATTGTCAGTTGCTGACACTGTTTCAGACGCAATTTCCAATCTTTATCAAAAGATGTTCAAATGGCCCTGTACTTTCATTGAAGAAGATTTTGAAAGTTTAAGGCTTAAATTTACACATTATTTGAATGTTGCATAAATATAACACAAACTGAAATTTATTGGAAAAAACTGTTACAAATATGTTTAATACCCAGAGTTCAATTTTCGATGTTTATAATTTCATCGAAATTGGTACATAAACAAGGCTGTAATGAACAATTATAGGTTTTTACTATTTGTAGTAACAGAGGCCATCTTGGATACACTATATTTCGCAAACTAAAAACTAAATGGAAAAATCTGTTAAACATGTTTAATACCCGAGTTCTATTTTCTATGTTTAAAATTTTAACAAGGCTGTAATGGTTTTAGGTTTTTGCTATTTATAGTAACAGTGGCCATCTTGGATATGCTATAAGGCTGTCGAGCGATCCCATTCCACTCAACACAACGATAAATCAACTCTAAGGTTCAGCTCAATTGTATGTACAATTATCTTTTTAAATTTAAATGCACAGAAACCAAATTATGCACACACACACACATGCAAACACACACACACACAAAGCAGTATAACTATATCCCCTTCAGGAGGTGGGTGGGAGGAGATAATTACTGCAAGTCTTGAATTAAATTTAAACTCCAACTACAGATAGTGTTTAATCTGGAAATGGCCCTAGATTGCATCAATGGCTTCGAAAAAATTCTCACAAAAATACTGTAAACAGGTAAACCCTGGTGGGTAAATTTAGTTCTAACTCTTAATCATTAATATTTTTTTCTTTTCAAATAAAATGCATCAAATGTTTATATTAACTTCAACCCAATTTTTTAATACATAGCCCCTGTGTTTTCAAGGTCTGTGCCAGGATAACCCCATTAACTGCATTTTTGAATAGAACATTGATGTGCAATTCAAAATTTTAATTTCATGTTGGGTTTTTTTTGGGGGGGGAAGGAGTAAAATAATTTCTGGTATATAAACTCCTTTGACACTTTAACGTCAAATTAAACATTGCAACAGGGTAGTCTGTATTTAATGTTGTAAAATGATCACAAAATATTTTGTTGACATCAGGTATTAGATGGTTTAAAATCAATCAGAGTTATATAACATGGACAATTTACAGAATAAATTATACCACATACACCCTTAAACTGTCATTAAACAGTAGAACACTGTACTTGTTTATGTAAACAAGACATTTTTTGGTGATTTGCCAATAGAAAGGTCAAAATTGTAAATATTTAGCCATTTAACACAAAATAGGAATTTCCCCCAATACAGGATCTCAGTAACACTGCCCTTTGTACCACCAATCCCTTAAATTCTATATAAAAAATTTTAACAACTATTTCTCACGGTAAAGTTTAAAATGACTTGAATCAGTTTTAGGCATTTTCAGTCCCACCTTTTTTTCACCATGGACCCTTAAAAATGCATCTCCTGGGTAACATGGGATCCAAAAATACAGTTTGGCCTTTTGGGGTCCATAGTACTAGTACTCAAATAATCTTCAAAACAAAATCATTTAAACTCTTGTTTGTAAAATTCATAATTTATATTTAGAAAAACACATTAAATTGTACCATACAGGTTTTTTTTAATTTTTTTTTATGCACCTGTAAACCTAAAACCTTTGCTTTTTATGTAACAGATCAGGAAGTATTGGGTATAAAGAATTGTTCACATCAGTGTATATATACCAGGTATACACGACACATTATCAGAACCAGGATCTAATTATGTTTTATAATCAATAAATCCTGACAAGTAACAACATCTTAACTGCCAAATATGTCACACCTTTTTTATAATTAAAGTATCAGTATCAGAATAGAGCATGGTTACCTGACGGAATTACAACATGTAGTGTACATGTTACATGGTATGTTGCTATGGATACTGATGTTAATCTGAAACTGCCTAAATCAGATTAATTTCCCATCACTTTAATCATTAACAGTAGCCTAGTGGTTAAAGCATTGCTCTAACTAACAAGAGGCCCATGGGCCTGATACGCTCACCTGATAACTAATGGCTAGCTGATAGATTTAAAGAAAACATTAATACTAAACCCCAACAACTTTTTTTACATCATGATAACCGTTGTATCAATACCTACAACATTCTAGTATACATGCCTATACAAAAAGTTAATAGTTTTCAAGATAATTAACCATTTCGGTATTGTTTCGCATCTGTGACCTTGACCTTTGAACCCATGACCTTTTTCTATACATCAAAATGATTGTTGTATCAATACCTACAACATTCCAATATACATGCCTATACAAAAAGTTTATAGTTTTCGAGATAATTAACCATTTCGGTATTGTTTCGCATCTGTGACCTTGACCTTTGAACCCATGATCTTTTTTATACATCAAAATGATTGTTGTATCAATACCTACAACATTCTAATATACATGCCTATACAAAAAGTTTATAGTTTTCGAGATAATTAACCATTTCAGTATTGTTTTGCATCTGTGACCTTGACCTTTGAACCCATGACCTTTTTCTATACATCAAAATGATTGTTGTATCAATACCTACAACATTCTAATATACATGCCTATACAATATGTTTATAGTTTTCGAGATAATTAACCATTTCGGTATTGTTTCGCATCTGTGACCTTGACCTTTGAACCCACGACCTTTTTCTATACATCAAAATGATCGTTGTATCAATATCTACAACATTCTAATATACATGCCTATACAAAAAGTTTATAGTTTTCGAGATAATTAACTATTTCAGTATTGTTTCACATCTGTGACCTTGACCTTTGAACCCGTGACCTTTTTCTATACATCAAAATGGTCGTTGTATCAATATCTACAACATTCTAATATACATGCCTACACAAAATGTTTATAGTTTTCGAGATAATTAACTATTTCAGTATTGTTTCACATCTGTGACCTTGACCTTTGAACCTGTGACCTTTTTCTATACATCAAAATGATCGTTGTATCAATACCTACAACATTCTAATATACATGCCTGCACAAAATGTTTATAGTTTTCGAGATAATTAACCATTTCGGTATTGTTTCGCATCTGTGACCTTGACCTTTGAACCCATGACCTTTTTCTATATATCAAAATGATCGTTGTATCAATACCTACAACATTCTAATTTACATGACTATACAAAAAGTTTATAGTTTTCGAGATAATAATTATAATCAGAGGTAAAAAAAATTAGGTCATGACCTTCACAATTGACCTTGACCTCATTTTGAAGATACTAACAAGAAGATGTCAAAACCGCAAACCCCATGTCATTATCTGGTCAAATAGTCAAGTTATAACAATTTGAAGCTATTTTACGATTTTTTCAAAATTAAACGCAAAAACGCGTAACCTATTTTTTATCCGAATTTTACAAAATGAACAAACTATAGGCTTAAGACCCTAGAGAAGCCAAATATCACATCAGTTTTTTTCTCCAATCAGTACTTTTGGAGAAGAAGATTTTTTAAGATTTTTGCACCCCTAGGTCACCTTGACCTAGTTATGGTAGCCATGACAACGCCACGAACAAATCTGAATTGCACCGGCCCATATATACTTCTGACAAAGTTTCATTAAAAACTGTCCAGTAGTTTCAGAGGAGAAGTCGAAAATAGGTGTTAACGACGCATGCACGCATGCACACACGCACACACGCACGCACGCACGCACACACGCACATACACACGCTGCGCTATGCCATAAGCTCACATGACCTTCGGTCAGGTGAGCTAACAAAAATGTCTTACCCTGCTAAGCCCTATGTTATGAAGTGTTATTTTTAACTCCCACCCCCACCCCCATCCTGATGTGCCGTTAATGCTTTAAGTTAACATTAATACACAACAGATTATGCCACATCAAACAGCTGACCACCCATCCTACCAACAAACCAACTGACAACTCATCCTACCAACAAACCAACTGACCACCCATCCTACCAACAAACCAACTGACCACCCATCCAACAAACCAACTGACCACCCATTCAACGAACCAACTGACCACCCATCCTACCACCAAACCAACTGATCAATCATCCAACAAACCAACTGACCACCCATCCTACCACCAAACCAACAAACCAACTGACCACTCATCCAACCACCAAACCAATCAACTAAATGTCCACCCAACCAACCACAAAAAAACTCAACCATCCAAAAAAACATCCACACAACAAAACATCCAACCAGCAGACATGTCTTATATTTTAATATCATTAGGCCTTGGTTAAAAACAGATTCCAATAGTTTTTATTTATTTTTTTTCTTTCACAATACAAGAATGGTGAGGTCAGTCAGGATCATTTCACTCATATCAGCAAGCAAGAGGACAAACTTAATCACATTAAGATCTGTACAAATGGAATTACCTCAATTGAAACTAGGTGAGAAACACTTTGATACATAAGTCAGTAATTTAGATTACTTGGCGGGTGATACGCCAGTTCAGATCACCGGGTCACCAATGATCAAGGTAAATTTTTGCACTAAGATATTAACAATGGGGTTCAAGTGTACCACGTGATACCCCAAAACCTTTCTGTGGAACAATTATTTCCATTGGAGATGGAATCGCTTCAGTTCACATTTTCCTGTTAAAATGATGTTTCTCCAGGAAATTTCTAAGTAAAAGTTTTCCAAAATGTTCCATACAAACGCTATGGGGTATTTATCACGTTGTAACTGGCAAATCCCATTAAATTCAAAATAACAGATAAAATTTTCATAAAATAAATGATTTAATTATTCATACATGACAATATACACTATTCAATCTACAAGGGGTCCTTGTGCCTTTGGCTCAAAAATAATAACTTTGTCCCACAAAAATACTGCTGTGTGTCTATGGGTCAACTCTGGCCTATCTTGTTTTAGTTGAATTTTTCATATATCCAGTTCTATCTCTTTTTCATTTACAGTTTTTCTTTGATTTAATACCGATCTTTTAAAACAAAAGTCTTTAAAAGTTATGCTTCTATGTTGACCCCAAAAAAGAAATTTTTTTTTAAGGCCCAGAGTAGAATGACCCCACCAACAAACACTGAATATAAATCTATAAACAATTAATTCAGACAGTTTCAGTTTGTCAGTTTTTATCTTGTAACATGTATTCAGATATAGAATATCAAAAAACAACATTTTAAACATGTCAATTAAGTCACAAGGTTTTTGGTCATCCGTCAATCAACAGTTACTATATAAACAAATCCCCACTGCATCAGGTATCAGATACGAGGCTGTCACGTTTAGATAGAGCAACCACCCTGTATATATTTCTGTACTTTACTTTGAATTGGCAGCGGTAACGATTCTCTACAATATGCAGGTCATGAAAATGCTTTGGACATTAACAATATTGTTTGTCTTTTTATCAACGATAAATGCAGCACCTAAAAAATCCAAACGTAACAAGGACTCTAGTTCGGAAGAACATGAAAACAAGAAATCACGTTCAGTTCCAGAGCAGGGCGATGTGGATATCCATCGCATCGAAGAATTGATAGACGATCTGAGAGAAGATTTAAAACACGAGTCTGAGAAATGGAACAATGAAGTGAAGGATCTACGTGGTGAGATCGAGGGAGTGTTACAATATACCGGGACAAAATCCAGAATTCAAGATGTCAAAATAAAAAGTTTGAAGAGAGATATAGATGATATATACAGTATAATAGAGAATCAGACTACGGATGAAGAGGAAATAGAACAATTGACAACCGGAGAGGACAAGACAACAGGCGGGAAGTACAGAACACAACCTACATTCAGCCGTTATAATGCAGTAGAGGACAGCAACGAGAAATCAACACAATCTGACGGACTGGAAAGTAACGAGACCGACAATAATAGTGTGGTGAATGGAAAAAGTACAATGAATGGAATGCGTTATGGTGTTTATAAAAAGGGCAATGCAGTCCCTAACAAAGGAACTTAATCAACAAGCATTACAGGCCAGGCACATAAAGCAAGTCAACAAAGACATTTAGAGTAAATAAGATTTTTTCTCAAAAAATAAAATGAAAATTTTTCAAGGTAAAAAACATATTCTGATTCATGTATTACCGTAGTATATAACATTTTACAATTTAATTGTATAGAAAAAATAAGAAATTCTGGAAAACTTTTTTATATAATAATTGGACACAGTTATGATGTTTTTGTGAATTGAATATTTGTTTATTGATACCTATATGTAAATTCTAGGCAAATTAAAGCAATGAGGATAAGAATTGTCGTAATTTTCATTATCCGAGTTTATTAAGTGAGTATAATTATACATCCAAGTCAATCAAGATTACTTCACTTGTAGAAATTCAAATCTATACAATGTGTTTATGGCAGTGAGCAGTTTTTGTGTCAATGGCAGTGCAAATCTCATCTGACAGATTTTTCTGAGCAACAACCTGTATTATTAACTAGACAGATACTAACAGAATCTTACACCGGTAACAGGGTAAGACAGAGGTATCTAAAACAAGGATGAATATTTTCCTGTTCAGAACGAGCTTTAGCTGTCTTACCGTTACTGGTGTAGGATTCTTTTCTCACACGTTTGCAACATAAAACATATTTTGAAACAAAAAAAATTGCATCAAATGTTCAGTTTTCATGTCACCACCCGTGCCTGCTGAAAATGCCGTAATCAATTTTTGTTGACGTTCTCACTAAAAATGATTATGACGTCATCAATTAAGCGTGTGTAAGTGATTGTGACGTTGAGAAATTGTTGGTTGACTTCAGAACTTTTCTCAACTCATAAAGTCCTCCTAATGATAAATCCAGAGCAGGTATAACTACACGGGAAATTCTGCGTGTAGCCTTTCTCAACCCTAGAGTGAGACAAGGAAATCCCACATGGGTAAAAACAAGGGAATTCCATGTCAGAGGTGTGAGAAATAACTATCTCAGTACATTTGTACTGCTAGTCATTATATTACTATCTGTAATAGATAGACTGATGTTAAATGGGACATTAATTGTAATAGAGTAGTAAAGGTAGGATGATTGCAGCTCCAGTCAACATTTTATTCACTTATATTGTGGTGGTCACTTCTGTAATGTTGAAGGAAACCAGAGTGACTAAAGAAAACCAACATCCTCGGCCAAGCAAACTGACAAAACTTCTTGCACTACCCAAGTTCCAAAACATGAAGGTGAGAATCATTAAGTGTTGACTTTAGACTACTTGAATACTGAGGTAGCTAAATGAGATATTGAAATCACAGATATTACTTGACATTAATTGATTCACAATTAAACGTGTGGTTTAAAAGCTACAGTTATTATGAATGTTATTTATAATTTAAATTGTATAACTGCATCTGACATCATAAGCTATTGATAACGTTACCAAAAAACATAATAACTCTAAATCAGGAAATTTTCAGGTTAGTTATTTTTCTCGAAAATTGTCATTTCAAAACAAAATTTTCCCCAAAATTGTCATTTCAAAACAAAATTTTCCCCAAAATTGTCATTTCAAAACAAAATTTTCCCCAAAATTGTCATTTCAAAATATTTGGATACTTTTATTTTCCCTCTGTTGTATGATGGTCATTGTAAATGCAAGTGAAATATCAATATAAGATATTCTCACAATATTCTTTATTTTTTGCATCTTGTCATTCCCATGAATCGATATGAAAATAAAATGAACATGAAGATTTCCACATTTACAATATTGTATAAGCTGATGACAACCAGATTTACAATAAGCTGATGACAATACATGTATCATCATATATCAATTTGGTGATGGTATTTCAGGAATATCTCCAATATGTACAAAATCAAGCACTGTTCCCATCATTGTGTTTGTGAAATACGCTTTATTTCCAGAGAAAATCAAATAAACTTTAATTAAAGATTAACGATATTTTTCACTTACTTGTACTTTTAAGTTAAAATCATAATAGGGGAATATGTATGTGCATCTGTGATAAGCATAGAATATTACTACACAGAGTAAAACATTGGTGCTATGGGGATTTAACATGTTGAAAAACAAGGAAAATGGTAAATCCTGCTGCCCATATGACCTAAAATGTCACCACACATCACTTCAGGTATAGACATCACCATTTTCCCCATGTAAAATCCCTGTAGCGCTAATATTTTACTTTCCACAGAAATACTTTATGACAATTGTAGATGCACATATAGATTTTCAGTTAAGACTAGGCACAAGTGAGTGAACAATATCAAATATTATTCGTTTATTTGATTTTCTATGGAAATGAAGCATAATTCACTGTCACAAACACAGTAATTTGGACAATAATTGATTCAAAAATAAAAAATCTACAGGATATAAAATCCAATATGATTGTGAAGATACACACTAGGTAATCCAAAATCAAAATAATTGAGGTTTAAATAAACAACTTATGGTCTGAAAAAAGGTAATGTTTTATTAGAAAGTAAAAGAAAGATAACTCCTATTAAAACATGTTGTATAGCAGATAATACATATTATTACCATTACACATGTGAGGCATCAAGCAAAAACCATACTTATTTATTTAGTAGATCATTATGTAAATGGCAGCAGAAATTGTTGACATTTTCCTTATGAACTGCAACACATGTTACCATATCTATGTATAACATTTAACTTAAGAGTCCAGGGTTGAGCAGCTACTGTAGGAATCACTCTGTCTGTGACAGTGAAATACTCTTCATATCCATAGAAAATCATATAAATTGATATTGATTATAAAGTCTGATATTTTTCACTTACTTGTACCTAGTCGTAACTCGAAATCTGTAAGTGCATCTGCAATTAGCCCAGAATATATCCGCACTGGGTAAAACGTTGACATTTTTCCTTTCTACAGACATACTTTATGACAGTCACAGATGCACATACACATTTCCTGTTACGACTAGGTACAAGTAAGTGAAAAATATCAATCTTTATTCAATTTTATTTGATTTTATATAGATATAAAGAATATTTCACTGTCACAAACGGAGTGGTTCCAACAGTAAATGCAATCTTAACAGTTATGGATACTTAATGCCTTTATATGGCAATAAATATTCACAACCTCTAAGATAGATTCAAGTTACCAAGCTCTGTATTTATGTACATATATATTTTATAAATCCTACAATCAAGTTAATTTAAGATAAAATGTAAATGCCATTTAGAAACAAAGTTATGAAATATGGTAAATTATTTCCTAAGAAGATGATGTGGCATAGCATAAACAGGATTGACACTTTAACAATATTTTGATCAAGTTTAATGGTTTATTGATCACAGCCTGACCCAAGCATTGTCTTTAGTGTTTGCGGAAACTACGGCAAGGAAACTTATTGCACATACATGTATACATCTTCCATAAGCTATAGTACATTATTTTCAGATCCACACACTATCATATAAAACTAAATTAACACAAGTGTGTGTGGGGGTGGTCCACATAATTATGTTGTTGGTACATGTGGCTAATTAATCATGATTTTGTACCTAATGTTAGGATTGTGTATACAGTTCATATGTCATCTAGATAAAGTTAAGGTAGAAATAAAAATTCTAAAATTGATTAAATGATCCATAAGTTTGGTTATTACCTGATGTGTCACATATAAAACCCATAAGTTTGGTTATTACCTGATTTGTCACATATAGAACCCATAAGTTTGGTTATTACCTGATGTCTCACATATAGTGTGTGTGGGAGTGGTCCACATAGTTATGTTGTTGGAACATGTGGCTAATTGGTCCACATAGTTATGTTGTTGGTACATGTGGCTAATTGGTCCACATAGTTATGTTGTTGGTACATGTGGCTAATTAATCATGATTTTGTACCTAATGTTAGGATTGTGTATACAGTTCATATGCCATCTAGATAAAGTTCAGGTAGAAATAAAAATTCTAAAATTGATTAAATGATCCATAAGTTTGGTTATTACCTGATGTGTCACATATAGAATCCAGTAATTTGACAGTTTCCCTTAAAACAATATGTTATAGGAGTAAATGATATTAGCCTTTTTCTAGGCCAGTGAAAATCATAGTTCTGCACAAAAGTTAATGGTTATCAGATTTTTGGTGAACACCATTTTTTTGAGTTGCCAATTAATAATGAAGAGTCAATTCTTAATAAAATTAACTTACTTCTGTTTGCTAGGAGTGTCATCTTCCACACCGATCCCATCAGGTACGATCCCTGAACTTTGAACCAAATCCTCATTCCCGAGACCTAGTTCGTCTTCCTCCTCTGCCATGTGTAACTTTATTAATGCTACATTTTCTTTATGCTTTTTGGATTTTTCATGATTCGCAAAACTGAAAAGTTAAAAAATATATTTTTGATATATAAGCATTTTAACTGAAGTACATTTACTGTTGTATTGTTTGTATTAAAACTGGAGTGGATTAATGGTGTTTTATCATGTTTATGTCACTTCTGGTGGAGAAAACCCAGTGATGTGGAGTAATGGATTTTTACACACAAGTCAACAATCTTTCACATATCGAGGTGGTAGTTTCAGGGATGGTGGACAAAACAAGAATACCTGGAGAAAACCAAAACCTTTGTCTAGCACAATGAAAAACTTTCTGTAAGAGGTGCTATGAACTGTAAGCCTGTCAGCCATTTAAGCCCAAAGAAAACCACCAAGCTTCTTTTATTTAAATCAGCAAACTTCACTAAAATATATTTGGACTTTAGGAACAGGGCTTTTTTTCAACTCCAAATTAAGCAGATTGACAGCTGTGTCTCTGTTAAACAAATAAACTTACGATTTATCACTTTTGAAGGCTCTGTTACACGCTACACAGAACAAATCGTCATAATATATCTCTTCTTCTTCTTCAACTTCTTCATCTTCATTTGAACCGACTGAAAACATATTTAGCTCAATAATTATGATTTCAACAAAGAATATTGACTGTAACTTATGTAATTTTTTTTTAATTTTTAACATATCAAGCAAACATCTTATTGGCCATTTAACCATTTTTAAGAATTTTGTTCCTACTCAAAATATCTCAGTTTCTGATTCAGATGATTTATGAAATGAACATAAAATCTTTATATTACGTGTAGAATCATAATTAAACTTTGTACAAACAATTGGTAACCATATTGACATGGCATGATTTATACTCCATCTTATCAATAAAACTAGTCTGGATGTGTGTGCATGGAGGTGAGGAGGGAGTGTGTGTGTGTGTGTGTGTGTGTTGTGTGTGTGTGTGTGTGCTATAATAATACCTTCATTATCAGAGACATGGTCACCAAACTGGTGTGGGTGGGTGGGTGAGTGTGTGTGTGTGTGTGTGATGATAACAATACCTTCATTATCAGAGACATGGTCACCAAACTGTTGTGTGTGTGTGTGTGTGTGTGTGTGTGTGTGTGTGTGTGTGTGTGTGTGATGTAACAGTTACTATAATAATACCTTCATTATCAGAGACATGGTCACCAACCTTGGGGTGTGTGTGTGTGTGTGTGTGTGTGTGTGTGTGTGTGTGTGTGTGTGTGTGTGCTGATAACAGTTACTATAATAATACCTTCATTATCAGAGACATGGTCACCAACCTGTGTGTGTGTGTCTGTGTGTGTGCTATAAAAATACCTTCATTATCAGAGACATGGTCACCAACCTGTGTGTGTGTGTGTGTGTGTGTGTGTGTGTGTGTGTGTGGTGTGTGTGTTCTGATAACAGTTACTATAACAATACCTTCATTATCAGAGACATGGTCACCAAACTGTTGTGGGTGGGTGGTGAGTGTGTGTGTGTACTATAACAATACCTTCATTATCAGAGACATGGTCACCAAACTGTTGTTTGTGTGTATGTGTGTGTGTGTATGATGATAACAGTTACTATAATAATACCTTCATTATCAGAGACATGGTCACCAACCTGTTGTGGGTGGGTGGGTGGGTGGGTGGGTGAGTGTGTGTGTGTGTACTATAATAATACCTTCATTATCAGAGACATGGTCACCAAACTGTTGTGCATAATTAGCCTCTAGTTGTTTAAGATCACTTTCTAACTCAGACATGGCCGACCATTCTACTTCTTTATAGTTTTCTACCATTCTGAAAATTTTTAATAAAATATTTATTATATTATATAATATTTATTTGTTAATAATGCAGTGATTAATGACCTGTATGCAATGTATGGGACAAGAAATGAATGGTAAATATTGTGTAATAGTGTTACTATATAGACTGTATTACTATATGTCATATAGGTTACATTGATGAAGTACATAAATCTTCGACAGGGTACATTGGGTTGTGTAACTTGCCAAAAACCTGTATAACAGATTTGCCATTCTTAACAGGATCACTAGATTGACGTTTTTAACTTTGATTCTGTGTGACTCGTGAGTGTTGTCACCATGCATTTTTATTGTACCAGACAACCAAGGAGTAAGGGTTGCCTCCCTTATACTGCTAAACTTATAAATAAAGTTCCGTGTAGCCTGCTAACTGCTAAGTTAACCAAAAACTATGCACATAATTTCTTTGAAGGATGACAACTATGTATATTTTTTAGTCTTACTTTAATCGTTCTTGTCTTTGCCTTTCTTTGTTTTCTTTGGCTTTTCTTGCTACTTCTTCTGCTCTTTCCTCTAACTTTTTCTTTTAAAGAAATAAAAATTCAATATTTATTGTACCTAAATTTTACTATATCACCATATCAACAAGCAGGTTTTTTTGTGGTCCTGTGTGAGTCAAGAGTATTTTAGTGCCTTGAGCAAATTAATAACCTTTGTCAAGTAAACTGGCAAAATTCCCAACACTAGGATACCTGAGTGGGGCTTTAATCTAGGTGATGAGAGGCACTTTAGTCTGTAAGCTGGGGCTTTATACCAATTAGCCATATTGGCCCCTCTATGAATAAATTAAACACAGACTATTTTAATGGGTTTAAAATTCAAGTCATGACAACCTATTGGTGAATTCAAAAGATGAAAAGACCCAACTGCTTGAACTAAATAATGATATAATGAGGCATGCGGTATGTTCAATTTTTCCATGAACCAAAGAAAATCAGATCAAATGGTTAAAAGAATATATTTTATTTATTCCAATACATTTGCTTTTTTCATATACAGACCAAAATTCCATACACTATGATCAAATAAAAGACAGATCTATTACTATACATGTATTTAATTGTAGGAGTGAAACAGTTAACCATCTCAATCACATGGATTGTAATATCATCACAGACAGACTTACCTTGTATGCTTGTACTCTTCTGTCTCTCTTCCTGACAAATTTAACTAAAGCCTGAAAAATAATAAAACAAACATAAAACCCATATCCGAATCAAAATCCAGAAGCAAAGTAAATACTTTGATTAAAACTGACAAGTTAGCTTAAACACATGAACTTCCACCAGAGAAGTGAGGCCAGGTGCTCTGGAAGGGTAAGCACCTCCCGTTTAGCTAGCTTAACTCGCTACATATGTAATTAAAACTGAGTGAAAGGAACGTGGAACTATGGGATGTCAAATACATCCAGGGCAAATAAATAAGCAATTTCTTTATTTTCAATGATACACTAATAGAAAACTGTTGTTATGATATGTTAACTTAAAAACCTTAGTTGTTAGAGCTTTTAACTAAACACGGGATGTATTTAACAACTATCCATTTTGTAAATGATTTAATTTGACAAATTATCTTTTTCCTCAGTGACTACTAGAAAAAATTACTTGAAAAGGTTCTGTATGTCAAGTACAAATAGAAGGGAAGAGGGGGAGTGGAGTAATGGTATTTTATGCCCTAGTCAATATTCTTTCACTTGTACAGAGGTGTTGAGATCTGGGATGGTGGAGGAAACCAGAGTGCCTAGAGTAAACCATAGACCTACGGCAAGTGAACTGACAAACTTTCTCACACAATATTCTGTTTTCAGTAAGATATGAACCTAGGGCAGTTAGAGGTGCTGTGATCCGTAAGCACATGCTTCAGTTGTGATCCGTAAGCACATGCTTCAGTTGTGATCCGTAGGCACATGCTTCAGTTGTGATCCGTAAGCACATGCTTCAGTTGTGATCCGTAAGCACATGCTTCAGTTGCGATCCGTAAGCACATGCTTCAGTTGCTATCCGTAAGCACATGCTTCAGTTGTGATCCGTAAGCACATGCTTCAGTTGCGATCCGTAAGCACATGCTTCAGTTGCGATCCGTAAGCACATGCTTCAGTTGCGATCCGTAAGCACATGCTTCAGTTGCTATCCGTAAGCACATGCTTCAGTTGTGATCCGTAAGTACATGCTTCAGTTGTGATCCGTAGGCACATGCTTCAGTTGTGATCCATAGGCACATGCTTCAGTTGTGATCCGTAAGCACATGCTTTAGTTGTGATCCGTAAGCACATGCTTCAGTTGTGATCCGTATGCACATGCTTCAGTTGTGATCCGTAAGCACATGCTTCAGTTGTGATCCGTAAGCACATGCTTCAGTTGTGATCCGTAAGCACATGCTTTAGTTTTAAACCAGTCATATATAATTACTATTTAATTCTTGTATTAGTTAACTTACTCTGACTTCCTCTTTTCTCTCCTTCTTTGCAGCGTCTCGTAATTTTTTATTCTCTGCCTCCATTAGCCGTCTACATCTCCTGTCTGGTGCCTCCCTTGTATCGTACTTCTCTACCCAAACAAACGACTTAGCTGTGTTATAACTGTCCCAAAAAGCATAAAAATGCTGTACAACCTACAGAGAACAAAAGTTAGTGTCATCAATAAAAGTCTTATCTATTCTATTTTCATACAAACATTTTAAAATCCATATATTTACAGTTCATTGGAAGATTTACATGTATGTTAAAAAAATATAGGTTCCTTTCTTCAGTTTCTGCATTTTTATGGGGATGCTATCATTGAATAAAATCTGTAACAGGAAATTGAAAACTGCAACAACCAAACAGGAACTTGCACCTAGGACCTTCCAATAGTAGTGAGACACTCCAATGCATGAACTACATCAACTATTGATACTTGACTGTTTATATTTTACCTTCCTTGATTTTTTAATCAACTTCACAGTTTAGAGATCAAAACAACCCATTGGTTAGCTACTTCCAAGATTTGGTAGAACTTCTAAATGTAGTAGGAAAGGGGAAATGGAAGTCAAATGGAGTCTTCTCTATACTAGCAGAGTGGGGTTGAGTAATGGTGTTTTACACCACAATCAAAATTCTTTCATTTATTGTGAGGTGGTTAGTTATGGAATGGTGGACACTGGGATATTCTGAGTAATGACTGGGCTACTCTAATGTTAAGATTACCACACCGTGTATTTATACTGATCTCACAAGTTCCAGAGAATCCAATATTGATACTTATGTATAGTTTTCTGATGTGGAGATGTGTGGTCAAGTGGTTAAGGCTGTAGAACTTGTGTGTCTGAACACTAGCCAACTGAGAGACATTGACTTAGCCTTAGGTATTCAAATAAAGACCCACCTCCTCATAATCTGATGTTGAATTACCAAACACTGGGAAGTCTTGATCACTTTCTTTGTCATCCATAAATACATAATCTTGTTCAGCAATTGTCTTAAACACTTTCTCATAAACAGCATAAAATCCCTGTAATTAAAATATAACAGTAAATATGTGAAGGGTATAATTAATTCAGAAGACTATATCTATCCATGAAATGTTCTCTTTTACTCTCTATTGTATTTAAAGACACATCCTGGTACAGTGAACTTGCTAACGCGACCACCTCTATATAAATACCACCTTTCCATTAGGTTCAGTGTTTTACAGATGTTTTGGTTCGTGTTTCAACAAAAAAAAGAAAGAACTTCTATAAGCAGATAACCTGCCTATAAAGTCCATATTTCTTGGCTTGTGTGGGTGGTCCTAGGATACAGGTTTAAATGTACAGTAAAATTATGCAACTGTCAATTCTTCACAAAAACAGTTAGAAGTATAATGTAGCTTATCTACACCAAATCTAGACCACTAAAAACTTAACATTAGATGCTGATATTGCGTAACTTACCAGAATAAGATAATCTCCTTTATGCTTGAAACAGATGAGCAAAATCAACAGACCCATGGGCATTAGTACTCACCTAAGGATATGTCCAATATCTCCTGCAGGAGTTAAAAATAAAAATACATTTTAAACACCATTGGCATCCTAGAAACTCAAACTGTGAAAAATGTGGCCCAAATTTGTACACACAATACAATGTTGTTGTTTTTTTTTTTGTCAAAGCAGAATACAGACAGTATCCATAATAACCTAGACCTACTTACATTTTCATCATCACCATATCCAGTATAACAGGAACTGTTAAAATACGGAAAAACATCAATACTGTCATCTTCATAATCTCCACCACGTCCCATACCTAATTAATAAATATATATGTCAAATAACGGTCCATAACAATTACACACATAGTTCTGTTATATCAGCATCACCAAATACACTGTTATCATTTACAACATTTTCTGTATAATGCTTATATTTCACTCTGGATTTATTTTCACTAAATTCATGGTCCAGTGTAATCTGTGAAAATAAAACTGCCATGAAATTGTGTATTATTAATGTCCTATTAATGTTGCTAGAGTGGTTTTCCTTTAATCAGATAAGACCTTGAAAATATGACACCAAGAATATACTAGTCAACGTCAAACTGAAAATTCAAGGTCATGACACACCTTTGGACCATAAAGATTATTCATGTGAAGTTTCATGAGAGTTGTCCAAAGCATTGATAAGATATGGCCTGGACACGATTTTACACGGACAGACGGACAGACAGGTAGACAGACGGACAGACATGGTGATTCCTATATATTCCCTTCAAACTAGTTTGCGGGGGTAGAATAACATTATTGAGTTTTCCTTTTACTGTTCATACTAGTTTATATACTTGCATATATATATATATATATATATATATATATATATTAAAGCACTAGTGGAATTAAAATACCTCTGCAGGATTTAAGTTAATTAGAGTGTGGTAAATGTCGTCAGATAGCTCATCAATAGGAAAGCTGGCAAATGCCATCAGATAACTAGCCAGTATGAATGCATCATGTTTTAGAGGTTGACACGTTTTAAAACACTTAATGCTGATGTTGGGGTATGACAATTGATCTTTTAAGACTTATGTAGGTTAGCTTAATTTAATTAGGACATTTACAATACATCTGTAGTTGTTTTACGAGTACATTTTATATAATTCTTGATTACCTCCCCTGAGGATGGCTTCTCTGTGTTTGTCGTACCATGCTCTCTCCTGCGGATCACTCAGCACCTCGTAAGCTTGTTGTATTAATCTAAACTGTGCTGTACATTCTTCTAAATTGTCAGGATTTTTATCTGGATATCAAAAATATACACAAAATAAAAATTTTACAAAGGAAAGAAAAACTCGAGATGCGAGACATATAGTATACTGACTTCTTATGATTTTATTTGCGAGCTTGCTTGTCAAGTGGTCTGAAGCAAGAACTAACGGATCATTGCAACTCTCAGTCTAGGTTCAGAACCCCACTGTCAGATTCTAGTGTGAAAAGTTTTTCAGTTCAATTGCTGAAGCCAAGTATGGAATATTGGTGTTTTTTTCTGGATAACTCAGTTTCCTCCACCATCACTTTCTCAATACAAATGAAAGAATCTGAAAGAATGAAAGACTGGGACATAAAACACCATTACTCAACTCAACTGTATCATTAAAATTTTATTCTTCAGCAGCACTTTCCTAGGTTATATAGTGTGGTCGGATTACATTAAAGGAAAGACAGGAATCAGAACATCTATAACTAGGTAAAACTATCCATAACTGGTACCATGGTAACTAAAATAACTTTAGTTACATTAGCGATGAAAAAAATTCCAGAATTATCAATATCTTTATTCTGCACCCAAGTGGTACAAACCAACAAACTTACACTCTCAAAATGGATCTACCACTGAGTCAGTTCCCAAACCTGTGATCTTCATCTTGTTACTTAAGTATAAGACAACTGTGTTTGTTTTAACTATTTAGATTTTGAATAAAAAATATATAAAACTAAACAGCTAAAGATAATACAATTTGACAGGAACTAAAAACTATAATTAGCAAATATACCTGGGTGCCATTTCAAAGCCAACTTTCTGTAAACTTTCTTTAATTCATCTGCATCAGCATCTCTCTCTACACCAAGAACTTCATAATGACACTTCATCACCGATGCCATTTTAAAGATATTTCTGAATCAACCACCTGCACTTGGCAATCACTTGTGATTAGTTACAGTACAGACTACAGGCGTGTCTTATTCCAATAAAAAATTAATAAATTAGTTAAAAAATATCAGTTTAGAAATAGAACTCCCTTTTCTTCACCATAAAATTAGGCAAAAATATTATTTAACACGATTTCTCATGCCTTGCTCAATATTAGAATTCTCTAATGTGGAGATATTTAAATAAAGTTGACGATTTCCGAAAGGGAGACAACCATGGATAAAATTATTAAGGGGTCGTTTCAAGAGTGTAAAAATTACTTTAAGACCATTATCAGTAAAATTGATGAAATAATAGTTTTGTAAATTTGGATAAAGAAAATTCTTTTCTTTTGATATTTAAGAAGATTAAAAGTAAATTTTTCTTTTATCATTGTAACAAAATTTAGTCCAGACAGCTGATTATACTACTCCTATTATACCAACTCTAGAAAGGTACCTACCAGTGTGGTTTAAGCACAATTTTTAAAATCATATATATGTATACAATGCTTACAATGTCTTGTATTTCTTTGTTTGGGTTATACAATGCTTACAATGTCTTGTATTTCTTTGTGTGTTATACAATGCTTACAATGTCTTGTATTTCTTTGTTTGGGTTATACAATGCTTAAAATGTCTTTTATTTCTTTGTTTGGGTTATACAATGCTTACAATGCCTTGTAGTTCTTTGTGTTTTACAATGTCTTGTATTTCTTTGTTTGGGTTATACAATGCTTACAATGTTTTGTATTTCTTTGTTTGTGTTATACAATGCTTTGTATTTCTTTGTTTGGGTTATACAATGCTTACAATGTTTTGTATTTCTTTGTTTGTGTTATACAATGCTTACAATGTCTTGTATTTCTTTGTTTGTGTTATACAATGCTTACAATGTCTTGTATTTCTTTGTTTGGGTTATACAATGCTTACAATGTCTTGTATTTCTTTGTTTGTGTTATACAATGCTTACAATGTCTTGTATTTCTTTGTTTGGGCTATACAATGCTTACAATGTCTTGTATTTCTTTGTTTGTGTTATACAATGCTTACAATGTCTTGTATTTCTTTGTTTGGGTTATACAATGCTTACAATGTTTTGTATTTCTTTGTTTGGGTTATACAATGCTTACAATGTCTTGTATTTCTTTGTTTGGGTTATACAATGCTTACAATGTTTTGTATTTCTTTGTTTGTGCTATACAATGCTTACAATGTCTTGTATTTGTTTGTGTTATACAATGCTTACAATGTCTTGTATTTCTTTGTTTGGGCTATACAATGCTTACAATGTCTTGTATTTCTTTGTTTGTGTTATACAATGCTTACAATGTCTTGTATTTCTTTGTTTGGGTTATACAATGCTTACAATGTTTTGTATTTCTTTGTTTGTGTTATACAATGCTTACAATGTCTTGTATTTCTTTGTTTGGGTTATACAATGCTTACAATGTTTTGTATTTCTTTGTTTGTGTTATACAATGCTTACAATGTCTTGTATTTCTTTGTTTGGGTTATACAATGCTTACAATGTCTTGTATTTCTTTGTTTGGGGTTATACAATGCTTACAATGTTTTGTATTTCTTTGTTTGTGTTATACAATGCTTACAATGTCTTGTATTTCTTTGTTTGGGCTATACAATGCTTACAATGTCTTGTATTTCTTTGTTTGTGTTATACAATGCTTACAATGTCTTGTATTTCTTTGTTTGTGTTATACAATGCTTACAATGTTTTGTATTTCTTTGTTTGTGTTATACAATGCTTACAATGTCTTGTATTTCTTTGTTTGTGTTATACAATGCTTACAATGTCTTGTATTTCTTTGTTTGTGTCATACAATGCTTACAATGTCTTGTATTTCTTTGTTTGTGTTATACAATGCTTACAATGTCTTGTATTTCTTTGTTTGTGTTATACAATGCTTACAATGTCTTGTATTTCTTTGTTTGGGTTATACAATGCTTACAATGTCTTGTATTTCTTTGTTTGGGTTATACAATGCTTACAATGTTTTGTATTTCTTTGTTTGTGTTATACAATGCTTACAATGTCTTGTATTTCTTTGTTTGTGTTATACAATGCTTACAATGTTTTGTATTTCTTTGTTTGTGTTATACAATGCTTACAATGTCTTGTATTTCTTTGTTTGTGTTATACAATGCTTACAATGTCTTGTATTTCTTTGTTTGGGCTATACAATGCTTACAATGTTTTGTATTTCTTTGTTTGTGTTATACAATGCTTACAATGTCTTGTATTTCTTTGTTTGGGTTATACAATGCTTACAATGTCTTGTATTTTTTTGTTTGGGTATATTCTCCCTGGTTGTCTATTAGCTGAAACCACAAGTTTGTCTTCACCAAGTTTCTGATGAAACTAGGCTTATTGTTATACCCGTACAGTCAAACCTGCCTTAAAGATCACCTTTATAAAAGGACCACTTGCTTTTAAATGGCAGTAAAATTTTATCCTTATCACTTTATTTGAACCTGTATATAAGGGCCACCTTCCCATAAGGGACACTTTTATAGGTTCTCTTGATTGGCCTTTATAGACAAGTTTGATTGTATTTCATTGATTTAATAAAATCCTCTTAACATGGTTTCTCAATTTGTATCACCCAAGTCAGAATTTTCCAGAATCATCCATAAATTAGCTTAAAACGATCAAATCTTGTCTTGACCATTATGTAGGTAGTACTAGGTACAATCATCAACATTTTTCTACTTGGTCAAACCTGTCTATAATGACCACTAAAGTCAAACCTGTCTATAATGACCACTAAAGTCAATCTGTCTATAATGACCACTAAAGTCAAACCTGTCTATAATGACCACTAAAGTCAATCTGTCTATAATGACCACTAAAGTCAAACCTGTCTATAATGACCACTAAAGTCAAACCTGTCTATAATGACCACTAAGTCAAACCTGTCTATAATGACCACTAAAGTCAAACCTGTCTATAATGACCACTAAAGTCAATCCGTCTATAATGACCATTAAAGTCAAACCTGTCTATAATGACCACTAAAGTCAAACCTGTCTATAATGACCACTAAAGTCAAACCTGTCTATAATGACCACTAAAGAATATCTGTTAAGTTATTTATTCAGCAGGTGCCCCTTATATACAAGTTAAAATAGTTATATAAGTAAGGAGAAATGGGGGTCAATTCTTCCTGTCCTTTAAGGCAGGACTTGATTACCATTCCAGGGACCCTGGTGGCCAAAGTGTACATTAACTGATTACAACACCTGCCTCGGTTTTGAATCTTATTTGGGGAAGACACTAGTGTGAGAAAGTTTGTCAGTCTGTTTGCCGAAAGTCAGTGGTTTTCTCCAGGCACTCCGATTTCTTCCACCATCCATGAACTGAGCACCTCAATATAAGTGAAAAAAATCTTGACTGGAGGAAAAACTCCATTTCACTCTGCTTGATTACCATTCTAGTCATTCTGATGGTATATTCATTCTGGAAAGTAAATTGTTCATTCTTCTTCTTAATCTCATTGTCAAGACCTGGAAAATTTATCTTGCAAAGATTTTATTAGCATTTCTAAACATTGTTTGAACAAGAACTTAAATTTAAGAGGTAGTGTCAAGGTAAGATGGTACATGTATGAATTTCTACAAATAGAGCCACCTAATGTATAAATATAAGTGAAATAAATATGACTGGGATGTTAAATTCTAGTCAATTTCACTAGACAAGCAGGTATTAGATAGGTTCATGTCTCACAACTTTAAGCGTGATAAGGTGTGGCAGGAAAAGGAGACAATGCAGCATACTAGTCAGGACTTTGAACCAGAGACTTTCCCAGATATTAATGTAATGTTGCATTGATTAAGCTGCCAAGTCACATATCAAACCTGGGACTTTACAGTAACGTTTGATTGAGCTGCCAAGCCACATATCAAACCTGGGACTTTACAGTAACGTTTGATTGAGCTGCCAAGCCACATATCAAACCTGGGACTTTACAGTAACGTTTGACCAGGCTTGATAGTATCTAGGAATATTATGGTACCTTCAAAGTAACCAATATTCTTTTGTACACAGAGAAAATAAAAATAAAATTACAAGAGCAAAACTTCTTACATTTGATATTATTTTAATGACACAAATTTTCTTCATACTTGGAAACAAACATCAAATTGATGGATGTAAGTGTAATTTTTCCAGCTTTAGTTCTAGATAGCATGCCATCCCTGGTGATTATAAACAAACTTCTAAAGGTCTCAGTTTGTGACACACTACTGAAAGTCATCGATCCTCAAATTCACTGTCACATGTTATATCTGATGGTAAAGTAAGTGATCTATTTTGCAGGTAGAATTATCAGAAGTCATTAATATTCCTGATTGTCACAGCAAGTGATCAGTCAAAATTACACAATCTTAGATATATTCAAGATTCCAGCAAATGCCTACATTATCAAGTAAGTACTGATACAAATTTTATGCTCATTTAATTCACATCTTCTGGTCAGTATACATAATCTGTAAATTCAGTACTTCTAAAGCATTTACATTTAGTTCCAAAACGTTTCTTATTAGTCAAGAGAGGTATTGAGAATGAGCATTTATACATATATCTGTCATCTAAATCAACAATTTGCATAAGTCAAGGTCATATATACATAACATTCTCTAAATTTTACAGTACAAAATACAAAATGACTGGCCAACACACAAATAGTTACTGCACTTATAGAAAAAATTGTGGTAAGGTTTTCCTGAATTTATTACAAAATTTTTTATAAAACTGAAATTTAAAATGGCACTCGGATAACAAAGGAAACACATTAAATCATATACTGGTACCAGTAAGTTTAATTTTTCAGTATACCCAAACCATCAAAACATTTCTATCACTCAATTCCTTGAAAATTCGACGGTCAAAATAATATGAACCTTATTTATAAATAAGACAAAAGTGAAAAGACTTTATTGCTGCCCCACACGCCAGAGGGTGTAATGGACAGTAAGTAAGTTATTTATAAATATATAATAACCATGTGTTCCCTAATGCTGAGAGATAATAATAAACATGTTATTGACATCAGATTCTATATGTATGGAATACTGGTGCAGTCTATAAAATTACAACAATAATGAAAGACAAAAATGTATATAAATTGTAAATGTCCCTGAACAGAATAACAATTTGATTTTTGGAAGACAATAAATACTGTTAATCAATACAAGGTCAACAAAAATAGAAAGAAAATTATATTTCATTTTAAATCAAAACTGAAACAAATTGTATTTCATTTTAAATGGAATATTAACAATATACATGTATAAAATTGCACTGTTTCATCCATAAATCAATAGCTTCAACCCAATTTAGTAAAACAAAAATTGTCTATTGAAAAAAAAGTCATATCTATCCAGTGAAGTGAAGTAATGGTGTTTTACTGGGACAGAAAACACCATTACTAAACTCCACTCTATCCAGAAAACTAATATCCCAATAAACAAAAATCTCTTGATAACAAATAAATGTCTGTTGTTTTTCTTATTAACACAAATAAATACTGTACATAAATAGTTATAATCAGTGTTAAACTTCTAAATTCATAATCTGACAGACTAACATAATTGGTTTTGCTATAAATAACAATTACAGGGCAAACAAGTTACATAATATACAATACTGAACAATGTATCATTCATAGTTGAATATGGTAGTTAATACAAAGTTAATAAGTAATTTTCCACTTCATCAACAGTCATAACAACAAACAATTAAATCCCAACCAAATGTATTTGTTGTTACTATAATTAGAATCATAATAGAAACCAATTGTTATATAGAAAATCTATTACAAGTTCCACATCAACATAAACAAATTCCAATCGAGTTGTCAGATATTTTCATCTAACCCAAGGCTCTAATTAGTTTGAGATGAAAATATCTTACCATGAGACTAGTTTGAGATGAAAATATCTGACCATGAGACTAGTTTGAGATGAAAATATCTGACCATCAGACTAGAATTTCCTTATCTTGATATGAATAGAGCTATTGACCATTTTTCCGCATGTAGATCTTATTATTATTTTCTCGTAGTATTGTAAAAAAAAAAAATGTCCCCATTGTGCCTGAGACAACCTACACATCACACTGGGTGGGAAATGGAAAAAAATATTGTAACATCTATCCCGCAAGATTCATTTGTCACATAAGCAAGAAATTTTATTATCCGACAGTTGCTGATTCTGGATCATGTTAAACTGTGTGATTTATATTCAAACTCAATTTAAAACTCAGGACTGCTTTCTCTTTTTGCTTGTCCAACACAATATGCTTCTGTAGACAACAACTCATGCTGTGTTATACAATCTACAATACAAAAGGAAGGATTTAGTCACTACATTACTTATAACAAATGTAATGGTATAATCTTCACAAATTTTACCCATTTTCCTTTCAGTATACCGATAGACTAAATTCTTAAGTCACAAAATCTTTGACCATAACAAACCTTTCTGTGATGCATTGTATTTTTTAAAATGTAATCTTGATAAACCTACCTAATAACCACAATGGTTTCACACAAGTCTTGTCGGGATAAAAATCATTTCCAATAAATATGTCTGCTTTGCTGATGGAGCTTGTCACCTGTAAATAACAATAAATACATCTATTTATACAAATACTGGTACAACTAGAGCAGTCTCTTGAAGGACAGATACCCCCTCATCCCCAACATTGCAGAGTTGAAGGACAGATACCCCCTCGTCCCCAACATTGCTAAGTTGTAAGACAGATACCGATCAATCAAATTACGTGTATATAAAAATAAAACCCTTCCTCTCACTTTCTACAAATATAAAACCACAGGACGACAGTAACTGTGATCTGTATGTTACGACTTACAGTAATAATTATAAGTTACCTTTCCACTACATCTCTTAATCAGAGAAATCAGATCATTTCTAGGTGGTAATGTTTTAGGACATACAAATACAAAACCACAGGAAGACAGTAGCTGTGATCTGTATTTATGTTCTTTGCAATCTTCTTGTTCTTCTCTAGCAATCTGAAAAAAGTGTTACAGTAAAAAATATTTAAATTTTTAATTCATCTTGTTTCAATTGCAAGTAACAAAATTACCAATGACTACTAATTTCTGAGAAATTATTTCAAAAGTTACCTATTTAAGCAAATTATGAAAAAATACTTTAAAAAGGACTGTGTTTTCACATCTTAGATAGTTGGCTGCTAATAATTTCAATTTATGGAAACCTCTTTCATCTATATACAATTACATTACAACACGAGATTTTCATTTACAATTATTCAAACATGATTTACTTTACAACACTCTGGTAATAAAACCTTTATTCTTTAATTGAACATACATGTATACTGCTTCAGTTTCAGATCCAAAATCAAACAAAAAATCAAGATTTGAGTGAAGTACGTCATACAAGTTTAGTTATATGTCTCAGATTCTACAAGATGTCCTTGATTTTGACAAGTTCAAGTAAATCAGCCCGATCAGCAGAGCATGTGGTCAGGTATAAAATTTGCATTCGTGTAAAGTCCTTAAAAAGTAAACGTTGTTTCAGTTGCAATTAATTTTTTTTAATCAAATCACTTTATTTTTGCATTTTACATTGTATTAAATTCTGATATTCTTTGTTTCTGGTAGAAATGTTTCCTCGACTACGGTGAAAAAATGTCCCAGATTTTCACATAAAATCCCAGGTTATTTTGTCTTATTTCCTTGATTTATAACTTATGAGTTTTATAACATATATGGAGGTCTACCTTAGCAGCCGGAAACCAATCTGATGCTTCAAATTCTTCTTCTGGTAACCAATGCCCAGCCTCTAATGATTGTATTATCTGAAATAATCAAAATGTACATGTAATATACTTTCTTTATTCATATACTGGTACAGGTACATATTTGTTTTATATTTTTATTCTTGTGTACTAAATAATGGGACATTTACTTAGGTATACACATAAATACTTGTATTAAATGCCATGTGTGTGTGTGCGTGTGTGTGTGTGTGGACAATTCAATCTGTTTATAATTATGCAGTCACACCTGTCACCTGTCTATAAAGGTCACCCAAGGAAACATAGGTGGTCTTTTTAATGTAAAAACATTCATTTTAACATGTACATGTATAAGTTTTAGCACAATTAAAATTTGTAATTTAAATTACCATGTATGTATCATATTTGAATTTATTAGACCACAGATTAGTTCAAATGCCATAAATTTTTCCCAACTTTTGACAGTGTACATTGTACTGAAGCTATTGATTGCTCTAAAAGCTAAAACAATAAAATAGTATTATTAATTCCTATGCAAAATCTTGTAACCTCGGATCTTTCCAAGCTACATTTTTAAATATTGTTCATTTGTTCTTCAACAATAACTTACCCATTCTTTTCTTACCAGCCAACAACCAAGTGCCATGGCATGCAAGACGTTAAGTGTCCGCCGCGGTCCACCACATATAACATGTGATGTAATGTCAGTAACATTGTCTGTTATAACAAATCCTCCTAACTTCCTTAATACAGAGATGACAATATCTTGCTCACTGAAATCACAAAGTTATACATCATGTAGTTATACTGACTTTAAAAGTAACAACATAATAAATCTATTATTTCAATTCAGTAGCCAGTACTTTTCCACAAGTTAGAGATCAAGAGAGGCCAACATCATCTCAGAGGTCAATCTTAATTTACTAACAAAGTAATATGATGGATATAATTGACCATCCACATGCAAAAAGGGCCCTTGGGTGAAAAATTTGATATTTTCAATTGTTATATTTTTGAAGCACCAACATTGAGTTATACAAAAATAAATATAACAGCCAAATCCCCCCAGTAGTTGAGGAGAAAATGTAGAAAACACAAAGTCATGTTTTCACAACAGACTATATATTAACTGCATTCAAAAACTGTTTTCTGCATTGGACTGTTCTAAATACCCTTTCCACTTATAGAATGTCAATTATATACCCGGTATTTCTATTCAAGATTGTGATGTTTCAAGAAGTTCCATACATAAACTAGAACTGTCTCACATTGACTCTCAACTAAGAACTTCATCTGTAAAACTATGTGTGTATACTTCAAATATCAAACCAATATCTTTAAGTATGAAGACAAAACAGCAGAAAACTTGAACTGATTTGCTGGACTTAGATAGATGAACAGAGGGTATGGAAAAACGGAAGGCAAAAAAATATATATTACATAACCTAGCTAGGTATCAAAAAGGGGACCAAACTAAACAGTTGATTAACATATCTGCACTTAGATTGATCCATCTTCATTGAAATCTTGATTTATTTATATCTTTTTAGAATTTTTTCAGAAAAGCTTGCTTATACATCTAGCCCATCACAAAACAAACACCAATCTTAAATACTAACAATTAAATGCTGTGAGTAAGATAACAGCTCTTTTACACTTTGTGCAGGAACATTTATAATGTCAAAGTAAATTTTTGTAAGATTAAAATTACCATGTATGAAGACTGGTCATAACTAATGAGGGTCTGTGAGGACTTCTTTTGACAGCAGTGTTAGATTCACCAGATTTCCTTTTAAACTTCTTTCTGTAAGAATGGCCGCTATCGCTGTCACTTGTACATGTAGAATCTGAACTTTTAAAAGCACCATCAGAATTTTCTTTCCCTAACACTGATGAATCAGAATGGTGTTGTCTCTGTCTGCCTTTAACTCTAGGTACAAATTTTCTCAGATTAAATTCATTAATACTTGGTCGTGGTGGTAGACGTCCAAGAATAGAAGGCAGAGTATTGTCATCAAACGCAACTGACATAGACATATCATTATTACTGGACACAGCGGTCAGAGAGATGTCACTAAGTACAGTTGAGGATTCTGTATCAACAACAGATGTGTACTCTATGTGTGTATTGTTATCTACATTACCGTTTATATCAGAGTCTAATTTGTTGTTAGTGTTTTCATTTGAGATTGAACCAGTCACTAAAGTTTCATTCTGATTTTTTGATTTGCCAACACATGTATTATTATTCTTCACTCCAGATGCTGAATTTTCTCCATTTCTATGTTTTGACACAAGCTGTTCATTTTCTACTCCAGTGCTATTTTTAAGCTTTCTTTTCCGTTCTCCTGTTTTTTCTTCTAACAATGCAGGTCTTACTTTATCAGAACATACTGTGGGTTCTATAAGAAATGAGTCAGGATCAAGGTCATTAACAGTTAATAATTTCTTTTTAGAATTTCTTTTTTTAAGAGTAGCTATAATTTTTACATTCTCTGTGGGTTGGTCTGAATTCAGATTTGAGAGAGGCTGATGATCCATTTCTGAACTACCCCCAACATGATCTGAACTACATGTACCTGAATTAGCACTCACTACTGCTGTATCAGACTTCAGAGATGATAATTTATCACTATTTACAGAACTTTTTCTTTTTGTCACGGATCTTCTCTTTCCTTTATCCGATGTTTGTCTTTCTGTTTGTTTATCACACTTGTTTAACACATTAATTTCATTGTTCTGAATTTGTTTGACACAATCACTATCTTGCACATCCTGTACAATTTCTGAATTAGTGGAGTTTTCTGGCATATTAACTTTTTCAGTTTGATTACTGTGCTGCACATCGACTCCCAAGTAAGTTTGTAAAGTTTTAGAACTCTCTTTACTGGATGTCTCCATTCTGAGAACCACTGATCTTCTTTTGCTTTTCCTTACAGAAGGTTTTTCAACTTGATTCTCTAAATTTTTATCATTCCCAGGCAATGAGGCATCATTTGAATAAGCATCCATTTCCATGAATTTTGACTGATTTGACTCAGAAGAATGTGATTCCACTGTGGTGGTAAAATTGTCCATCACAAGTCCAGAAGACTTTCTACGTTTATTTGTAGAACTACGGACACCTGAAAATTCTTCTTCACTATTTTCATTAACTTTTAAACTATCACTTAAACTTGTTGAGAGTAGGTTTTCAGCTTGCACTAAATCACCAGGTAGAACATTTCCCATTGATCTTCTACCCCTTCTTTTAGACACGATCTTTGGCAACTCACTATCCATTTCATTTAATCCTTCTGATTGTGGTATTACTGCCACTGATTTCCTTCTTGTTGGCCTTTTTGTTTTAGTTTGTTTCTCTTCTATGTGTAGATCTTCAGCAAATGTCACTGTTGATGTTGCTGCTTTTTTCTCAGTAACTTGTTTACTGTCTGTATAATTTACATGTATATCTTTATTTAGGACTTTATTTTCACCTGTTGTTTGTTTTTTCTTTGTACCTGCAGTCAATTCTTTGTCAAGAATCTCATCTGCAAATGTAACAGTGGCTGACATAGACTTTCTTCTTGTTGAGGTTTTTCTAGTGTTTGCTTTTCCAGCGGCAGATAATTCCAAATTTTCAACACTCTTGTTGTCCTCTTCCATTGGTAGTGTAATTGTAGCTATTGTTTTTCGTCTATCAGACCTCTTACTTTTCTTTGCTGCTGTATTTGTCTCGACAGGTAGCGATACAGTCCTTTTTTGTACTGGTGAAGGAATTGGATTTTCTTTATCTTCATGATCAAAATCATTTTCCTCAGACGCTGATACACCTCCATTTATAAAACAACCTGAAAATATAAATTAAATATTACAGCAGTGAAAATTTTACATAAGAAACAATGTGCCTAAATGAGCAGACAATGAAGATTACAGGTATAAATCAATCGGTTTGCTGTATTAGTATATACTAAGGTTCAGAAAAAAATTCACTGGCTGACACTGTGCTATGTATCAGGTGTTGTGTAGTGGGCACAAAGTGGTTGCAGATTTGCACTAAAAAAGATGTTATTCTTCTTTATGGAATTTCTTTTATTTATTTTTTTAATTCTATTTCTTAAAGGGGAAATCCATTTTAAAAAAAACAATATAAAGTCAGCTCTATGTCAATATTTCGGTTATACAACCTTTATCAAGACACTAATAATTTAAAACTCTACTACATGATTCCCTGATTTGTCTTGATAAAGGCAGTTGAGCCGAAATACTGACTAAGAGCTGACATTGTATTGTTATTTAAGCATTACATTTTGGTAATTTAATCAAAATGAAAGACGATGCCTGACAAACTATAGCAGACAGTGGCATGCATTAAAGTAAAACAAAATAACAGTGTAAATGACTACCTACCAAACAGCTGAAGTAAATGACTACCTACCAAACAAATTTTTCTGTATATTATCTTCATAGCTTGGTAACACTGGTGTATTAGCTCCACTCCCATTACCCAATATAGAACCTGTATAGAATTGAAATAATAAACATTATACTGATATGTCAAACAATACAAAATGTATATGTAAATGGTTGAACAAGAAGCTACTACTTGTGAAGGAGAAAATAATACATTGTCTTAATTTCAACAGTAATACAACTAAATCTAAATATTATAGAAATGAAATCAATTTTTTTTGTTTTGTTATGGAAGTATGAATAAATTGGACATTTTGCACACTGAATAATTCATGTAGGAATTCAAATCTCTGTGTGCCGTCTATAATAAGAGGACGTCACTGAGAGTCAATCCATTCATGTAAGCATAACAGGAAAGATCTGATCAATCTAAATGTTTGAAACTGAAAAAATAAACAATTTTTTACAAATGAAAGTTGACTAATTACATGTTACATAAATTTATACCCATGTAAAGCTGATTTTTATATGATAGTACTGTTAAGTGTCATGCTTCCTACAATATGAGGCAGAATTTTAGTCTTAAAGAACAATGACTTCATTTCTAAATGCTGAGTCCTAAGCAAAGACCCATCATCTCATAACCAGAATACAACATTAATTTTTTAATCACTGTTGTAGTTGTGTGGTCTAATGTATGTGCTTACAGACCACAGTGCCTTACAGCCCAAGTTCAAATCCCACTCAGGACAGATCCTAATGTCAAAAAGTTTGTCAGTTTACTTACTGAGGTTGGAGGTTTTCTCTAGGAACTCCAGTATCCTCCACCATTCCGGAACTGATCATCTTGATATTTTACTTGATATAAGTGAAAGTATCCTGATCATGGCTTAAACACCATTACTCTACTACTAAACTAAATCACTGTTAATCCTTAATGAATGTAAACACTTACCATTTAATTTAGCATCCTGTAGTTCCTTCATTTTGGCTTTCATACTTGCTGGAGTATCAGGAATTGTCAATCTGATAGGTGTATCTAGATCTCCAAGCTATAAGGACAACAAAAAATTATGATCATCAAATTACATTAAACAGCAAATGTTAATATACATATATCATGCAATATTTTGATGTCAGAGAGAATTTAAAATGAAACTTAATTAGATTCTCAAAAATTTACAAGACTTTTTATAAAACAAAACCAATAGTCTAAAGCTCCATGCATGCTACTATATGTACTTGTAAAGTCTGTTCTAAACAAACTATTTAAAACATTTAATAGTTAGTTTTATAGAGTTACATGTACCAGCATCTAATTTCTTCTCTTCCAAAAAATACAAAATTTTGCTCTTTTGTCTTTAGCAAATGTTTCTGTGTAAAAAAGACAGTTTTATTCACATATTTAATATACACACTGAACTTTTCTTAAAATAAACCTTCAATAAAATCATAACATAAAAATTGAATAATCAACAAGTCAGAAAACAAAGACTGTCTACAAATCTTCTCCATAAAAACACTTTTAACATTGCTGATACTCAAGCCTAGGGTCTGATGTACATGTATCAAAGCTCTTCAGCATTACATAAAGGTGTTCACAAAAACTAAATGGTCCAATTTTCTCTGAAAATTAAAATAATCAGATAGTGTATTACCGGAGACCGTGGCTGTGTCTCTAATACTAATATTTTGCTAATTAGCGGTGAAGTGACTGGTGTCGAGTCATTGGATTTTAACTTGTCCACAAGTTCTAATCTCTTTATTTTCCTTTTTGTACATCTTTCAGCACTGTTGGCAACATCATCATTGAAATCTACTGGCTGCATTGATTTAGCTTTCTGTCAAATCAAAATATTATACATGTAGGTTAATTACTTTTTAATTACAACTTGTCTACACGTGTAATTTTCTCATGTGAATTAAAATTACAATCATTTTTTGTTCTTCAAAGAAATAGAAAAATGAGTTTGTGATTATGAGTGATATTTGCACCAGTAATTATGAGGCACTTTTTTTATCTTAAAAACTGGTAGACAAACAAATAACCTATCAACAAAAGCTATTTATACTATCAGATCCCTTACGACAAAATAATAAATAAAGTCAGATAAATTAGCTTTCACTAAATAACTTAAAATCGGGCATTTTTTACTTTCTGGGCTAAAATTTTCTTTTTGACAGTTTTTATCTCTCCAGCTTCACAACTGAGGAAAAGTTTGAAAATATGTAAATATGGATACCTTTAATTTTGCACGTACAAATGTTGGTGTTCCTTTCTCATTTGGTAGATTGGCAGGAAATAATTTCTCAGACACATGCTCTTGATTACGTTTACAGCTAAATAAAACAAAACAAAGTAAACCTGGTCAATGTAAGATAATGAACTCAAATACAGTAAAACCTCAATTAATCACCTCCAGTTGTCCCATCAGGTTTTGGAGATACAGGTGTATATATAAAGGAGTTTTCTGATAAATCGAGGGAGAAAAGCATAAAAATGATTGATTGAAAAGGGTTCAGTGTCTCAGTCAAGAATATTTCACTTATAACAAAACATCACCAGTTATAGGTGAAGTGGATTTTGACTTTTGCAGTATGCTCATGTCACTGTGCAGGGAGGGTTCTTTTACCTGCCATGCCTGCTGTGACATGTGGTATCAGTTTTAAGGTCTCTTATGAAGGACCCTGTAACTCATTTCTAAATGCTGAGTGCTTGGTCAAACAATAGTCACTACCTATTTTCAAGTCTTGGTCAGACCTTGCAGGGGTGCAAACCCACAACCTCCCATATATGCAGTAAGTATTTTACCAACTGGGCTATAGTAGTGGTCTAGAAAAGCATACCAGAAATAGATTTTGGGATTTCAACATACTGTGGCAATAAGCAAGATGGCAAAGTTGTCAAGAGTCAAACAAGGGTATACTGCACAAATCTCTGTAATTACAGTTAATTTTATATTCCACATTTTTTACCAATTAAAATTTCACACTCAAAATACATGCATAAGAACTAAGAAAAGTATTTTAATGTATATATTCAATGTACAAGTAAATAACTCTATCTACATCTATGAATATATAATGATGTGCAAAATTAATCTCAAAATAAAAACAAAATATTTCTATAAAGACATGGAGGATAGTTTCAGCTACTTAACTTTTCCCATTCATAATGAATGTCATTATGTGTAATTCAAATATTCTGAAACCTGAGTACTTAAAATAAAAGTTGATTTAGTTACTGTATTACATTCCAACTACATTGTAATCCCCTATCTACCCATAACACAGAGACCAGGTGTATCCCCATTTTCTTGGCTTTGTTCTAATTCAGTCTATTAACCTATCTACCCATAACACAGAGACCAGGTGTATCCCCATTTTCTTGGCTTTGTTCTAATTCAGTCTATTTACCTGTCTACCCATAACACAGATACCAGGTGTATCTCCATTTTCTTGGCTTTGTTCTAATTCAGACTATTTACCTGTCTACCCATAACACAGAGACCAGGTGTATCCCCATTTTCTTGGCTTTGTTCTAATTCAGTCTATTTACCTATCTACCCATAACACAGAGACCAGGTGTATCCCCATTTTCTTGGCTTTGTTCTAATTCAGTCTATTTACCTATCTACCCATAACACAGAGACCAGGTGTATCCCCATTTTCTTGGCTTTGTTCTAATTCAGTCTATTAACCTATCTACCCATAACACAGAGACCAGGTGTATCCCCATTTTCTTGGCTTTGTTCTAATTCAGACTATTTACCTATCTACCCATAACACAGAGACCAGGTGTATCCCCATTTTCTTGGCTTTGTTCTAATTCAGACTATTTACCTATCTACCCATAACACAGAGACCAGGTGTATCCCTATTTTCTTGGCTTTGTTCTAATTCAGTCTATTTACCTATCTACCCATAACACAGAGACCAGGTGTATCCCCATTTTCTTGGCTTTGTTCTAATTCAGACTATTAACCTATCTACCCATAACACAGAGACCAGGTGTATCCCCATTTTCTTGGCTTTGTTCTAATTCAGACTATTTACCTATCTACCCATAACACAGAGACCAGGTGTATCCCCATTTCCTTGGCTTTGTTCTAATTCAGACTACCGGTATTTACCTATCTACCCATAACACAGAGACCAGGTGTATCCCCATTTTCTTGGCTTTGTTCTAATTCAGTCTATTTACCTGTCTACCCATAACACAGAGACCAGGTGTATCCCCATTTTCTTGGCTTTGTTCTAATTCAGTCTATTTACCTATCTACCCATAACACAGAGACCAGGTGTATCCCCATTTTCTTGGCTTTGTTCTAATTCAGACTATTTACCTGTCTACCCATAACACAGAGACCAGGTGTATCCCCATTTTCTTGGCTTTGTTCTAATTTAGACTATTTACCTATCTCCTATAACACAGAGACCAGGTGTATCCCCATTTTCTTGGCTTTGTTCTAATTTAGACTATTTACCTATCTACCCATAACACAGAGACCAGGTGTATCCCCATTTTCTTGGCTTTGTTCTAATTCAGTCTATTTACCTATCTACCAGGGCTTCGGAAACTTCGGTCTGGCCCGTCGGACATTTTATACAAGCAAAAAAAAAAAAAAAAAAAAAAAAGGTTGTCGGCACAGGGCTGTTTATGCGTTTACCGCGATTGTCAATTTTAATCCATATCCATGTGCGTTATTAGAACCACGATGTTTATTTCATGTGTATTAGGTGAAATCTAAACAAGACGTTTACTGCGATATGCTGTTATTATCAATATGCGTTACTGTCCACGATGCTTCATATTGCACGTCCGCATATTGTTTACTAACAATCGTGAATTTCCGTATTCCGAAGATACACGAATAGTAATTAGAATTATGGCGAAAGGTTCTAAATAGGAATTAAGGTATCACGAAATAACGGGAACGGCTTGACGAGGTTCCAATATATTTATGTGAATGAAAGATATTAATGGCTAAAATAAAATTTAATCGCGTTTATTAATAAAGAAACAGTTACGAAGCGCGTAGTAGGTAATTTTCAACACCCCGCGTGGAACCTCTTTGATAACAAATCGTCACCCTTGACCGACACTCGTTATGGCTTCCGTAATCAACACAGTTACAACCATGCGCTTATTATTAAACAAACACAAGTTTAAAGAAAGTTATTATGATTTGGACTGGGAAACAAAAGAAATAGACAGTAAGACACGCGGCACGCGACTACTTAAGTCCACAGGTATTTACTGATTAATAAACAATCACCTGATAATTAGATCGAGTTGTAGTTGACAGGTAAACGCGTGGTAGAGACAATACACTTATTGTAGTGAAGTCAGATGGAGTTTAAAAGACCGACAGACAGACTAGCGGTAGTTTACATTTGTCGGACCGAAAACTGATTTGTCCGTTTAATATTCTGTTGTAAAATTGAAAATGTCCGAAAACAAAAAATGTCCGACTGGCGATTTTTCACGTCGGTCAAAATAAATTTTTGTCGGACATGTCCGGCAAATATGACCGTTTCCGGACCTCTGCTATCTACCCATAACACAGACCAGGTGTATCCCCATTTTCTTGGCTTTGTTCTAATTCAGACTATTTACCTATCTACCCATAACACAGAGACCAGGTGTATCCCCATTTTCTTGGCTTTGTTCTAATTCAGACTATTTACCTATCTACCCATAACACAGAGACCAGGTGTATCCCCATTTTCTTGGCTTTGTTCTAATTCAGACTATTTACCTATCTACCCATAACACAGAGACCAGGTGTATCCCCATTTTCTTGGCTTTGTTCTTGGTTCTCTGACTTCCCTCTTTAAAAATAACATGTGTGACTATATCTGTAAACTTGTCTATAACTATAGCTCCGAGTTGTTCTAATTCTCTACGGATGGCACTACTCCTGTTATCATTGGCTGATCTGACTTCTACATAAGCTACTACATCTAATAACAAAAAAAAACCAAAAAAACAAATAAAGTACACTGTAGACAATAATCTATTAAATTAAATAAATCTTACTGATAGGTTTTTAATGGAAAATATGGATTTTATAGACAGGCTGTCTTTACATCAAGATTTTGGGGGGGGGGGGGGGGGGGGGGGGGGGGGGGGGGGGGGGGGGGGGGGGGGGGGGGGGGGGGGGGGGGGGGGGGGGGGGGGGGGGGGGGGGGGTGGTCACAATAGAAGGATTTACTTTATATTGTCATGTATACAATGGTTTATCAATTACCTTTGTTGATAATTTTTATTGTGATTTATTCTAGGGTCTCTTCAACAATGGCCAGTATATTACCTGCTTGATAATGTGGTATAGTATGTCAGATGAGAATTTAAAAGCTTTAAAAAAAAGCAAATAATGACATTGGAAAAATAAAATAATTTTCAGTCTCATCACAATTTTTTTAGTCGCCAAACATACTAGTAAGTGATATTAAAATGTAATCTGAAAATATCTGTCCATTAAGAAACTTAAATTTACTTTAATCAAAAACTTGTGCATTGGAGCTAAACACGTCATAAATAAAGTTCTAGATATATATTATCTGTATATTATATACAGATCTGAACATTTGTGCTAACACTAAAACCAACATCATGCTCAACTACACTTGTAGGTGAGCCAAATAAAGGTATTTACCCTTCAATACTCTGTCATCTATTGGTTGAGTTGTCGGTAAATCATCACCCCCATCAATGTCTGCTATCAAGTCCATTTTCATATGTTGACAATATTCTTTTAAATACATGTACATTCAACAGGGCTTGTTCTAAGAATTCTATAAAAATTTATTCCTACAATAAAAACAGAAAATAAAAGTTAAAAAAATGGCTCCAAATCATCTAAACTTGAAACATATTATTAACTATCATAATGTAATAATATAATAGTTTAGAACAGTATATGTACATAAACACATGCATGTTAATTCCTTAGGCAATGGAGATGTTCAAAATATGAGTTACAGACACAAACATGCCGTGATGCACACATACAGGTCCATCAAGAAAGTTTGGACAACCAATAAAAGTGATTCACAGCTAGCCACAAATTTGTTTGTTATAACAATTTTTGACATGTTTTATCAATCATTTGTTTAATAGTTTGTTACATGTGATATACCACTAGATCTACCGGTAATCGATGTTACTTGGACACAATAAAATTGCAAAAGACACTGTTATCTCCCTTTATATATTCCAGACACAAAAAAGGGTGCCCTTTGGCAAAAATGATTTTAAACAATGAGAACACAGCATGTTCCACAACATAAGTAAAAATGTTTTTCTAAGTCAAATAATACTATAAAACATCTTTTGCAGTAGGAAATGGACGTTATATGAAAAATAATTAATCGTTAAATACACTAACCAAAAATCCAATTTTACTTTATTTTATTTCTAAATATTTTAGTATTTTCAATAAAAAAGCAATTAAAACAGATAAAATGACATATTTACTTAGAAAGTGCTTAACAATCACTTTGAACTAAGTGTTTAAAGTTGTTCCAGTATTTTCTTTATTAAGTTCGTATTTGAAGAAATAGGATTTTTCCCAAATATTTTCATTTTTTTTTTATCACTCGCTGTTCACTAAAAACTAAAATTGAAACTTTTATCAATTAGGTATGCCATTTAAATTACATTCTAGGTAGTATATAAAAATAGTCTTTCAACAAATATAAGTTAACAAAACACCCAGTACCAAGACCACCAATATTTCTCTTTTACAAAGGTTATAGAAGGGAGTGTCCAAACTTTCAAGATGGACCTGTAGACATATGGATATGCTGTCATGCCTTAAGCTTACTGTATATGGCCTTTCGGCAAGGTGAGCTAACAACTAGAACATTATTGAAGTTTTAAAACAAATAGCATGCTATAAGTATATTATGATATACTTGTAAAAAAACTAGGATCCAACTTGAAATTATGTTATATTGGTGGACAGATCAATATTGGACGACCATACATTATTCCTCTATATTTGGTAGTAATTTAAGCAAAGAAAATTAATGTTGCCAAAATATTATTTTTATTAAGAAACAAACTGTGCACTAGATTATTTAAAATGCAAGTCACATTTGCTGTGAAGGTTTTATTTACAACTATATTTTACAGTTGAAATTATATACGGTATATAAAAATAACTACTGTTGGAATTAACTTAGAACCATTCTGTTTGTGACAGTGAAATACTCTTTTTTCCATAGAGAATCAAATAAATTTGAATAAAGTTTGATAATTTTCATTTACTAGTTACTTGTACCTAGTCGTAATTGGAAATCTGTATTTGCATCCGTGATTGTCATTAAGTATTTCTGTAGAAAGGAAAATGTTGGCCCTATGGGGATTTTATTATATGGCGAAAATTGTGATGTCCTTGGTAATGTTTTACGTCATATGATTTTCTATGGGGAAAAAAAAAGAATATTTCACTGTAACAAACAGAGTGGTTCCAACAGTAAATTTTCTACTTTTGAAAGGGAAGTCACAAGAAATTTAAAGAGATATTAAAGATTTTGGATTGTCCATTAAGTACATGTACTATACACCCTTCCGATAAATCGCGACACCTGGCGGGAGTGCCATGATTGATAGTAGAATCTGACGTCACACAGGGAGTTAGGAAGTGGAAATACTAGCATTTCGTATTTTCCCTCAATATAATATTGTTTTAAAATTAAATATTAAATTTCAATTTTAATTACATATCGCTGGTATTTTATTCCATGACTTCTTGAAAAATAATTTTAAATTAATATATTTTTTTATTAAAAATTTTAAAAATAAATTTTAATTGTTACATAATAATAACTGTTCCATGACATATTTGTTATTGTAATATCCAGTCATGGGCAGTCATTCGGAACTAATTAGGGCACTGATTTTGATTACCTGATTTACGGGATAGAAAATGCTTCGGTCCAACCTAAGGACAATTTGCTTATGCATGAATGAATCCAGGTGTGTCAGAAATAGCCTAAGCTTTTCGTTAATTTCGGAAGATTCTCAGTCGGTAGAATTATTTAAACGAGAGAGAGAGAGAGAGAGAGAGAGAGAGAGAGCTACAAACATTGCATTTTAAGTATTCTGTAACCCAGTGAATAATTATATAAACGAACAAATTATCTATCCGAAATATTTATAACGAGTCATGGGATAATTATTTATCAGACATTTTTAAACTTAATATATTTGTGTTACAGTTTAAAGATGATAAATAATAATAAACATCGCATAATTAGTATTAAAAGTTATTTATTTATTTTCATTTTTATACTTTTTGATTTTTTAAATAAGTATAATATAGCCAAAGCAGTGATACGACACTACATGAGAATAAATCAGATATTTATCACTGCGTATTATAATTAGGTGTTGCCTTGTTCATCTCGTAATCAGATAATCTAGAGAGGTAAGCGTACTTGTATTTTCCTGTTAATTGCAAATTGGATTAATGAAACCAATTAAAAGTCCTATTTTTAGGTCAGCATAGGTAAGGATCATTTCTACTTAGAATCAGTTGTTATTTATATAAATTTGACCGAAATTTTAATCATACAACCAAAATTTCAATGTTCACGGTTGTTTTTGTTTTTGTTTTTTTTTAAATATTTTTATTAATAATTTTGAAAATAAATTTTCAGAACCTTTGACATTTTTAGCAATAACGGATCTTTCTTTAATTAAAGTTTAATCCGTTGAACAATGATTTTTAAATACAACTTAAAGATGTCGCTAATTTGTAATCACAGGAAAATTTAAGTTTTCAAATTATCTTGACTATCAATTATATATCTGAATTGTTTAATTTATATCAATATTTTGTAACTAAGTTTTATGAAAATTCCGATTTTATAAAATAAATAAAGATAAATAATAAAAAATTGGAAGGTGAACGTTTGTAGTAATTTGATTACAAAATTAAAAAATTTCCAGTCGGATAAAAATATGAATTTCAAATGTCCTTGAGGGTAATTAAATGGTGCAAGATATTAATAAATATACGTACATGCATTTTATATTTTTCAAATTTGAACATTTACAAATTGCAATTTTCTATTAAAATTAAAACTTGTTATTTTGTTGAAGAAATTACAATTCTTTACAATGTTAAGTGTCTTTTCGGATGATCATCTATGTGCTTAAAATTTGTTTAATTAGCCCATTCGTAATTTGTAATTTGTGATTTATTTAAAGTAATATTCGCTTTGTCGGTTTATCATCTCACCTGTAGCTTACATATGACACCTAACAGATACTCGAACTGAGTGAATAAACTGTACATGATGATGGGATCGATAGATAGCCTTCCCGGTGTGACGTCATATCAAGAGCGATAACCAGTTTCCGGCTATTTCTGGAAGGGTGTATAGTCTATAAACTTTGTAACATGTAATATTGTAATATCATGTTTTAGTCCCCCAATTTCTCCTGGCAAATTTTTTTTTGTTATTACCATTAATCTTGGTAAAATGATGTTCAGGCAATGTCTGGATCATTTAGATGCTTGAAATCTAGACTTGTGCCCATCACCTCTTTCAGTTAATAAATTTGGGGTATTATTTCACCTGGTTCTAATATGCAATAAAATGCATATAAATGACATTTTTTCATGTCAAGAAGTAATAAAACATTGAAAACTTACATATTCCATACATTTTTGGTAGGGAGAAATAATCCCCCAATCAACCTTTTCTATGGACATTTATAATGTAAATGTGTAGTTTGGGGACTAAAACATGATTATATATATCAGATAACGTACATGTACTTTCTATAGTGTTGCATGCTACTGTCTAAAAGGGATTTCTTTAGGGCGAAATAAAAGAACTAGAGGCTCCCAGGAGCCTGTATAGCTCACCTAGGTAGAGTTGTTGCAGAATGAAAATCAACAGATTGTCTAATGTTTAAATAAATGCTTGAAATTTATTACACAATATTTATTTCTATCACAAAATTTCAATATTATTTCCTTTCAAAACTAAACCATATTTCAAAATTTTGAGACAATACATACCAAGAATCATCGACTTTTCATGTATAATACCTGAGAAATTTTCCTTATCCAAAAACTGGTCAATGGACCATGAAATTAAGGTCAAGGACAAAAGCCATAAGGCAGTCTGACTGATGTACTATCCAAGATCAAGCTATATACCAAATATCATTGACCTACCATGTGTTAGGGGTTTTAGAGAAAAAGATCTTTGAAATTGTTCCCATAGGGTCCAATGTTAACCTATGTTTCCCCTTGGCAGCTATCTTAGATTAGGTGCAGACTTAAAAAAAACACCACCCAAAGACTATTGTGGCCAAGTTTGGTTCCAATTGGCTTAGGGTTTTAGAGAAAAAGATCTTTAAAATTGTTCCCATTGGGTCCAATGTTAACCTATGTTACCCGTTGGCGGCCATCTTGGATTAGGTGCAGACTTAAAAAAACAACGGTTTCAGAAGGTACCATCTAAGGACTACTATGGCCAAGTTTAGTTCCAATTGGCTCAGTAGTTTCAGAGAAAAATATCTTTGAACCTATTTTCCCATAAGGTCCAATGTTAAAATATGGTCGCCACTGGCGGCCATCTTGGATTTGGTGCGGCCCTCAAAACACCCCAATGTTGAAGGGGGCCATTCAAAGACTATTGTGGCCAAGTTTGGTTCCCATTGGCTAGAGGGTTTTAGAGAAAAAGATCTTTAATATTGTTTCCATAGGGTCCAATGTTAACCTATGTTCCCCGCTGGCCGCCATCTTGGATTAGGTGCAGACTTAAAAAACACGGGTTTCAGAAGGTACCATCTAAGGACCACTGTGACTAAGTTTGGTTCCAATTGGCTCAGTAGTTTCAGAGAAAAATATCTTTGAACGTATTTTCCCATAAGGTCCAATGTTAATATGAGCCTGTGCATGCGAAAACCTACAACTTGGTCAAAATTTTCAAAATTGAGATTTTTACATATTATGAAAGTTCATAATGTTTTATACATGTAAACAAATTTTTAAAGTAAAACACAAACCCTAGAATGTAAAAATGACGTCACAAAAACTTGGATGACGTCACAATTTATTGGTCAATTGTTCGTGAGGGCTTTCAGTTTTGCATTCAATTTTCAATACTCGAACATCGTTTAACAAAATGATTGTCACTCTTCCGACGGTGCTGGACATGTGGTATCTTGATACATTAACCTGGCATGGTCTAACTGATTTTCATCAGTATTTTTTAAATTTTGTCGGTCTCTGCTTTATCGACTTAGTGCGACTTGATTTGGTACATGATCAACAGACCTCTTTACAAGTGTAAAGGTAGTCTTAGAACCATCGATAATACGAGCTCTGGTCTTTAAATTTTTTTTCCGGGTTCTATAGAAAATCTTAAATGTATTGGATGTTTCTGTTTACAAATTCAGAATATTTATTACAAATAAATGTTATTGCCTTTTTAAATCTCCCTACAAACTCAATATCATGCCAAAACCCACCATAAAGTTTAGTTATGATTGGCCATTTTACAAGAAAAGTTGTTTCAATTATTTAAAATATTTTGTTTACAGTTTTTGAAACCCATTGTATTTTATAATTCTTGACTTATGTGGTCATTTAAATGATGCGCGTGCATTATAATAAATAAATAAATAAATAAACTTCTTGAACACACTGGTGCTTGTGCATTCCAATAAACATACTATCGATTTGATACTTTGATCTTTTATCGCAGTTAATTTTATACTTTATTAAATGTGCTGATAAAAATGATCCAAAATGATACAGAACCGATCAGAAATGAGCTGGTTAAAATGTTTTCCTATCTTTCAATTCCCGATTTCTGGGTCCATAAAACACTGTATGCAATGCTTTTTATATTTATATGCAGATTTTGTAACAGTACTAGTATTCAAGAGTGCCAACATCGATCCGACAGCATTGGCCCTTTAATTGCGCAAATCCTATAGAACTCCTGTCTATGAAGCATCATGCATGTCCTGCAATCTGCATTTATTAAAAAGTGACTGCAGTGTTGAGTCCCGCCAAAATGCACCATTCGAAATAAGTCATTGTATACATATTTTTGTTCTGTCTTGTAAAATATTCTCAATTTTTGTAATAGCAAACACAAATTGCTCAATATTTGAAATTGGTCCGTATCAGTGTAAGACATCGGAATCAATACATTTATTAAAAATATAGACGAGTTCGTTACTGTTTGCCATCTTCATCCAGTGCCTGGTTCACGTCCATTAAGTGATTCAGATGAAATTGAAAACATAATCGTACATAAAAAAATCTGGATTTTACGGGTGTCAGAAAATAAATTGCACCCGTCTGTCTATCAAAATATGGTTTATTGATCGATTGATTAATTCATTGATTGATTGAAAGGCGATCTACGTCCTAGTTATGAATATTTCACTTATATCGAGGAGGTCTCCAGCTATAAGTGAAGTAGTAGAATATTATTTTACCTTTGTAGTGTGTATTTTATATGAAAAAATATACTCCTTGTACCATCTCCAGTGGTTTAGAGTGAAAAAAAATTGAATTGAATTGCCAAGTGCAATGTACAGGGAATAGTTTTAACGATGCCTGCGATGATACGGGTCATCGGTGTTTGTGGTCCCTTCCGAAGGACTCAGTGACTTTCATTTCTAAATACCAAGACCCTGTCTGAAATCGAACCCACGACCTCTCACATAAGAAGCGTGCAGTCTACCAACTAAGCTACTGTTGTATACATACATTCTGTCAAAAGTATCATTTTGTTTTGGTACAAAGGCGCAACTGGTAAACTTGGTATTGAGATTCTTGATACTTCTTCACGTGTCTTTGTAAGACAGTTCTTAAAAACACATTTTCTTTTTTTACAAGAATGAGGGGAAAAAAACGGAAATTCTTTTTTAAAAAAGCTGCTTTCCTTCTATTTTGCCCATCAAACAAAACATACAGATGTGGGCGTTTTGGGTGTTTGGTCAAGGAATGTTTAAAACACCCTAATGCATTTCTTAGCATAGTATGCGCAAGTGACAAATTTTTTTTCGCCGATACAAAGTACATACATGTGCTATTTAAAACAAATAGTTAATAATTAAATAGATAAAATTTAAACAACAATTATGAATAACATAGGCAAATGGCCCTTTATCCTTTTGCAAAACACGTTTTCTGATATAGTTCATGAATTGACCTCCTACTGTATTGGTGGAATTTCATCTCGACCTCTGAGTGGGGAAGGAAATGGCACCTCGTTCTCATCTGCATTATTAATTTATATCAAAGCCATTAATATTGATTAAGAGGCCGCGGTGGCCTAATGGATAATACGTCAGTCTACAAATCCAGGGTTTCTCATCGCTCTGAGTTTGAGTCCCGCTTAGACCACATATGGGAAAGTGAATTTTCCTTGTTGTTGGCCTTTACTGGTTAACCTGGTATCAGTTAAATAAACTGGGGGAATGGTACAATTGTACTCGGTGAGCTAGCACCTTAAACGTCGCCCTGAGTGCGCGCTAGTACAAGGCAGACCATACAACACACTCGCTCTTCAAATGCATACACGAACTTGTTCATAGATTTATCCATAGAGATTAATAAAATAGTTCTCGTCGCGAATAGCTGAAAAATTGCTGATACGAAGTTAAGCAACATTCAACCAACCAAGCCATTAATATTGAAGTCATTGTGAGGTTTTTGAACCCTGTTCCCATGTGTTCTTAGATCATTTAAACTAGTCTTCACATGACGGATGACGAAGCTTAAAACAATTTCTCTAATCGCATACCGTATCTTAAATACTACCCGACAAATACTGTAGGTTTAAAGTGAAATTATGGTGCTTATTCTGTCTCTCTCCTCTCCTCGTTTTGTTTGTTTTCTTTGGTTGTTTTATACTTTATACTAAAGGATCCTATCATGCAACCTTCCCGCTCCGGTAATTAATTAAAATTATTTAAAAAAAAAAAAAAAAAAAAAAAAAAACACGTCAGAGGGATTTGAACTCTCAGACCCTGTGTTTGATTAAATTGTAAAATTGTAAGTCCAATTACGTATCCACTACACCACGACGACCACATATGAAGCGCAAAGTTATACAATATATAAAATTTGTTATGTCACCGCTAAGGCCAGTAACTCTTCATTTGTTTACATTCACAGACGTACTCACGGTACTGTTGCTGGATCTGGTTACCGATAATATTTAATCTTGTTGCTACATCTTCATTGAAAAGACATTTAAAATCGTAAGACACATTTTATTAAACATGTTGTATGTTATTCAACAACTCACATAACCCTGGGCCTGGGTGATACACACATCTTCTCGAACCCGGGCCATCTCTCTCTCTCTCTCTCTCTCTTATTTAGATGAAAAAATTGGGAAGATGTTTGTATTTATTATAATTTTGTATTATATTATTATTGATATAAAGATTTATAAGACGTGACCAATATCAGTTTCAAAATATTTTTAATACAACCATCTCCATACTCCGAAAATACATGACCGAACTGAGTGCTCGTCCACATCTACTTTAAACCGGTATAAATGCTGTAAATCATATGGATGAATTAAAAAAACTCAACCTCATCTGTCTCTCCTTCAGTTACTATATCTTACCACCCCAACACTTAAAATCACTCCGTTAAAATTAGTTTAACTTCAACTCGTTCTAAAAGTCAAAACGTCAAACTTGTAAATTGACGCACAAAGTTTGCAGATGACTTCCGTGTTTGTGACGTAACTTTGTCGCGATTTTTCTCAATTGTGACGTAATTGCCAAGTTGTAGGTTTTCGCATGCACTGGCTCATATATGTTCTGCGCTGGCGGCCATCTTGGATTTGGTATGGTCCTCAAAAACCACAATGTTGTAGGGGCCATCCAAAAACTATTGTGGCCAAGTTTGGTTCCCATTGGCTAAAGGGTTTTAGAGAAAAAGATCTTTGATATTGTTCCCATAGGGTCCAATGTTAACCTATGTTCCCCGCTGGCCGCCATCTTGGATTAGTGGAGACTTAAAAAAACACAGGTTTCAAAAGGTACCATCTAAGGACTACTGTGACCAAGTTTGGTTCCAATTGGCTCAGTAGTTTCAGAGAAAAATATCTTTGAACATATTTTCCCATAGGGTCCAATTTTAATCTATGGTCCCCACTGGCGCCCATCTTGGATTTGGCGCGGACATGTCGGACACAATTTTTAAAGTAGACCACCCAAGGACTGTTGTGACAAAGTTTGGTTGCAAATGGCCCAACGGTTTCTGAGGAGTTGATTTTTAACGACGGACGGAAGACCACGACGACGGACGCCTAGTGATGGCAAAAGCTCACATGGCCTTTTAGGCCAGGTGAGCTAAAAAGGGGCATGGTTTTGTTCTGGGGTAAACGGAAAGATATACAAAATTTATGGACAATATATACAGCACTTATCCATCTTCATAAAGGCCAGGCAAAATAATCCCCATCTTTTTTTTTTTTTGGGGGGGGGGGGGGGGTATTTCTCCTAGGCATGAAAGAATATTAAGGATTTACTTGAAATACTGTTTTTTTTCGTCTGATAATCTACAGATTTGTTATATTTTTATGGTCAATTCGTGCAGTTTAACTACTATTTATTTAGCCTATTTCGGAGAACACAAGATCGCAAAATATTTTATGAATTTCAATATGACGGGTACAAATCAATGATTCTGTTACTTACATGAGCCGAGTCATTACTAAAAATTCCTGTTTCGACTCCATCCTTGCTTCATATATCATTTTATGCAACAAAATATAACCTGGGGTGGGTGTTACAATGGTAATTTGTTTTACGAAATGACGGGGTTCTTTATGTTACGTAGTCATGACGAAAGAGTTGACTATTTACGTAGGTTAGTGCAGCTCTAGAACGGATTGATTTTTGCGTAACTGGGGTGACCAAAATTGATTTAATAAAGTAATAAAGTCAAGTACCTTTCTGCATTTTCAAACTTTTGAAAAAATTGACATAAATTCAAACTTTTAAACTCAACTCGACCTTTGAGCTACCCTTCATTGTACCCCTTACGCACCTACGTAAAGAATAAATTCTTCTGTCATCATTACATCAAACGAAAGACAAATTTTGTCAAAAATATTTACCATTGTAAACACCCATCCAAAATACGTTTCAATGGTGTATTAAAGAAGTTTTAATGTATGGATTAGATCGAAATTAGGATTGTTAGCAACGAATCGACTATGTAACTAAATGATTAATTGATTTTTAACTGTGCCATTCAAATCTTTGAAATTTAGCGTTGTTCCTTTCTCTCCTGCAGAGTAAACAGACAATTGATGTTGAATATCTCATGCGTTTTTGAAATTCACTAGGTGCTAGGAATTTCCCAGTGATTTTCATCACCTGTCCGCCTTTATAGAATTGACAAGAGTAGACCAACTTGGTCGTTAACACCATTCTTAGAACCTTATGCCGATCCCACATGATTCTATTTTTTGCTATGATGCAACACTCAAAATTAATTTTTGTAATGCCCATAATTTCCCCTACAAGGTGCTCGCGTGTACTTTGGACATTTTCAGTGAAAAAGTTTTTAAACTTAGTGATTATGTGGTGAAATTAGGTTAATGAGAATTTTTTCAGTATTAATTCTTTGATAGACCTAACTTACAAACTTCGAGACATGTTGAAAATGGCGCCCTCCGGGTTCTCGTTAAGTAAACGAGATTTGAAAATGAAAATAGAGTGACCTCCCTTGGGGTTTGGGGACCGTATAAAAATGTACATGTACAAGTTTACTGTAGGACAGTGGACTATTTTAATGTAATGGACCACAAAATACCACAAAATTTGCGAATAACCTATATTTAACAAAAGTTTGCTGTAAGAGTCACCGACAGTAAAGTTTAATCAGTCAAAACTTCCAACAAACATTTTAAACGCTCAAATGGGTTTTAACTGATTTCTGCACATTTATTCAATAATTCATTATTATTATGTTCCATCAGCGGCATATAATACAAAATTTAATGTCGCTGGTTCCATGAAGAAAAGTACCATGATAACCATGTGAAAATTTACAGCTAATTCTTTGATCTCCCAGATATTGACGACAGAAATACTGATTTGTATCAAAAGTACATACTAATTGAGTAAATTTCCCATATCAACTTAATTGACTTTTGCTTTGAAGCATCTCCGATTTTGCCTTCCGGGCAAATCTATCCTACGACGAAGCCCGATAACTCACAGTTCCGGAGACGTTAATTACACCCCCTTATAATTAACTTATAAAACCAGGGTCTAATTTACTTAAACTAAGATTATCAATAACTAAAATTTAGTAACGTGAAACTGCGAATTTACATTTTTGACAAAACTAGAAACAGCTTCCTGGATTTAAAAATTAACAAACTTTTATAAACTAGTACTTCTTAATGTTAGATTTAAGTTAAGAAATTTTTTTAAATTTAAGATGGATGGTAAAACTTGGTCAGGAATAATATTTCTTGAGTAAATTAATTATTTCAACTTTAGTAAAACCATCTTCATTCATTCATTCATTCTTAGACAATTATCTCATGAAATATAAGATATTAAAGTATTTGTGAAATACACGTGTAAACTAAGATGGAATCGATACATTCATGATTGCATTTCCTCTGATAGTTTTTCCCAGTGGCTATTAGTAGATGTCTCGCTCCGTATGTCGTCATCATCATATCATGATGGGAGGTCGTGGATCGGAACCACGGTCAGGTCTAACCAAGGCAGTGACTTTCGCCAAGAAACTCGACATTTAGTAATGAGAGTCAAAGAGCTCTTTAGAAGAGGTATTAAAACTGATGCACCGGTAGGAATGGCATGATTTGTATCCTTAGTTCACTGCGAAGGTCAAACATCTTTAGCTGGTGTCATCTCGATATAAGTTAATAATCATTGCCCTGGCCGTGAAACCCCATTCAATAAAAACTGTCGGAGATAACTATGTGACATATGATATAAGTAAGCAATTTTCATGGAAAGCCCTAAATTTCCTGTATTCTATTGAAAGGATACTGAAAACGTTAAAGTTATTAACACGCGTACATCGGGCATCATGTGATTTTTGCAGCATATACAAAATTCTTCATTTTTTCACTGAAATATTAGCCGCAGATGAACATAATACTTTTGTCTTATAAATTACGAAAATCTCTAATAACAGATAAAGATCGCTATTTAAAGTCTACTGAGGTTTCAGTACCATCAGTGTTCTCACAAGACAAAACATTTACTCAACTATTTTTCGTTTTCTTAACGATTTTGGTGAAAAATAACAATTATCACTCGGCGCGTGTTTGTCTCAATATTGAAAACTTCTAAACTCTGAATTATCATACAAACTGTTGAAAATATGTTTAGCTAGTAATTGTCTAATTAGTATATTTTCTCGTATTTTTATTCCTTACACCAATAGCTGTGTAATCCGAATGTTTTCGCTATTTTTACAATATGTTATGCCGGAAGACTGGTCTTTTATTTCCCCCCCCCCTTTATCCAACTATTGGACGTGAAGATCAAGATAGTTACAATGTGTGTTCCTTACTGTGGTAAAGCCTTATATATTAAATATTATTGAGCTAAAAACAAAAAGGGGGAGGGCAGTAGACAGATTTTTATTAATTTTAAAAATGTTTAAAAATGGGGATATGCAGCAATTTAATTTCAATCAGAAAATTTGACAACATATGCAGATTATGTCACTACTTTTAAATTTATATTTTTGTGGTAAAAATGAAAGAAGATCAAAAGATGTATGTGTAAAATTGAGTGTACGGTATGTCTGATTATTTATAGGGTACAAACAAAAGTGAATGAATGCCACATTCTGGTATAATGGACTTCTACCACAAGTGTAAGAGTGTTTTATAGTCATAATTATTTCTTATAAATTGTTCCCCACTCTAATTTTTTTTCGGTTAAGTTATTATAACTACCATTCCTTTAATTCTGGAAAACATATAAGTTTATGATTGACAATTTTTCAAAAATTAAATTTTTTTTATGAATTTTGTGATTACATGGCATGCGTATTTATATTTTTCCAAATTTTCAAAAAAAATAAATCTTTAAACAGTGGAATTTAGAATGCCTGGAAGACATGAGTAAAATACCTTATTTCTCGCTTTTGATCTTAAAACAAGGTGTAAAATGATTGTTTTAATTAAGTCACATACTCAATTTCATTAATTTCCATCTTTGATGCCCAACACTAATGTACTCCCGTGATTTTAATCCGTTAATATTACCGGGGGCATTAAGTTTTAGGTGTCAAAGTTTTTGTAAGTACCGCCCCCAGATTATCCACGGACTTCGGTATTGTCTTTGAACAACAGGTGTTAACGATTTAATGGGGTAAGACAATTGGCTAATTGCTCTAACAAATTTGGCGGGTAACTGTGGTATGTTGTGAACGTCCACGTGATATCCGTGTCAGTGAAGTACACCTGAAAACCTACCTGTTGAGAAGCCAGTCTTTGCTCAGCTTCAAACTGAGCAACAAGTGTCGGATTATTAAGTGCTCACACGATAGTGCTAAATGTAGGATTTATTTTATTCATTATAAGACTAACTTTGTTGGAACAAGTTGACATTTTTGTAAGACATTTCAGATACAGTGGATTATAAACACTTCTGTGGATATGGAGAGACCCGTGATTAATTCCGGTGACAAACACATGATGAATGGTGGCATGTCTTCTAATTCATATCAAGTGAATTATTATAGAGAAACTTTACATCAGTATCAGGAACCAAGTGTTCCGAACCCTGGATATCCAACTACAGTAAATCCGGACGATATGAATTTATTCCGGGACATTTATAGTTCTCCATACCCGGTAAATATGTATAGTCATGCCGTGAATTTGTGTAAAACGGAAAATTCTTCTCCGGGAAGTGATAAAAGTGATAACAGAAACACTTCATCTGAAGAAATGGTATCGTTCGACAGCGTCGGAGACAGTATCCACGAAAGTGACGCAAGCCCGGAAATAAAAACCGGAAACATGATGCCGGATTCACAAACTGGAAGTCTTAGTGATGGCGACATCGAGGAAGTCAAAGCGACAAAAAATTCCAGGAAAAGGAAACGCCCAATTCCAAAAGGAAAACCGCCATATAGCTATATTGCGCTTATTAGCATGGCGATCTGTAATTCATCGGAAAGGAAACTTACATTACATGACATTTACAAGTTCATAACGGATCGATTTCCGTATTATAGAGATCACGAAAACGCCAAGGGATGGAAAGGCTCAATTAGACACAATCTGGCTTTAAATGACTGTTTTATGAAGCTTCCCAGAAGACCAGGAATGAAGGGTCATGAATGGGCGATTGACCCGGAATATGAAGATATGTTTGATCACGGAAGTTTCCTACGTCGCCGCTATCGCTATAAGGAAGGTGTAAGTAAGAAAAGACACGCCTCCGCGCCAACATCAGCACCCGTCAAATCTCCAGGAATTGTTGACTTTCGACCCGAGACGGACAATCAAATGCCCAGTGTAAATAATGGTAATTGTGGATTTATTCCTTACTTTCAGTCTAACTTTCAAACAAGTCCGCAAACTCCCGATAGTAAAACATTTGGATCGCCTCCAGCATATAATGCATGTAACATTTCAATTTCTCCCGCCTCTCAAACTGGTGATCACGTGACAGATTCAGCTAATAACAGTGCACAAAATTCACCAGAAACTGTCCATCAGTCGTGTAAATACCAAAGTTATCCTATGAATGGGTTTCCTGGATTTTGGAATGGACAAAGTTTTTCAGGATTTGCATTGCCGAATTTCAGCCGGGATTCGACCCAGAGACCGTTTGCTCCTGCTCCGATAAACGTGTTGAACAATTTCCCTGGGTTTTCGGACCCCAATGCATTACGCAATGCGAATTATGGATTCAGTGGATATCCAACGACTCCAGTAGTTACCAATAAGATTTACCCGAATCAAGCAAGCTTGTCACCAGGACAGGAAAATTGGCTCCCTCAATAAATTTGACGTTTTAAGTGTAGAACGATATATTGATAAAGGACAGATTCCAAAATGACGAATTGTATCAACTATTGATTAGTTGATTGATTTTATTGATTTTAAAATGGACAAATGTGAGTTTTAAATAATGTCGTTTTCTTTTGCAGTTTTTAAATGTGGCGAAATAAGACATTTCGCATTTAATTTTAATTAGAATTAATATTTAATTCACACATGAAGGTGCTATTATATTTTACTGATGTTTATGTTTCCATGGTTTTAAATTGATTTTACTTATATATGGAAATATATGTAAATAAGTTCAGACAAATTAAATTACATTTTGTTCACTAATTTTTATATTTATTCTTAGTTGTTCAGTCAAACTTGCCTTAAAGGCCACCTCTATAAGGACCACCTGCTTTTACAGGACAGTAAAATTTTATCACAATTGCTTTTTATAAATATTATTTGATCATGAATCTATATTTGGACTACCTGTCCACACAGGTTACTTCTACTGGTTCCTTTGGTGGCCTTTACAGGCAGGGTTGACTGTACATTTTTGTACATTTATAAGTTAGCTACATAGTCACCGATTTCAGTTATCTCAAATTGTGGGGGAAAATGGTATTCCTCTCTTGCAATATCAATTTCAGAATATGAAACCAATGACTCCGAGTGTCAAATTTCAGACCACAACTTTGAATGTTAAATAGTCAGTTGGAAAAGATGAGTTTTTTGGATGATATATAATTACTAAAACACATTTTCAAGTTTTAAATTTCAACTTGAAAATCGGTGACTATACTGCAAATTAGGGTTGTTTACAATTTTTACTAGAAACATGACCGACAAATGTCGTATTTCTTTCTTTTTTGAGTCTCTTGGATTTGTTCCTTTCCGATTGTTTTCCCTAGTGTACGACGAAACCAGAATATTTTACTCGTATCCAAGCGCAACTGTAACTAGGTAATCAAATACATAATGTATATTCGTTTCATACATTTGGAGTGAATTAATGGTGTTTTACGCCCTGTCAAAATTTCTTTCACTTATATCGAGGCGAAGAAAACCCCCGACCCCCTATAAGCAAACTGACAAACGTTCTCGTAATAGGATCTATAACCTAGACAGTGAGATATGATCCGCGAGCTTGCGCTCGCTTTGCTGAGATCACTTCGCTAAGGAGGTCCCCAGTTTAGAATACTGTGAAATCATTTATTTTCGCGGTGTTGAATTTTCGTTGTGGGATGGTATGTTTGTGGTATGCATATCATGTGCGTTTGCAATATATACTATTTGGTTGTCCTCCAACTTGAAGTAAATTCGTGGCTCATGAATACAATGAAAATTGGTACACCACAAAAACTAATGATTTCACAGTATTTGGTTTTACATCCAAGGCCTGGTTATAACAATCCTATAGCAAAGTATCATCATTGGGTGAAATTATTGAGTTTTACGTCTAAGTCAAGATCATTTCTCTTATATCGGGTAGTTACCAGCTATAGGTGACGTGGCAGTTATTTTGGCCATCTTATTACGGTAAAACAATCCTGATGAGACGATATTCTGACGATTTAATGCCACTTTACCGTAGAATAGGTGATTTTACATATTAAAAATTACCAAAAAACCTGAAAAAGTGAAATAAATCCCCGCATACGAAGCTCACAGCCTCTTGCCAAATTTGAAATTAAATAATGGTGCATAAATTGTTGCGGTATGAACAATGCCTATCTCGCTGAAATTTTTCTTGCGCGTATACAGCATGATACCGACATGTGTATTTTATCTGCGGATAATATCGCAAAGATTTATTAAAACTTTCAAATTTGAACAAAGGCTGTAAAGATTCGTTTTTAATTTCTGATTTTGGTAGTTTTTCTTATTTGAAATACCCTATTCTATATTATTCTAGGGCAAATTAAAGGAGCATTTGGTCTTGTTAGGGTTGTGTATACAGTGTAACCGCCATTATGGTTCATATGAATCTTACGAAGGACCCGTGACTTTTATTTCTAAATCCCACCAAGGCAATCACTGTACATATTTTCAAGTCTTGGCCAGACCCAAGCCGGGGTTCAAACACACGACCTCCCACATACGGAGCGATCACGCTACCAATTGAGCTACTATAGTAGCATACTACTGTAGTATACGGGATTCCTGGGTTTTCACAAATGTTAAAAGTATTAGTAGCCAAATGTGTGAAAATTTAGTCCTTTCTAAAGCATTTCCCTACAAATATGATACAATAGGATTGGACAGTAAAACATGGCCCATTTCAGTCCTCAACTATGCAAGTGAAGGCAATGTTCTCATAGGTAAGCATACTAGCTAGTTATAAAGCATATATATATATATATATATACTAGCTGGTTATAAAGCGTACCAATTATAAATACAAAAGCAATTATTCCAAGTGAAGCTTGATAGTGCTGAGATAAAAACTGATAATAAGCATCATGTTGTTTTTGAAAAACCATGCGTATAATTGGATGCAAATTAGGCTAATTGGAGTCTGCAGCAAAGTCGATTATATTACATAATGTATAACCAGCTCTTTATTCTGCACCATTACCCGGGATGATTGTTTTAAACAAGTGAATTATTTTGATGTAGAAATCTAGACGTGATATAATGCACATACAATTATTCATTTATTTGGTTATGCACACTGAATAAGTGAAAAACAATGTATTTTGGAATTGTTAATAAGATACACAAATTACCAGATAAGATTCTCCCACCATTTATACATGTAGTAAGTAAGTAAGTAAAGTGTTTATGTCTGTGTAACATGTAGTTTAAAACAACTATCATGCACCATAAAAATATCATAAAATTTAAAATGACACCCAGCCTTAAAGACTAACGAGATGCAATTATACAACTTTCTATTGTTAAAAAACTGGATACAAAAATGCATATCATTGTAACAAGTCAATAAAGAAGGACCATTCAATGTTTTTGAACAACATCACAGTATTGTATTAACAATACAATGTACAGTAGCTAGGACATTGCTCTACAAAGCTAGCCACTCTTGTCTTAGAATTCAACTCTGATTGATTGGCCCATTCAATAAACCCGTGTTTTAAGGTTAAGTGGACAAATACCAAAGCTACTGACGTGTTCAATTTAGTAAATAAACAAAACGATATATTTATGTTATAATAATAATAATCGAATGCACAAATACAACATATACATAATTATTGTTTGGTTCACGGAGAATAAACATAATTAATTTTCTGTTCATTCATTCATTAATTATGAGTTTTTTATTTGTTGAAATACACATGTATTTATTTTTCAGTTTTGTCACTGTTTTGTTTCCAGTGTCTGATGTTTTTGTGTTTATAAAACTCCACTAATCAGTTACAGAATACCGTACAAAATGAGCATGTGTATCTTTAATTAGACATCTTATATATAGTCAATATGGCTAATGAGTAATCGGGGTTATTGGATGAATATTACATTATTTCACCAAATATAATTCGATTGATTCAAGTTTAAAAGTTCAAATCTGGAGAGATCGATTTGAAAAGTGCCTTTCTCAACAACTAGAGTAATGTCGTATGGTTAGGACTTTACATAAGTACTTGTCAGTATGTCTGTAGTTTTACCATTATAATTAATTAGAAGTACTCAATACCGGATGTTATAATTAAATGCTTCCCATTTCTGGTTTTATTGGAAATGTTTTGTATTACTGACCAAGAATTGTCAGCCGTTTTTTAAAGGAAAGGAAATAGTTTATCTGGGATACAACACCTTGCAACTCTCAGAACATTTCTGGCAAGGCACTGATCAAAACACACCAAAACTGTGCTACAACAGACGGAAAGCTCAATTGTAACTGCTGACAAAAACTCCCGAATTTGGACGAAAGTTAGACATGATGCCGATATGGAGTTCCATAGTAGTGTGGTTCAAGTACTACTATAGAACTCTAACCTTACTCTACATTTGTCACGTGATATTTTTAATGTATAAATTCAATATAAAATCAAAAACAACACACATAACTTAAGGAACATTATGCTTTTATATGACTTGATATTCAGAATTATTCCAACTCAGAGGAAGCAATGAACACGGCCCTATAAACATGTATAAAATACAATAGAACTGTTATCCGATATGTGGGATCGATTTTAATTGGAAAATGGTGTTTTTAAACCCTTGAAATAGAATATAAGCTGAAAAGAGAAATTGATTATTTTAGCATTTCGTATTATTACCTGGAATTGTCAATATATCTACCTGACGTGTTTTCAGGTGAGAATCAATACCTATCAATGTAAAAGTAAATAAAAACCTTCGATTATATATTGTAGCTTTTAAACTCTACCTGGAGGTTGTAACGTCATCATCAACAAAGTCAAAACTCCAGCAACAACCATGTGACTGACGACGACGTTTGATAGTTTTATCAAAGGCATAAAATTAGAAGTGGACCGTAGATTTAAATACTTCACATTATAAGATAGTTACTTTAAATTAAGGAATGGAATGGCGGATTTGTTTGTGGTGATTCGTGGTAGTAGTGTCCGACAGGTGAGTTTAGTTTTTATTACATCATTTTACCGGGATTGTTTTTATGGAAAAGTGAAAATACCGAACGCCTTATTTTTCAAAAAAGATCTAAAAACTTTATTTAGGCATCAGTTTTTCAAAGTTTTATTTCTCGTATGTTAAATCATTAATTTACAATCATATTCTCCAATAGGTATGGGTTTAAATTAAACGATAAAACGTTTACAAATAGCCATGGCTTAGCAAATAGAACAATGTTTCTTGACATTTGACTCCATCAATTGCCTTAAAAAATTCTGAAGAAATTAATTATAAATCATAATGGTTTGTTCGTATAAAGTAGATTGGTCCATGCGAGTAATGTTTTTATTATTTCGGCGCGGGAATATGGTACGTCATGAAGTTCTCCCGTTCAAGTTCCAAAAGGACGAGTGTCCGGACCAGCTCTCTAAAACAATCCGTTGGATTTTGACGAAACTTAGAGGAAATTGTCAACGTGGATGTTGTTAGCATGTTCAGGTTCAATTATTTTTCAGAGTGTTGGCCCCTTAAAGCTTGATATAACATTTTATGCGTTCGGGTCAGTTTTCTTCAAGCATTTTTTTGGATATTCATGATATTTGGTGGAAATTATCATTATGTATATTACTCCGATCATAGGCCAACGTTCGTATCTCTTTTATCTCCATACGGAGAACGCAAACGCTTTTTCAAGGTTTGCAGATAAGACCTAATGTCTTGTTCAAGATTATTAATAATTCAATCGCACGATAGATAAGAGAGAGTGTTTTCACTACCATAGTCTTCTGGTCTAGAGAACTGAGTTTCACCAAAAGCCTGGTTTTGTTAAATATTTCTGAAAACAACACGGTTCACGGTAATTTTGTATTCGACATGACCTTTTCTACTGATCAGCATATTACTTCTTAAAGTTTTTTTGTCGGCTTGTCTGCAGCTCATCATGCTGTATATGACAATTAACATTTCTCTTACAATAATTCCCAACTTTCAAGGTTAAAGGTGGTTAGTAGCTTGCTGTGAAATACAAATCGGGATATTAAATATTTCATAGATGAACTACTCTTATCAAACCGGAGATGGTTAGCTATTTGGTTTGTTTTTATTAACTATGGTTAATGTTCGTTAAATATTTTGAGACATTCTTCCTTTTTGTCGTCACCACAATATTGTTGGTAAGTCTCCGTATCCGACGTTGTCCTGGGTATTGTTTACATCTAATAGTTCTGCGCTTGTTTCGTTTCCGGCATTTGAATACACACGTGGCGGGTTTAGCTGGCTAAACCGAGGAGATACGTACCCTTCCGGAGCACCCGGTCTCACTTCTCTTATGGAAATTCACGTGTTTAACTTAATATACACCAGTTTTCGGAGTCCTTCCTTTGCTGTTATATTGTGATTTGAAAATGGACCATTATGTTATGTTTGTGTTTGATTATTAACATGAAAAAGAAAACTGAAGTTTACGTCACCAAAGCATGTTTAATTAAAGTGCCACAAATTTATTAACTTTGAAATAACGGATTGTTTATTATTATGTAATTAACTAAATCCACTGCATGTTCATATAGATATATATTCATTCATACATAATTCTTTTACTTTTAAAATGCTCTTGGCACGTTATACCAAAACAAACCGGTACCCTTGGGTTTTAGACACGATATGTTGTTTACTGCTATGTTAATGATGGTTTCGATTGAATGATTTTATTTTGTGTAAATTTTATTGTAAACATTTTAACACATCTTTTATCTCTCGTTCCTGTTTCACAACACATTAACTACTATGTTACAGATAAATCGTCTAGACATTTTGACATTCTAATCAAGGAAGGACAATTTTAGGTCAAACTATTTTCATTCATTTAAAGTGACCAGTAGAATTAACTATTTTTTACCAGTTTCAATGTATATCGAAAAGACGAAACACTATGTCTGGAAGAGATAAATAATATTATATTGTACATGAAGTCGAAGCATCACCAATGAAACATTCGCTTGGTATTAATTTTCGCGCAAAACATACGACTGCAAAATAAGCGAAAATTAGTACACCGCGAAAATAAATACGTTTACAATAATCTAACGCTAAAGCTAAAATAACACGTGACAATAAATAAAATATAAAATAACACAATTTACAAACTTCATCGATACCGTAGCTTAACAATTTCTTACATTTAAACATATATATATAAACTTTTCTCAACTAAAACAAATAAATAGACCATTTTAAGTGTAGTTGTAACAGCCGTGACAGTAAGTGATTGTTTTACCATTACCCATTTACCTTAAGTGTACTTGTAACAGCCGTGCCAGTAAGTGATTGTTTTACCATTGCCCATTTACCTTAAGTGTTACTGTAACAGCCGTGACAGTAAGTGAGTGTTTTACCATCACCCATTTACCTTAAGTGTACTTGTAACAGCCGTGACTGTAAGTGACTGTTTTACCATTACCCATTTACCTTAAGTGTAACTGTAACAGCCGTGACAGTAAGTGATTGTTTTACCATTACCCATTTACCTTAAGTGTACTTGTAACAGCCGTGACAGTAAGTGATTGCTTTACCATTGCCCATTTACCTTAAGTGTTACTGTAACAGCCGTGACAGTAAGTGACTGTTTTACCATTACCCATTTACCTTAAGTGTAACTGTAACAGCCGTGACAGTAAGTGATTGTTTTACCATTACCCATTTACCTTAAGTGTACTTGTAACAGCCGTGACAGTAAGTGATTGCTTTACCCTTGCCCATTTACCTTAAGTGTTACTGTAACAGCCGTGACAGTAAGTGATTGTTTTACCATTGCCCATTTACCTTAAGTGTACTGGTAACAGCCGTGACAGTAAGTGATTGTTTTACCATTGCCCATTTACCTTAGGTGTACTAGTAACAGCCGTGACAGTAAGTGATTGTTTTACCATTGCCCATTTACCTTAAGTGTACTGGTAACAGCCGTGCCAGTAAGTGATTGTTTTACCATTGCCCATTTACCTTAAGTGTTACTGTAACAGCCGTGACAGTAAGTGATTGTTTTACCATTGCCCATTTACCTTAAGTGTACTGGTAACAGCCGTGCCAGTAAGTGAGTGTTTTACCATTGCCCATTTACCTTAAGTGTTACTGTAACAGCCGTGCCAGTAAGTGATTGTTTTACCATTACCCATTTACCTTAAGTGTTACTGTAACATCCGTGCCAGTAAGTGATTGTTTTACCATTGCCCATTTACCTTAAGTGTTACTGTAACAGCCGTGCCAGTAAGTGATTGTTTTACCATTGCCCATTTACCTTAAGTGTACTTGTAACAGCCGTGACAGTAAGTGATTGTTTTACCATTACCCATTTACCTTAAGTGTAACTGTAACAGCCGTGACAGTAAGTGATTGTTTTACCATTACCCATTTACCTTTAGTGTTACTGTAACAGCCGTGCCAGTAAGTGCTTGTTTTACCATTGTCCATTTACCTTAAGTGTACTTGTAACAGCCATGACAGTAAGTGATTGTTTTACCATTACCCATTTACCTTAAGTGTTACTGTAACAGCCGTGACAGTAAGTAATTATTTTACCATTACCCATCTACCTTAAGTGTACTTGTAATAGCTGTGACAGTAAGTGATTGTTTTACCATTGCCCATTTACCTTAAGTGTTACTGTAACAGCCGTGCCAGTAAGTGATTGTTTTACCATTACCCATTTACCTTTAGTGTTACTGTAACAGCCGTGCCAGTAAGTGATTGTTTTACCATTGCCCATTTACCTTAAGTGTACTTGTAACAGCCGTGACAGTAAGTGATTGTTTTACCATTACCCATTTACCTTAAGTGTAACTGTAACAGCCGTGACAGTAAGTGATTGTTTTACCATTACCCATTTACCTTTAGTGTTACTGTAACAGCCGTGCCAGTAAGTGATTGTTTTACCATTGTCCATTTACCTTAAGTGTACTTGTAACAGCCATGACAGTAAGTGATTGTTTTACCATTACCCATTTACCTTAAGTGTTACTGTAACAGCCGTGACAGTAAGTAATTATTTTACCATTACCCATCTACCTTAAGTGTACTTGTAATAGCTGTGACAGTAAGTGATTGTTTTACCATTGCCCATTTACCTTAAGTGTTACTGTAACAGCCGTGCCAGTAAGTGATTGTTTTACCATTACCCATTTACCTTTAGTGTTACTGTAACAGCCGTGCCAGTAAGTGATTGTTTTACCATTGTCCATTTACCTTAAGTGTACTTGTAACAGCCATGACAGTAAGTGATTGTTTTACCATTACCCATTTACCTTAAGTGTTACTGTAACAGCCGTGACAGTAAGTAATTATTTTACCATTACCCATCTACCTTAAGTGTACTTGTAATAGCTGTGACAGTAAGTGATTGTTTTACCATTGCCCATTTACCTTAAGTGTTACTGTAACAGCCGTGCCAGTAAGTGATTGTTTTACCATTGTCCATTTACCTTAAGTGTACTTGTAACAGCCATGACAGTAAGTGATTGTTTTACTATTACCCATTTACCTTAAGTGTTACTGTAACAGCCGTGACAGTAAGTAATTATTTTACCATTACCCATCTACCTTAAGTGTACTTGTAATAGCTGTGACAGTAAGTGATTGTTTTACCATTACCCATTTACCTTAAGTGTACTTGTAACAGCCGTGCCAGTAAGTGATTGTTTTACCATTACCCATTTACCTTAAGTGTACTTGTAACAGCCGTGACAGTAAGTGATTGTTTTACCATTACCCATTTACCTTAAGTGTACTTGTAACAGCCGTGCCAGTAAGTGATTGTTTTACCATTGCCCATTTGCCTTAAGTGTTACTGTAATAGCTGTGACAGTAAGTGAGTGTTTTACCATTACCCATCTACCTTAAGTGTACTTGTAATAGCTGTGACAGTAAGTGATTGTTTTACCATTGCTTATTTACCTTAAGTGTTACTGTAACAGCCGTGCCAGTAAGTGATTGTTTTACCATTACCCATTTACCTTAAGTGTTACTGTAACAGCCGTGCCAGTAAGTGATTGTTTTACCATTGCCCATTTACCTTAAGTGTTACTGTAACAGCCGTGCCAGTAAGTGATTGTTTTACCATTGCCCATTTACCTTAAGTGTTACTGTAACAGCCGTGCCAGTAAGTGATTGTTTTACCATTGCCCATTTACCTTAAGTGTACCTGTAACAGCCGTGACAGTAAGTGATTGTTTTACCATTACCCATTTACCTTAAGTGTTACTGTAACAGCCGTGCCAGTAAGTGATTGTTTTACCATTACCCATTTACCTTAATTGTTACTGTAACAGCCGTGCCAGTAAGTGATTGTTTTACCATTACCCATTTACCTTAAGTGTTACTGTAACAGCCGTGACAGTCAGTGATTGTTTTACCATTGCCCATTTACCTTAAGTGTTACTGTAACATCCGTGCCAGTAAGTGATTGTTTTACCATTGTCCATTTACCTTAAGTGTACTTGTAACAGCCATGACAGTAAGTGATTGTTTTACCATTACCCATTTACCTTAAGTGTTACTGTAACAGCCGTGACAGTAAGTAATTATTTTACCATTACCCATCTACCTTAAGTGTACTTGTAATAGCTGTGACAGTAAGTGATTGTTTTACCATTGCCCATTTACCTTAAGTGTTACTGTAATAGCCGTGCCAGTAAGTGATTGTTTTACCATTGCCCATTTACCTTAAGTGTTACTGTAATAGCTGTGACAGTAAGTGATTGTTTTACTATTGCCTATTTACCTTAAGTGTTACTGTAACAGCCGTGCCAGTAAGTGAGTGTTTTACCATTACCCATTTACCTTAAGTGTTACTGTAACAGCCGTGCCAGTAAGTGATTGTTTTACCATTACCCATTTACCTGTAGTGTTACTGTAACAGCCGTGCCAGTAAGTAATTATTTTACCATTGCCCATTTACCTTAAGTGTACTGGTAACAGCCGTGACAGTAAGTGATTGTTTTACCATTACCCATTTACCTTAAGTGTTACTGTAACAGCCGTGACAGTAAGTAATTATTTTACCATTACCCATCTACCTTAAGTATACTTGTAATAGCTGTGACAGTAAATGATTGTTTTACCATTGTCCATTTACCTTAAGTGTTACTGTAACAGCCGTGCCAGTAAGTGATTATTTTACCATTACCTATTTACCTTAAGTGTACTTGTAACAGCCGTGCCAGTAAGTGATTGTTTTACTATTGCCCATTTACCTTAAGTGTTACTGTAACAGCCGTGCCAGTAAGTGATTGTTTTACCATTACCCATTTACCTTTAGTGTTACTGTAACAGCAATGACAGTAAGTGATTGTTTTACCATTACCCATTTACCTTAAGTGTTACTGTAACAGCCGTAACAGTTAGTAATTGTTTTACCATTACCCATTTACCTTAAGGTTTACTGTAATAGCTGTGACAGTAAGTGATTGTTTTACCATTGCCCATTTACCTTAAGTGTTACTGTAACAGCCGTGACAGTAAGTGATTATTTTACCATTACCCATCTACCTTAAGTGTAGTTGTAACAGCCGTGACAGTAAGTGATTGTTTTACCATTGCCCATTTACCTTAAGTGTTACTGTAACAGCCGTGACAGTAAGTGATTGTTTTACCATTATCCATTTACCTTAGGTGAACTTTTAACAGCCGTGACAGTAAGTGATTGTTTTACCATTACCCATTTACCTTAAGTGTACTTGTAACAGCAATGACAGTAAGTGATTGTTTTACCATTACCCATTTACCTTAAGTGTACTTGTAACAGCCGTGACAGTAAGTGATTGTTTTACCATTACCCATTTACCTTAGGTGAACTTGTAACAGCCGTGCCAGTAAGTGATTGTTTTACCATTACCCATTTACCTTAAGTGTTACTGTAACAGCCGTGACAGTAAGTGATTGTTTTACCATTACCCATTTACCTTAGGTGAACTTTTAACAGCCGTGACAGTAAGTGATTGTTTTACCATTACCCATTTACCTTAAGTGTTCTTGTAACAGCAATGACAGTAAGTGATTGTTTTACCATTACCCATTTACCTTAAGTGTACTTGTAACAGCCATGACAGTAAGTGATTGTTTTACCATTGCCCATTTACCTTAAGTGTTACTGTAACAGCCGTGCCAGTAAGTGATTGTTTTACCATTGTCCATTTACCTTAAGTGTACTTGTAACAGCCATGACAGTAAGTGATTGTTTTACCATTACCCATTTACCTTAAGTGTTACTGTAACAGCCGTGACAGTAAGTGATTATTTTACCATTACCCATCTACCTTAAGTGTACTTGTAATAGCTGTGACAGTAAGTGATTGTTTTACCATTGTCCATTTACCTTAAGTGTACTTGTAACAGCCATGACAGTAAGTGATTGTTTTACCATTGCCCATTTACCTTAAGTGTTACTGTAACAGCCGTGCCAGTAAGTGATTGTTTTACCATTGTCCATTTACCTTAAGTGTACATGTAACAGCCATGACAGTAAGTGATTGTTTTACCATTGCCCATTTACCTTAAGTGTTACTGTAACAGCCGTGCCAGTAAGTGATTGTTTTACCATTGTCCATTTACCTTAAGTGTACTTGTAACAGCCATGACAGTAAGTGATTATTTTACCATTACCCATTTACCTTAAGTGTTACTGTAACAGCCGTGACAGTAAGTGATTATTTTACCATTACCCATCTACCTTAAGTGTACTTGTAATAGCTGTGACAGTAAGTTATTGTTTTACCATTGTCCATTTACCTTAAGTGTACTTGTAACAGCCATGACAGTAAGTGATTGTTTTACCATTGCCCATTTACCTTAAGTGTTACTCTAACAGCCATGACAGTAAGTGATTGTTTTACCATTACCCATTTACCTTAAGTGTTACTGTAACAGCCGTGACAGTAAGTGATTATTTTACCATTACCCATCTACCTTAAGTGTACTTGTAATAGCTGTGACAGTAAGTGATTGTTTTACCATTGCCCATTTACCTTAAGTGTTACTGTAACAGCCGTGCCAGTAAGTGATTGTTTTACCATTGCCCATTTACCTTAAGTGTACTTGTAACAGCCATGACAGTAAGTGATTGTTTTACCATTGCCCATTTACCTTAAGTGTTACTGTAAGAGCCGTGACAGTAAGTGATTATTTTACCGTTACCCATCTACCTTAAGTGTACTTGTAATAGCTGTGACAGTAAGTGATTGTTTTACCATTGTCCATTTACCTTAAGTGTACTTGTAACAGCCATGACAGTAAGTGATTGTTTTACCATTGTCCATTTACCTTAAGTGTACTTGTAACAGCCATGACAGTAAGTGATTGTTTTACCATTGCCCATTTACCTTAAGTGTTACTCTAACAGCCATGACAGTAAGTGATTGTTTTACCATTACCCATTTACCTTAAGTGTTACTGTAACAGCCGTGACAGTAAGTGATTATTTTACCATTACCCATCTACCTTAAGTGTACTTGTAATAGCTGTGACAGTAAGTGATTGTTTTACCATTGCCCATTTACCTTAAGTGTTACTGTAACAGCCGTGACAGTAAGTGATTATTTTACCATTACCCATCTACCTTAAGTGTACTTGTAATAGCTGTGACAGTAAGTGATTGTTTTACCATTACCCATTTACCTTAAGGTTTACTGTAATAGCTGTGACAGTAAGTGATTGTTTTACCATTGCCCATTTACCTTAAGGTTTACTGTAATAGCTGTGACAGTAAGTGATTGTTTTACCATTACCCATTTACCTTAAGGTTTACTGTAATATCTGTGACAGTAAGTGATTATTTTACCATTACCCATTTACCTTAAGTGTTACTGTAACAGCCGTGCCAGTAAGTGATTGTTTTACCATTGCCCATTTACCTTAAGTGTTACTGTAACAGCCGTGACAGTAAGTGATTATTTTACCATTACCCATCTACCTTAAGTGTACTTGTAATAGCTGTGACAGTAAGTGATTGTTTTACCATTGCCCATTTACCTTAAGTGTTACTGTAACAGCCGTGCCAGTAAGTGATTGTTTTACCATTACCCATTTACCTTAAGTGTTACTCTAACTCTAAAGGATTATGAAAAACGTAGGGATGTGTTGAACTTCCTAAGGTCAAAATCATATAACATATACTGTTTACAAGAAACTCATTTGGTAGACAATTTACATTGGGTAATAAGATCAGAATGGGGTGGAGAAATTATTTTAAATTCAGTTACATCAAACTCAAGAGGGGTAGGCATTTTGTTTAATAATAATTTTGAGTATAATATACACCAAATTAAAAAAGATAATAATGGGAATTATATAGCAGTTGACCTGACTATTGAAAAGATGAGAGTAACATTGATAAATATATATGCTCCAAATGAGGATAACCCACAATTTTTTTTCAAATATAGCAAAAATTCTCCAAGATTTTGAAAATGAATATTGCATCATAAATGGTGATTTTAATTTAGTTCAGAATCAAGAACTGGATACCTTTGGTTACCTCCATTACAATAATCCAAAAGCAAGAGATGTTGTAATAAATATGAAAGATGAATTTAATCTCATAGACCCTTTTAGAGAACTATATCCAGAAGATAGAAAATATACTTGGCGAAAAAAACACCCATTAAAACAAAGTAGACTTGATTTTTTCCTTGTGTCAGAAAATTTTTTGTCCAAGGTTGTAGATGTCAAAATCAATCCTAGTTATAGGTCTGACCATTCTTCTGTTTGTTTATCATTAAAACTAAATGAATTTGTTAAAGGTAGAGGCCTCTGGAAGTTCAACAATTCCCTACTAACAGATAAAAACTATATTGATATAGTGAAAAAGTGTATTAAAGATGTAAAAATACAATATGTAGTGCCTGTTTATAACATAGAAAAAATTAATGAAATAAGCAATGATGATATTCAATTTACCATTACAGATCAACAATTTTTAGAAACTGCTTTGCTTGAAATTAGGGGAAAAACCATATCATACTCCTCTTACCGTAAAAAAATGTCCATTCAAAAAGAGAAACAGATAATTGATGAAATTACTAGACTAGAAAGTAACTGTTTTTCTAACATTAATGAAATTAATAATAAAAAAAAGATTTAGAGGAATTAAGAAAAGAAAAAATGAAAGGGTCTCTGTTAAGGTCTAAAGCAAAGTGGGTAGAGGAAGGTGAAAAACCAACAAAGTATTTTTGTAGTTTAGAATCCAGAAATTTTGTTAGTAAAATAATCCCAAAAGTTGTAAAAGATGATAACTCTATAATTACTGATCAAAAGGAAATCCTAGCAGAAACTAAACAATATTACTTCAATCTTTATAACAGAGATAATGAGGAGTATGATATGGATCTCAAGAGTAAACTTAAAGATATTAAACACATAAGTATTTTAACTGAAGAACAAAAGCAGAGTTTGGAGGGAGAATTAACAAACACAGAAATTCATACTTTTTTACGAAAAATGAAAAATTTGAAAAGTCCTGGATCAGATGGTTTTACATCTGAATTTTTTAATTTTTTTTATAACGACTTAGTAAGCTTTTTAAGACGTTCGCTAAATGAAGGATTTCATACCGGAAAATTGTCAATTACACAACGTCAGGGTATTATAACTTGTTTACCGAAAGGGGACAAACCAAAGCAGTTTCTAAAAAACTGGCGACCAATATCATTGTTGAATGTTGTATATAAAATAGCATCTGGCTGCATAGCTGAAAGATTGAAAAAGGTATTACCGTTTATTATTTCAGAAGATCAGACAGGATTTATCAGCGGTAGATATATAGGTGAAAACACTAGACTAATTTATGACTTAATGCAATATACAGAGGAAAAAAATATACCAGGACTACTTTTAATGATTGATTTTGAAAAGGCATTTGATTCAGTGTCCTGGGATTATATTGATAAAGTGCTTGATTTTTTCAATTTTGGTGAATCTTTTATAAAATGGATTAAAATATTTCGACAAGATATTAAGTCAGCAGTCCTACAAAATGGAATTGTTTCTGAATTTTTTAGTATAACAAGAGGTTGTCGTCAAGGGGACCCTATTTCACCTTACATATTCTTAATGTGTGCTGAGATTCTGTCTGTTCTTCTGAAAAATAATAAAAATATCAAAGGTATTAAAATTGGTGATGAAGAATTTAAACTGTCACTTTTTGCGGACGACACTACTGTCATACTGGATGGAGCAGAGTCATCATTACAAGAAACTTTACATGTTTTAGATGACTTTGCCTTGCTCTCCGGTCTAAAAATTAATAATAATAAAACTAGAGCAGTGTGGATTGGATGTAATAAATATAATGGCGAAACCTTTAATCATCGTTTTAAATTAGATTGGAACCAAGGTCCATTTACATTGCTTGGAATAAATTTTTCTGTTGATTTGGACAGAATGATAAAAATAAATTGTGATAATAAAATACAAGAAATAGAAAAAAGCTTAAAACAGTGGTCAAAAAGAATTTTAACTCCTTTAGGTAGAATAACCATTTTGAAAACACTGATAATTTCCAAACTAAACCATTTATTTATTGCTATTCCAAATCCACCACTGGAAATAATAACAAAACTGAACAAAATGTTTTTTAACTTTATTTGGCAACATAAAAATGATCGCATAAAAAGAGAGTTAATGTCACAGAGCTATGAAAAAGGAGGCTTAAAAATGATAGACATCAAACATTTTATAGCATCACTCAAAATAACATGGATTAGAAGACTACTTCAAATTGAATCCAAATACAGAAAATTATTTGAGATTTCATATTCTAAAATTGATAATTTCTTAAAGTATGGAAATGATTATTTTAATAAAATAAAACAAAATAATCCTAATAATTGTTTTTGGAATAATGTTTTTGATGCCTGGAATTTCTTGTCTATGAGACAAAAACCTGAAAATATAAATGATGTTAAAGATGTAAGTATCTGGTACAATAAAGATATCTGTATAAATAAAAGTCCAGTATTCTACAAGTCTTGGTCTGACTGTGGCATATATTTCATAAAAGATTTACTTAATGAAGATGGAAATATAATTTCATATAGAGAATTTAATAGAAGATATGCTGCTGTCAGGTCAAACTTTGTTGAATAAGTAAGTAAGTGACAGTAAGTGATTGTTTTACCATTGCCCATTTACCTTAAGTGTTACTGTAACAGTCGTGCCAGTAAGTGATTGTTTTACCGGCATGTTTAATGGTTTATTAATGTTTAAATTGCCTTGTTATATAACACTGCAATATATATACAACATAACTCTATGGTAAATCATTAAAATGCTATATATAAAAGTCTCTAATTAAACTGTCTAGTAAAGTGAAGTTATAACAGAATTGTCATTATTTTGTCAATTCAATTATTTCTTAAATTGGAAAGTCTAATTATTTACAAAGTACACCACGGTTATAAATATTGTTATTGGTGATGCACATGAAGAATCAGCATCAGATTGTATGACGAAATGGAAATAATATTGATTTGATAACAGATAGACATAAACTCTCAATTACGAACATAGCGAGATAAAACGCGACAAACTTCTCGATTAAGGAGATTGGGAGTTAGCATGCGACAAACTTTTCGATTAAGGAGATTGCAAGTTAGCATGCGACAAACTTCTCGATTAAGGAGATTGAGAGTTAGCATGCGACAAACTTCTCGATTAAGGAGATTGAGAGTTAGCATGCGACAAACTTTTCGATTAAGCAGATTGAGAGTTAGCACGCGTCAAACTTCTCGATTAAGGAGATTGCGACTTAGCATGCGACAAACTTCTCGATTAAGGAGATTGCGAGTTAGCATGCGACAAACTTTTCGATCAAGGAGATTGCGAATTAGTATGCCACAAATTTCTCAATTAAGGAGATTTCGAGTTAGCATGCGACAAAGCAAAAGTTGCCGTTCCATGTTATTCCGGCACATCACTTTTTGTGCCATATATTCCCGTACAACGTTTAATTGTACAGTCAAACCTGTCTATAAAGGCCACCCAAGGGAATTTAAAAACGCGACATCTTTGAAAAATTTCAAAAGTTATACCAAAGTACTTTTTTTACATATTAATTCGATAATATTATATTATCTTAACATTTGGTTGTTTAATATATATATACACTTGTACATAGTTTTATACTTAGCATCTTAGCATATGTTTTATATTTTGCGTGATTATTATTTTAATTATTTTTAATTACTACATGTAAAGAAATGTTATTCTGTATTAATAGTATGTAATCACTCATATTGGAGGGCCTTATGTAAGATTGGCTCAGTCCAAATAAGCAACCCTCAAAATATAAAGTCATTATTATTATTATTATTATTATTATTATTATTAATATTATTATTAAGCGGTAACAGTGGCCTTTATGCGCAGATGGCTTTTATATACAGGTTCAAATAATTTGAATAAAGAACAATTGAGATACAATACTACTGGCTTTTATAATCAGGTGGCCCTTATATAGAGGTGACCTGTAAGGCAGGTTGAACTGTAATTATAATGTGGTACACTGCCAAATTACATTAACGTCACGTTATAGTTGCGACAAAAACGTAGTTTACGTGTCGTTTAATACGGTTCCTAATCACGTGCTTGATCTTGTACCGGAAATACAAAGTAAACGCTGGTCATGTGACGAAACTAAGATGTTCACGTGACGAAACTTACTGAGAAACACAGAAATATTACTGAATAAGAATTCGCTAAGCTATCCGTGAGCGAATGAAAAAACATTAATTTTTTATTCATGTTAATTCGTATTTTTGTGTACATTTAAAGAATTTTTTGTAAACTTTATTTTAAAAAATCAGTAATGATATCACTGGTATCTTATAGAGAACAATTAACTTGATGTTTCAGCTTCTATTGTCTACTTGAGGTTGCATTTGATTATTTAAAAATCTTAACAATGTTTATACGTAAAACTATGGTTGCTCATTAAAAAACGTTTTGTCTGTTAAATAGTTTGACAATTTTTTAACATACATGTACACATATATTAGTTTATTGACAACATTTCTTGTAAATATTGACCATTAAAAATTATTCCATGAAACAAACAAAGGACAAGTTGTGTTTATTTATTCAGTAAAATTTATTTCACATGTGATTGGATTTGAATTTTCTAATGACAAAAAGTATTTATGGGTAATTCTATGTTTATAATACATCATAATCTGGATTTCAGATAAGTGTTTATATTTCCTTCGTAAAATCTCTTCGTAAAACCACCAGGGTGGCTCAGTTAGTAGAGTGCTCGCTCCCTATGCGAGAACTCGGGAGTTCGAACCAAATTGAAAGAGAGGTAGTGGCTGTTATTATTTCTGAAAAGAAATTAAGTGTTCTGAAAGTCTTGTCAATAAATAAGACTGATAAAATACAGTAGTTATGACAAAAAACTGATGGACAAATATCAAACAATGCATCATAAAGATAAAATAATAATAAAAGAGATTAAGCTATATATGTAGCGCGATGTTTCCATAGTAACACGTTGTAAATATTGACTATTTAAACTATTCCATACGGATACATATCAAATGAAACATATTTTATATGAGAGTGTTCAAACTTCTATACAGTTATTATTGTCAATATACCGCCATATTTCGACCCGTTTTGTTCTTTCTCCCAATGTATCATGTTGGAACTATGGACCAATATGTAGTCTAATGTCTGTGTTTTATTGGTCTCTGAATTCTATTCATTTAAAAAGTATTAATGATTTACTCTCATAAAGGTGTCATGTGCTGTTTGTTTTAAACATTATCTTATTATTTTTATTGAAATTTTTATTGTTCTGTTTTTTTATATTTCTGAAATATTTAAATTTAATATTGCACTATTTTTTACCATGACAATACTTTAACTATATAGAGGCAATATGTTTCTTTAGCAACGTTGTTTCTGAGAAAACAAATACGCACGCATGTAATATGTTCAACTATCCATTGGGCACCATGTAAGCATAGTGTTGTTTGGAAAGAAAAAAAAACGTTCTTGCTTTCGTGTATTATAGAACAAACGAATCACACGCAAAATACGTTTGTTATGAGCGTTTGTGAGCGGTTTGTGTAAAGCGCGCGTTAACATATCACATACAGTGGTGCCTCTCATCGTCAAGATCCTAATTCCACTCGAACAGATCCCGGTGTGAGAAAGTTTGTCAGTTTTCTTGCCGAAGGTTAGTGGTTTTCTGTGGATACTTCGATTTCCTCCATCATCTAAGATATAAGTGAGACAATCTTGACTTGCACTTCAAACACAATTACTCGACTCCACTAAAGTAAAAACGATAAGAGTTTTTGGTAACAAAATACATGATATGGTTCTGGTCGATCTTCATTTTCCAATCTATATTTGACATAGTAAAACCTTCTCTTTATTTTATTAAATGGTCTAGCCATAACTGTTTCATTTGTTGCGTAATTGTTAATGGCTCAACTGATGCAAGACAAATGCATCATTTATTTAAAACCGTTCTCATATTTAAATCAAAATTCAGTTGATATAAAAAAATTTGTGTATGTTATAATAATAAGAATCAACAACCGTGCGGGAAGACGAATTATGCAATACTTCAGTAATTATATCGCTGTTCGGTTCTGCCGCGGTACATAGAGGTCTGCAATATGAACGTTTTATATATAATTAATATGCTTTATATTATTCTGAGTAGTAAATCACCCAGTATAAAAACTTAAACAGCTCCATGGTAATATAAACTGTTTCCTAGTAACAAAAATGGAACCAATTTTGCAATTACAATTTTGAATTAATCTGCCGTAGTACAAATATACGTATGTAAATGATTCAGGGCGATGGATTTTTTTCAGCCCATCCGAAAAGTTATCTCCCTTTAGGGAATTAAATATCAGACCAGATTCCAGGTTTACAATACGATCTTCCTTAACTTAATCAAGCAAATTTAAATCAGAAAAAATTCCAGTTGTCATGATATTCAATTTTAAAGATGATTTTAAGGATATAATATTTGTTATTTCTAATTTCTATACCATAGACATTTGCCAATACTGCTGAATTTAATATAAGAAAACCCTTTGTTAAGGACTGTAAACTTAGACTTATATCATAACTTATTTATTGTGTCATGTTGACTTTTGATTTTTACAAATTACTGAAATATACATTTGTATTAAATCCTGTTTCTGAGCGATATGGGTAATGAAATAAAATAAGTTAATTCAGTGTTTAAAATTAAAACATACAATGAGACGATCAAGAGCAATGGTAAACAATAAAAACAAGCAACGCACCAGGAGCCAACAGGTCATATATAGACGTAAAACTAAGCAACAAAAAGAATATATATAGCAGAGAGAATGTACAGATAGATCTATGTCTAATCTTCATTATGGGTAGGATTTTATTCAAGCTTTTTTCATTAAGGATAGAATTTTATTCGAGCATTATATTCTCTAGAGTATTAAAGAAACAAAAATGTATAGAAAAAATAAATTAAAACGCACAGGGCATATAGAATCCTTTATACTGCTGAGGAATCCTGTCCTTTAGAAGTTAATAAATATAATTACCATACCAGTTTGTGGTTGATATATTGGATTTGTGTTTTATATAAAGATAACCAAGACGTACAGTGTAAGATGTAATCCGGGTGATTAAATCGATATTACATTACACCTTCTGAGAAAGAGATCTATATAGTCATTAATACGACATATATGTCATTATCTCCATTAAACAGGATTCTTGCAAGAAAAGACTAAACACAATGTAACGCCTGCTTATTTAGACACAGATGGGTGTAGGTATTACACCCATTTAAAGATAGAAGTCATTCTCAGTTTTCAATTATGACGGGTGCGGAAACTGAAATTATGTACAAATAACACCTTGAGCTATGAAAGATTAAACAATAAAAACAACACAACTGTTTTTTGATGCAACAATTTAAACATTGTCTTGTTAATTGTCATTTAAACAAAATCTTTTTTTATTGCTTGCAATTAGGCATGTACAGTTCAGATTGCGTGATGAATTTGATTAGTAACCAACTACATTACTGCTGCGAACGTGACAGTTGAACATGCAACTAAATTGTCTTTGAAAATAACTTAATTGAAATACCTTAAACAGACAATCTCATAGTTTGTCTATTTAGAATATAGAAAAGGAAAGTAGAAGGCGGAACAACAAGAAATAAATAACAAACTTTATTATGAGTTCATATAATTATAAATGTCATCTATATGATTATTAATTAATGAAGGTCGTCGCCTCCGCCAATATCACAATATATACAGCTACTAAAAAGTCCATAATTGTAGTATTGCTCTAACACGAAAAACAATTAAACAATTTATGTAAGCGAAATAGTATACACAAAAGCATTGCTACTTGCTGAGCGAACATCGAAACCCCGGGATCATTTACATGAACTATGTTTATTTTATATCATAGTCCAAAGGGATTTGTGAGCAGACTTTGTCCTTATATTATAATTTATGATCACCTGTATTTTTGTAATATTTTTTATATACTGCGTATTCACTCTGACCCTTGACATTTATAGATGTTACAAGCAAAAACACAACTTGCATTAATTCAAAGAATATGCTAACAACCATGAGTTTGATATTAAGGATGGTCACAGAATATGTATGTGTTAGTTTTGTCTGTTATGTAGTGTTACAAAGTTAAGTCTACATTTAGATATTGTGTCGGAAGACTTCAGTGTTAAATCGTTATGTTTTGATGGTGAAACCAAGTAAATATTTACATACCAAACATTGTTAGTACTGCAGTTATGTATTTAACACAATTCATTATACAGAAATGTATTCGATCTTTTTCTAAAATTTCCTTTGGGAATGGTTCACCGTCCGTCATGAGTCATCAGTTAACATTATAATTATGTCATATGTCTGATTATCAGGCCTAGGTCCTCTGTCAGGCCTAGGGAAAAGGCTTTAATAATTGTACCAATGAAGGAGTTATGCCCCCTTGGGGTCTCATCTTGAAGGGGGTTAGCAAAACATTTTAGAAAATCTTAAATTTACAAGAGATATACAAAAGATATTTTATTTATACAATTCTAAGACAGATCACCTAGTTTTATTTGCACAAATCTTAGCTCTTAGCTGTCGGACAGCCTCAAAATGGAAGAATGTGCTAATTGCTAAAATTAGTACACCCATTGTCCGTACGGAAAATTATAAACTTGTATATTAGAACATTGTAGGCATTGATACAATAATCCAATCGCTCTGATATGTAGATTTTTTTTAGATTTATAATGAATCTTGCCTCTGTGAGCGCAACTTTAAATTATAATGAAATACAGCCAAACCTGTCTATAAAGGCCACACAAGAGAACCAGTAAAAGTACAGTCAAACTTGTCTATAAAGGCCACACAAGAGAACCAGTAAAAATACAGTCAAACTTGTCTATAAAGGCCGCCCAAGGGAACCAGTAAAAATACAGTCAAACTTGTCTATAAAGGCCGCCCAAGGGAACCAGTAAAAGTAGTCAAACTTGTCTATAAAGGCCGCCCAAGGGAACCAGTAAAAATACAGTCAAACTTGTCTATAAAGGCCACCCAAGGGAACCAGTAAAAGTACAGTCAAACTTGTCTATAAAGGCCACCCAAGGGAACCAGTAAAAGTACAGTCAAACTTGTCTATAAAGGCCGCCCAAGGGAACCAGTAAAAATACAGTCAAACTTGTCTATAAAGGCCACCCAAGGGAACCAGTAAAAGTACAGTCAAACTTGTCTATAAAGGCCACCCAAGGGAACCAGTAAAAGTACAGTCAAACTTGTCTATAAAGGCCGCCCAAGGGAACCAGTAAAAGTACAGTCAAACTTGTCTATAAAGGCCACCCAAGGGAACCAGTAAAAGTACAGTCAAACTTGTCTATAAAGGCCACCCAAGGGAACCAGTAAAAGTACAGTCAAACTTGTCTATAAAGGCCGCCCAAGGGAACCAGTAAAAGTACAGTCAAACTTGTCTATAAAGGCCGCCCAAGGGAACCAGTAAAAGTACAGTCAAACCTGTCTATAAAGGCCGCCCAAGGGAACCAGTAAAAGTACAGTCAAACTTGTCTATAAAGGCCGCCCAAGGGAACCAGTAAAAATACAGTCAAACTTGTCTATAAAGGCCGCCCAAGGGAACCAGTAAAAGTACAGTCAAACTTGTCTATAAAGGCCGCCCAAGGGAACCAGTAAAAGTACAGTCAAACCTGTCTATAAAGGCCGCCCAAGGGAACCAGTAAAAGTACAGTCAAACTTGTCTATAAAGGCCGCCCAAGGGAACCAGTAAAAGTACAGTCAAACCTGTCTATAAAGGCCGCCCAAGGGAACCAGTAAAAGTACAGTCAAACTTGTCTATAAAGGCCGCCCAAGGGAACCAGTAAAAGTACAGTCAAACTTGTCTATAAAGGCCGCCCAAGGGAACCAGTAAAAGTACAGTCAAACTTGTCTATAAAGGCCGCCCAAGGGAACCAGTAAAAGTACAGTCAAACTTGTCTATAAAGGCCGCCCAAGGGAACCAGTAAAAGTACAGTCAAACTTGTCTATAAAGGCCGCCCAAGGGAACCAGTAAAAGTACAGTCAAACTTGTCTATAAAGGCCGCCCAAGGGAACCAGTAAAAGTACAGTCAAACTTGTCTATAAAGGCCGCCCAAGGGAACCAGTAAAAGTACAGTCAAACTTGTCTATAAAGGCCGCCCAAGGGAACCAGTAAAAGTACAGTCAAACTTGTCTATAAAGGCCGCCCAAGGGAACCAGTAAAAGTACAGTCAAACTTGTCTATAAAGGCCGCCCAAGGGAACCAGTAAAAGTACAGTCAAACTTGTCTATAAAGGCCGCCCAAGGGAACCAGTAAAAGTACAGTCAAACTTGTCTATAAAGGCCGCCCAAGGGAACCAGTAAAAGTACAGTCAAACTTGTCTATAAAGGCCGCCCAAGGGAACCAGTAAAAGTACAGTCAAACTTGTCTATAAAGGCCGCCCAAGGGAACCAGTAAAAGTACAGTCAAACTTGTCTATAAAGGCCGCCCAAGGGAACCAGTAAAAGTACAGTCAAACTTGTCTATAAAGGCCGCCCAAGGGAACCAGTAAAAGTACAGTCAAACTTGTCTATAAAGGCCGCCCAAGGGAACCAGTAAAAGTACAGTCAAACTTGTCTATAAAGGCCGCCCAAGGGAACCAGTAAAAGTACAGTCAAACTTGTCTATAAAGGCCGCCCAAGGGAACCAGTAAAAGTACAGTCAAACTTGTCTATAAAGGCCGCCCAAGGGAACCAGTAAAAGTACAGTCAAACTTGTCTATAAAGGCCGCCCAAGGGAACCAGTAAAAGTACAGTCAAACTTGTCTATAAAGGCCGCCCAAGGGAACCAGTAAAAGTACAGTCAAACCTGTCTATAAAGGCCGCCCAAGGGAACCAGTAAAAGTACAGTCAAACTTGTCTATAAAGGCCGCCAAGGGAACCAGTAAAAGTACAGTCAAACTTGTCTATAAAGGCCGCCCAAGGGAACCAGTAAAGTACAGTCAAACTTGTCTATAAAGGCCGCCCAAGGGAACCAGTAAAAGTACAGTCAAACTTGTCTATAAAGGCCGCCCAAGGGAACCAGTAAAAGTACAGTCAAACTTGTCTATAAAGGCCGCCCAAGGGAACCAGTAAAAGTACAGTCAAACTTGTCTATAAAGGCCGCCCAAGGGACCAGTAAAAGTACAGTCAAACTTGTCTATAAAGGCCGCCCAAGGGAACCAGTAAAAGTACAGTCAAACTTGTCTATAAAGGCCGCCCAAGGGAACCAGTAAAAGTGATATTTATGGGCACGAGGCCTTTATATACAGGTTCAAATAATATGAATAAAGAGCAAATGGGATACAATTATATTGGCCTTTATAAGCAGCTGGCCCTTATATAGAGGTGGCCTTTAAGGCATGGTGGATTGTAATACACGAACGCATATATACAAATGGTATTTTTAATCGAAATACAGATAAAATAGTTGTATTCAATTAAAAAACTTTTTAAACAATGATTTAACTGGACTGCTAATGGTTAAGTAAAGTATTTACAGTTCAATAGAGATAGAATAATACTAATGGAAAACAAACAGTGCTTAGATCTTTTTGAAAAAAAACCATATACGTACCCAATTACTATGCAATAGATGTTTTTATATTTTGATGTTTTGATGTAATAAAATCAAACCTCTGATTCTTTGTGTGGTTTATGTGGTTCAATTCAATTAAAGAAATAAATTATAGATCAAATGGAATTGTTCAGTCAGCAGTTAGGTAAATCCACTTTAAATGTGAAAAAGAGCAAAAAGGGGTCGGGAATATTTATGTTATCTCAAACTTCTATTTGTGAATATCAATTTTTAATAAATTCAATTAAGTTTCATCATCATCAGAATTTTCATGTGCTGATTTTGAATGCATTATTTTAATATAGAAATTCAAAATCAGCACATGACGAAATGATAAATGTGTACCAGGACTTTATAGGGTTTGTATTTATCATATACGTATACCATTTTTTGAATGTGTTTAATGATAATTTTTTATAAAATTGTATACTGCAATATATTCAGTTAATAATGGAATTGTTAGACATATGATGGTTTTAATGATCGACATTTCTTCATTATTTAGTCTGGATTTGATTCTTGAAGAATTAATGACAAAATAAAGTAATATTGTCATTGTATGTTTTTATTAGATCAAACGAATTTTTCTTGTTCATTAATATGATTTCAAAGATTCAAATCTATGTAAAAATATAAAATGTAAAAACTTTATATAATAATAAAGTGGATTTAGAGAGTAAATGGCGAGATGAAAGATGAATGATCACGGAGGCGGAAACTGAAAACGTTTGTTAAATATAACGGATAATAAAGGCTTCCCGTTAATGATTATCATCAGCCTGGTTATTGTTGGGTAACATTTAACGTCTGTCATTGTCACTGCGATTGTGACAAAGTACTGTAGAATATTTTCATTTCAATATTTATTTTTAGTTATAATTCTTCATTTATTTAATCCTTGTCATAGCGGAAAATCCTTATTTCCATCCTCCACCAACATATAATTTTTAATGTATAGGAAAATCTTGTCGTTAAGGGTATTTAAATTGTCGCAAAATTGCGGAAGAAACTTCCTTTTACGTATGTTCAACGTAAATCGACAGCAATGGATCTCTTCAAGTATATAACACAGGCTATAGCGACCGGTCTGAAGTATGCCCACTTTGATTCCCTACATATTGCTGTCATATACCACTTTTAATGTATTTTATGATTAAATTTTAAAAAGTGGTATATGACGTTGCCCCTAACCACCCTCCTATATATAACCCACCCAGCTATTTTAGTTAGTCTAATGTATATTGCATTACAATATAGGCCTCTATATAAATCATTGATTGGTGTATATTGTGACTTACATAATCTTGTAATTTTAAGAGCACTAGATATAATTGCACAACGATGTCCAGTGGTGTGGTTCGTGTACTTTGTAGGACAAATACGCATATCAAATTATTGTTGTTACAATATGATTTCATTAACTAATTAATCACTGTATTATCGTCATACTTAGTAACATTTCTCCAGTTTTTTTTTTTTTTTTTTTTTTTTTTTTTTTTTTTTTTTTTTGTGATTGTCGTTTCTGTGTTATTAACAACAATTTATATTTATTAATCAAACAGATATATTGATTGAATTAAATTAACCAGTCAGTATGTTGTTATACCAATAGAGCTATTGTTCCTTGTCTGTACTATTGGCTGACTATACATCAGTTAATAATTGTGTTTTGTGGCCTGTTATGACGAGTTAAAGTCAAGTAGACAATACGATTACCTTTAGTATACACTTCATTATTATTTGAACCTCTACAAACTCAGACTATAATTAATAGCACGTCAAAACATATTCATTATGTATGATATTGGCAATAGGAGTTACCACATTATAATTTCAGAATTGTAGGTTAGGAATTTTTAGTCACTTTACACTTGCTAGATTTATTCATATCATGTAAATTGATCAATTAAATGAACATCTCCAATAAAACCACGTCTTGTGTTACATAATATTATATTTGATGTGGTTCTGACCTTTTTCAATATGTGTAGATTATTATTTTTTGCTTAACAATTTCTTCTTTCGTAACTGACTGTTTCAACTAGCATTGTTTCAGGCTCTTAGTTTTGCTTTCTGATGTCAAATACACGTTTTATTGTTTTGAGTTTTTGGTTGTCTTTGCTGTTGCTAATTTCATGGTTTAATGTATTGGGTTCTTGGTTACATTGGCTGATGTCAAACACATCACGGTTTTTATTGTGTCATGTTTTTGGTTGTCTTTGCTGTTGCTAATTTCATGGTTTAATGTATTGGGTTCTTGGTTACATCGGCTGATGTCAAACACATCATGGTTTTTATTGTGTCATGTTCTTGGTTAATGGTTGTGCAGTAAATATATTTCATACTAAGTAACTAGACACCCCTAGCCTACAATTCAAGTATACATGTTTTACAGTTACAATATTCTTTTCTATTCTTAATGTATTTTATATTTTATGTATATTTCAGTTAAACCTTATCCTAGAAGCTGGAGGTAATGTCAATGTTCAAAATGAACGCCTGGAAACTCCGCTTATGTTTACTCTTATCAATGTTAAAGACCTGGAAAAACGATCCGCCGTAATCAGCGCATTGATTAAGTTTGGAGCAGACGTCAACATCCAGAATGCACGTGGTCAGACGGCGTTTATGTATGCGTGTATACTAAATCAGGTCCAATCACTGTCGATATTACTAGGACAGGTAAATTAAATTATACGATTATGGAGACTTTTGACGCTTATAGAATAAAGATTATTGCCAACATATATTGTTCCTTAGCAAGCACGAAAATATAAAATAAAACCTCGATTTATTGCCATCATTTGTTTAGTTAGTTTTGAGCAAAGCGATAACTCGATACAAACATAAAAACAAACAGACTTTAGGTTTAAGGTGGAAAATTATTGAGGGACAACGAGGGTTTTCTGTATTGCAATGGGACATTACATAATCGTTTTCCTGTTGCCATATTGATATCAGTTGATTAGCGCGCACTTTGAAAACAACTGGAGAAATCGCGTACGTGTCACAAATCGAAATAAAAACGTGACACATTAACCACCTTGAACAAAACCCTTGTTGAAGGGAGAACGATCCCAAAAAACGAAACTAAAAACTTTGAAAACTGGCGGCCCAGAAGGACAAGCACCTCCTGTCTACCTTACTACACCTAAGAATGATAATTTCAAAATCCGTGAAAATCACTTTTCAATTTAATTGTATTAGTGATATATTCAAGCCATCTCGATGTAAAGTTATATCTTTGAATAACAGTCAATATCACCAGTAAGAATTGATTTATCACTGTTGTTATAACCTTGTAAATCGTGTACAATATAATATTAGCACCAGGGTTTATTATCACCATGGCAAATATTGAATTAAACATGTTAAATACACTTAAAACTAAAATTAACTTCTTCATTGTGTAGCAGCCATTATACTATTATGATATTGAAATAATATTTATATAAGAATCAAATCAGACAATATGGCCTAGTCAGATAATCTTATTGCATCTGTTTGATTTGTCAATTGCAAAACTCAAAATAAAATCTATCATCAATCAAAATTATATGCTACCCAAAAGCATTGCCAAGTTAGTCTCATTACATAGTGGTGGGTTCCAGTCGGACTGTGTGTTATGCCCGCGAGCAAGGCATTTAATTACACATTACTACAACTTGATGTCAAATGAATGGGTGCTAAATATGGCCAAGTTTAAAATTGCAATGAACTAACGCCCCCTGCATCTAAAGAGGATGGGTAATATATCCTTCCTCGTTCCATTTCATGGAACAATTAAGAGATCAGCAATAGGTTTTAGCTTTTCAAATATCGCGTTCATTTGATTATTTTACATTTGGATATATACCAGTGACAAAGTTCAACTTTATCATATCATAAATGTTCGCGAAAAGTGGTAGTTTTTCTATTTAATCGAGAACTTTTAATTTCGCGCCGTAAAGTGATAGCAAGTGCATGCAAATGCAATTTAATGAGAGCTATTTAAATTTTTGCGAGTTTTATATTTGCGTCCGAATTTCAGTTAAGAATTACTAAATTACAATAGAAGAATTTGGTAGATACAACCTTAGTATTGTTTGTCACATGTGTTTTCTATTACATGCCAACTGGCCAAAACCTGTTTGATTTATGTGGGTTATTGAACATATCCTCCACAAGTTGATGATCGATCAGTATTCTTCTTTATTACTTTTATTTACTCCGATATCAATCTCACTGACTAAAATGTACCAGATATCAGGGTATAGATCTCAGTAAGATGTACCAGATATAAGACTATCAAATACCCGTTAATTACTATCAATAATTAATACAGAGAAATAAACAACAAAGGCCAGGAAGTATCAAATACGTCATCACTGTATTATAGTACCAGGGTTTATTTGTCTGTAATTTCTGAACCATTTGTTCTAATAAAAAATTTAACCTTTTTATCAATTTATAGAAAGCTATTACAAGTAAATCTCAAAAAGAATGTTTTATGTATAAATGTCGGACTAAATTACGTACAGTACAGACCTGACGAAAGTTTAACATTAAGAAAAAGAATTGTTGCCAAATCGACAGCTCATCTCGGGTCCTCGTTGACTATATCTCCGTTCCTCGTTGGCTATATCTCGGGTCCTCGTTGGCTATATCTCCGTTCCTCGTTGGCTATATCTCGGGTCCTCGTTGGCTATATCTCCGTTCCTCGTTGGCTATATCTCGGGTCCTCGTTGGCTATATCTCCGTTCCTCGTTGGCTATATCTCGGCTCCCCGTTGACTATATCTCCGTTCCTCGTTGGCTATATCTCGGGTCCTCGTTGGCTATATCTCCGTTCCTCGTTGGCTATATCTCGGGTCCTCGTTGGCTATATCTCGGGTCCTCGTTGGCTATATCTCCGTTCCTCGTTGGCTATATCTCGGGTCCTCGTTGGCTATATCTCCGTTCCTCGTTGGCTATATCTCGGGTCCTCGTTGGCTATATCTCCGTTCCTCGTTGGCTATATCTCGGGTCCTCGTTGGCTATATCTCCGTTCCTCGTTGGCTATATCTCGGCTCCTCGTTGGCTATATCTCCGTTCCTCGTTGGCTATATCTCGGCTCCCCGTTGACTATATCTCCGTTCCTCGTTGGCTATATCTCGGGTCCTCGTTGGCTATATCTCCGTTCCTCGTTGGCTATATCTCGGGTCCTCGTTGGCTATATCTCGGGTCCTCGTTGGCTATATCTCCGTTCCTCGTTGGCTATATCTCGGGTCCTCGTTGGCTATATCTCGGGTCCTCGTTGGCTATATCTCCGTTCCTCGTTGGCTATATCTCGGGTCCTCGTTGGCTATATCTCCGTTCCTCGTTGGCTATATCTCGGGTCCTCGTTGGCTATATCTCCGTTCCTCGTTGGCTATATCTCGGGTCCTCGTTGGCTATATCTCCGTTCCTCGTTGGCTATATCTCGGGTCCTCGTTGGCTATATCTCCGTTCCTCGTTGGCTATATCTCGGGTCCTCGTTGGCTATATCTCCGTTCCTCGTTGGCTATATCTCGGGTCCTCGTTGGCTATATCTCCGTTCCTCGTTGGCTATATCTCGGGTCCTCGTTGGCTATATCTCCGTTCCTCGTTGGCTATATCTCGGGTCCTCGTTGACTATATCTCCGTTCCTCGTTGGCTATATCTCGGGTCCTCGTTGGCTATATCTCGGCTCCCCGTTGACTATATCTCCGTTCCTCGTTGGCTATATCTCGGGTCCTCGTTGGCTATATCTCCGTTCCTCGTTGGCTATATCTCGGGTCCTCGTTGGCTATATCTCGGGTCCTCGTTGGCTATATCTCCGTTCCTCGTTGGCTATATCTCGGGTCCTCGTTGGCTATATCTCGGGTCCTCGTTGACTATATCTCGGGTCCTCGTTGGCTATATCTCGGGTCCTCGTTGACTATATCTCGGGTCCTCGTTGACTATATCTCGGGTCCTCGTTGGCTATATCTCGGGTCCTCGTTGGCTATATCTCCGTTCCTCGTTGGCTATATCTCGGGTCCTCGTTGACTATATCTCGGGTCCTCGTTGACTATATCTCGGGTCCTCGTTGGCTATATCTCGGGTCCTCGTTGGCTATATCTCGGGTCCTCGTTGACGATATCTCGGGTCCTCGTTGGCTATATCTCGGGTCCTCGTTGGCTATATCTCCGTTCCTCGTTGGCTATATCTCGGGTCCTCGTTGACTATATCTCCGTTCCTCGTTGGCTATATCTCGGGTCCTCGTTGGCTATATCTCGGCTCCCCGTTGACTATATCTCCGTTCCTCGTTGGCTATATCTCGGGTCCTCGTTGGCTATATCTCCGTTCCTCGTTGGCTATATCTCGGGTCCTCGTTGGCTATATCTCGGGTCCTCGTTGGCTATATCTCCGTTCCTCGTTGGCTATATCTCGGGTCCTCGTTGGCTATATCTCGGGTCCTCGTTGACTATATCTCGGGTCCTCGTTGGCTATATCTCCGTTCCTCGTTGGCTATATCTCGGGTCCTCGTTGGCTATATCTCGGGTCCTCATTGGCTATATCTCGGGTCCCTGTTGGCTATATCTCCGTTCCTCGTTGGCTATATCTCGGGTCCTCGTTGGCTATATCTCGGGTCCTCGTTGGCTATATCTCGGGTCCTCGTTGGCTATATCTCCGTTCCTTGTTGGCTATATCTCGGGTCCTCGTTGGCTATATCTCCGTTCCTCGTTGGCTATATCTCGGGTCCTCGTTGGCTATATCTCGGGTCCTCATTGGCTATATCTCGGGTCCTCGTTGGCTATATCTCGGGTCCTCGTTAGCTATATCTCGGCTCCTCGTTGGCTATATCTCGGGTCCTCGTTGGCTATATCTCGGGTCCTCGTTGGCTATATCTCGGGTCCTCGTTGGCTATATCTCCGTTCCTCGTTGGCTATATCTCGGGTCCTCGTTGGCTATATCTCGGGTCCTCGTTGACTATATCTCGGCTCCCCGTTGGCTATATCTCCGTTCCTCGTTGGCTATATCTCGGGTCCTCGTTGGCTATATCTCGGGTCCTCGTTGGCTATATCTCGGGTCCTCGTTAGCTATATCTCGGCTCCTCGTTGGCTATATCTCGGCTCCCCGTTGGCTATATCTCCGTTCCTCGTTGGCTATATCTCGGGTCCTCGTTGGCTATATCTCCGTTCCTCGTTGGCTATATCTCGGGTCCTCGTTGGCTATATCTCGGGTCCTCGTTGGCTATATCTCGGGTCCTCGTTAGCTATATCTCGACACCTCGTTAGCTATATCTCGGCTCCTCGTTAGCTATATCTCGGCTCCTCGTTGGCTATATCTCGGGTCCTCGTTAGCTATATCTCGGCTCCCCATTGGCTATATCTCGGCTCCTTATTGGCTATATCTCGGCTCCTCGTTGGCTATATCTCGGGTCCTCGTTGGCTATATCTCGGGTCCTCGTTAGCTATATCTCGGCTCCCCATTGGCTATATCTCGGCTCCTTATTGGCTATATCTCGGCTCCTCGTTAGCTATGTCTCGGCTGTCTTGGCTCCCCATTGGCTATATCTCGGGCCCTCATTGGCTATATCTCGGCTCCCCGTTGGCTATGTCTCGGCTCCTCGTTAGCTATATCTCGGCTCCTCGTTAGCTATATCTCGGGTCCTCGTTGGCTATATCTCGGGTCCTCGTTAGCTATATCTCGGCTCCCCATTGGCTATATCTCGGCTCCTTATTGGCTATATCTCGGCTCCTCGTTAGCTATGTCTCGGCTCCTCGTTAGCTATATCTCGGCTCCTCGTTGGCTATATCTCGGGTCCTCATTGGCTATATCTCGGCTGCTCGTTGGCTTTATCTCGGCTCCTCGTCGGCGCTTTATCTAGGGTCCTCGTTGGCTATATCTCGGCTCCCTGTTGACTATTTCTCGGCTCCCCATTGACTATATCTCGGCTCTTCGTTGGCTTTATCTCGACACCTCGTTAGCTATATCTCGACACCTCGTTGGCTATATCTCGACACCTTGTTGGCTATATCTCTACACCTCGTTGAATATATCTCGACACCTTGTTGGCTTCATCTCTACACCTCGTTGGATATATCTCGACACCTCGTTGACTATATCTCGACACCTCAATAGCTATATCCCGACACATCGTTAGCTATATCTCGACACCTCGTTAGCTATATCTCGACACCTCGTTAGCTATATCTTGACACCTCGTTGACTATATCTCAACACCTCGTTAGCTATATCTCGACACCTCGTTAGCTATATCTCGACACCTCGTTAGCTATATCTCGACACCTCGTTGACTATATCCCGACACCTCGTTGACTATATCCCGACACTTCGTTAGCTATATCTCGACACCTCGTTAGCTATATCTCGACACCTCGTTAGCTATATCTCGACACCTCGTTAGCTATATCTCGACACCTCGTTAGCTATATCTCGACTCCTCGTTAGCTATATCTCGACACTTCGTTAGCTATATCTCGACACCTCGTTGGCTATATCCCGACACCTCGTTGGCTATATCTCGACACCTCGTTAGCTATATCTCGACACCTCGTTGGCTATATCTCGACACCTCGTTGGCTATATCTCGACACCTCGTTAGCTATATCTCGACACCTCGTTAGCTATATCTCGACACCTCGTTAGCTATATCTCGACTCCTCGTTAGCTATATCTCGACACCTCGTTAGCTATATCTCGACACCTCGTTAGCTATATCTCGACACCTCGTTAGCTATATCTCGACACCTCGTTGGCTATATCCCGACACCTCGTTAGCTATATCTCGACACCTCGTTAGCTATATCTCGACACCTCGTTAGCTATATCTCGACACCTCGTTGACTATATCTCAACACCTCGTTAACTATATCTCGACACCTCGTTAGCTATATCTCGACTCCTCGTTAGCTATATCTCGACACTTCGTTGGCTATATCTCGACACCTCGTTAGCTATATCTCGCCCTTCGTTAGCTATATCTCGACACCTCGTTGGCTATATCTCGACTCCTCGTTAGCTATATCTCGACACCTCGTTAGCTATATCTCGACTCCTCGTTAGCTATATCTCGACACTTCGTTGGCTATATCTCGACTCCTCGTTAGCTATATCTCGACACCTCGTTAGCTATATCTCGACACCTCGTTAGCTATATCTCGACACCTCGTTAGCTATATCTCGACTCCTCGTTAGCTATATCTCGACACCTCGTTAGCTATATCTCGACACCTCGTTGGCTATATCTCGACACCTCGTTAGCTATATCTCGACACTTCGTTGGCTATATCTCGACACCTCGTTAGCTATATCTCGACTCCTCGTTAGCTATATCTCGACTCCTCGTTAGCTATATCTCGACTCCTCGTTAGCTATATCTCGACACTTCGTTGGCTATATCTCGACACCTCGTTAGCTATATCTCGCCCTTCGTTGGCTATATCTCGACACCTCGTTGGCTATATCTCGGCACCTCGTTAGCTATATCTCGACACCTCGTTGGCTATATATCGGGTCCTCGTTGGCTATATATCGGGTCCTCGTTGGCTATATCTCGACACCTCGTTGGCTATATCTCGACACCTCGTTAGCTATATCTCGACTCCTCGTTAGCTATATCTCGACACCTCGTTGGCTATATCTCGACACCTCGTTGGCTATATCTCGTCGGCTATATCTCCACAACTTTTCACTAAGCAGCTATCCATATCTCGGAAAAAGCTCTATAAGGACAAGCACCTCCTGTCTACCTTACTACACCTAAGAATGATAATTTCAAAATCCGTGAAAATCACTTTTATACTTTTATCATGAATTTCATTTTATGTGTCATGAATTTCAGAACAATTCTTTTTTATTTCCTTCTTTTTTCTATTTGCAGAAAAACATTAAAGTAAATCTACAAGACAGTGAAGGTAATACCGGCCTAATGTACGCATGCGCATTGGGTAACACCAAAACTGTCCAGAAACTTCTGGAAGAACATGTTTCCAGACGACAAACGTTTAAATTTACAGTGGAGAATCACGAGGGATTAACAGCATTACAATACGCAGAGGACGGATACTTTGTAGATATAGTGTCTATGTTATCGGAAATAATATCCCTGCCGAGTTACACTCGACCTGTGAAATCCACGGAAACCACAAATAAACCGGGGATTCCGGATCAAAAACCCACTCCGCGTACTAAACCTACAAAGACGGCTTTAAACAAAACCAACAACGTAACAGAGAAGCAGAAAGAGCCCGAAATGAAAACGATGCTCAAAGTTCCGGAAAAGGAGAGTTCGGTATCTAGTGACTTAAATAAACGAGAACTTGACGAGATTAACGATTTGGTTCGTTCTGTTCGTCAGTGTGCCGCCGATATAAAACAAATATGTACCGATCACGATATCGATTATAAAGGCGAGAAAAAGAAACGAAATGGCGACAGCAACGGCCATTATCAAGGTGATTCAAATGGAACAGGAGGCTGGAACGAAAAACCTAGAAAAAGGAGTAAAATGGTGGTCAGCGAATCCGTCATGTCGTTAGGTGATATGGGGAGAAATGACAATAGAACGAACATGGACACCCAAGACAATATGAGAAGTAGTACATATCCACGGCGATATAAACCGAGGTCCAGACAAATAGGCGTCCCAAATATAACCTTCGGAGAATCTAGTGACGCTATGACATCAGATTCTTCTTCTACACACAGAAATAAATACAAACCATCTTTTGTATCAAAATCACGTTTTCGATTGGAAGATGTTTCGGACATGTCTGCGCCTTTCTTCAAGCCAGTGTCAAAAGAAAAGATACAGGCTCGAATATCAAACCGCTTGGAAGTCCCGACGGAACACAAAAGACCTGTATCTCAGAAGGGCTTAACTAACAAACATATTGATCCACAACCAAGATCTATGTCCACTTCACTTGAGATGGAGAAAGGGATGCTCAGTCGGTCCATAGGACCAACTATCGACGAGGTACAACCTCTCCTCAACAAGATATGGTCTAGCTACAAAGTCCCTCTACCGAGTATTTCTAACACTAACAGTCCCTCTAACGAACAACAAGAACTTCGACTTCCTCCTCTTCGTGAGAGTTTACAGAATAGTCCAAGAGGCGAAAGACAAACACCGATTAAAATTCAGAACATTGAAAAGGATTTTCTGTCCCCAAAAGCTCGGTTACGAATTAATAAAAATAATTAGATAAGTTGGACATGTGTAAAGACTTTATAAGAGGTCATTTTCGGCAGATACAAGTATCGTGGGTATATTTACACCTTCTATACATGTAATTTAAAGGTTACGTATGAAGTAACGACATACTTTTAATTTAATTTGTTTTTGAGTTGATGTTGTAGTGTTGGTGCTTATGCTTTCATTGTTGAAACAGTATTTTGTAATAAGGCGTTCTCAACTGAAGAAGCGATACAGTGAGGTCGTTGTCATGCCTACCTTCGAAACTTTGCGTGATTGAAACCTCAGTGAATCGCCGCCTTCTCACTTTGAAGGATTAGACCATCGACAGGGCACCAGTTTTACCGTTGTAAATAAAAACTGTTTAAGTTGAAATATTCCCGCTGTGATACATGTAATGATAGCTACAGAATGAAATGATTTAAAGAAAAGATGTTCTATTTTTATTAAGAATATAATATATATATAATATAGTATTGTTATTTAGTATGATGCGTATTCACTATAAGTTCATGTTATTAAGATTTATTTTATATCTGTTGCCTAGTAACGTAGATTGTTGATACTATTTTAGGAGTATTGCGCTCTCGTTGTTGTTAAAATATACAGATGCATCCTATCTTGTTATTTTTGGCGCAAAAAGGGACTAGGAAGTATTTATGCCTTACTGACGAATTTGAAATTAACCTTTTAGTGAAAAATGTTTTTTGTGATATTACAATAGTTATACATTGAGCAATATGTAAACACATGACGTTTTTATCTTGTGAGATAACGAGTTAATCATTTTGTCTTTTGTCCTCTAATACTTGCACGTCTCATTACCTTAATGTTGTTCTGATATTTGCGTTTTAGGAAACAGAACTTCAGTTGCTCAAAGTGTGTATTGGACTTTGATTTCTAATTTTCGGATCCTACATTGTTCGAGTTACCGGATTACAAAGAAAATGTTTTGTTTAGGTTTTTCGAAGTTCTACATCGAGCTCTGTTTTCACAAAGTTCTAGAATTTGTGCTCGTTCTGAATGTCTTGTTTATATTATCATACGACAAAAGAAGCTGAATTTCTACTGCATTTTATTAGTTTTATCCGGAACTTGCAACTGTTTTTTATTCAAAGACAACGACAATTACTAAATCAAATGATTTAGGGAGCTATTGATACTGAGTGTACATCACCATAAAGTACAGTGATTACGGCAGTAGCGGATCATTAGTGCAATATTCACTGCCCCCCGAAAAAATCATCGCAGCCGATTGTAATTTTTTGGTACTAGCAATTGACATTTCCCCACTGTTTCAAATTATGATTAGATGATAAAAATCGTCCGACTATAAGTATGGGTAATCCACCCGTTTTGTATCCCATGTATTTACGTCAGTAACGAATCAATTTGTGAGTAGCGGATCACGCCACCTAGTGTCAAGAAAACGATAGGGAATCAACTCAAAACATGATTAGTTTGAGTTTTCATCATTCAATTGCAAAAAATACAAATTATGAAACAATATAAAAAAATTTTTAACCGTAATATTCAACAAATAACATAATTTAAATAAATAAAAAAAAACAAATCATCAACAGGTTTCTGATATAAATGTAATAATAAATTAAGTCAATTAACATTGTCTTGAATACTGAAATATAAAAGCAAAGATTGGTGAAGAAAATAAAATAATATTGTGCCTTATGTTTTATGACATACTGTTGTCCATGAAGATTTTATTTTAACAAGAACAGTGTATACAAACAACGATACATATTGGGAGTGTACAATGTGCATCATATGTCCAAAATGTTACCAGACAAAAATATAGAATGGAATAAAACTTTCATGGTCTTAATCATAAAAGTATAAAGAATATATAGGGTTGGATATTAATTGATGTATTAATTCAATATATTCGAATCTTATATTGATTATCCTTCAAGCATGATAATTATGGTTTCTTTAAAACGCCCATTGATCTGGTATTATCATGATAAATAAGATAGCGGCATAGCATGACAATGGACCCATCTTTCTCATGGGGTCAAGGAGGGAAGCTAGGCATTGGTTCCCCAATAGTCTCTGCATTGTTTATTTACAATTTACTACAACATATACATCAGGGGCAAAATTAATTTTTTTCTTAAGAAATATTACGAATCCCCATTTTCATTAGCCTTTAGAGAGGCCCCCTGTTTACAGAGCTCAGCTGATCCGTTATTGCCGTACTTGCACCCTTCGGAAAACGGGTTTATTTTTTATTGTCAAGAACTGTAAAGCTAAATAAAAGTTTATGTCTTGAAAGAAAATATATTAACGGTTGTAAATAGCTATTGCAATCATTTCAAATTACCTTTGAAAGTATTGAACACGTCGTCCGAATCGAAAGTAAGTGTTTGGAAAACACATCCGTGTCGTTGAGACGCTTATGACATTCGCATGAAAAAGCCAAGAATTAAAATAATAGGGCGTTTATTAACATAAATTATATGTAGAATTAAGTAAATTTATCAGTATTACAGAAATATATCCGAATTTTATTGGTTTCTCGTAATGATAGGGAAAAAATCAACTTTATTTTAAAAAATGATCCGCTACTGACTAAGATCCGCTACTGCCGTAAGCACTGTAGTAGATAAACTAAACATCCATCACCAAAGTTTCAAAATTGTTAAAATTGGCGGAAAATGAAGATGCCGCGAAGTTAACAAGTAGAACAATTTATTGTATAACATATGATGCGATTCATGTATTGATTCACATTATATAAAATATTCCTGAACCCTAAAATGGGGAGGGGGGCACTCCTTAGTTCTTCTGAATATGATTCACCTTCCCGTCTTTCGAAATGGATTCAAGGTTACTATATCAAGCCAAATGGCGAGATCAATTTTGGAATTGACTTCCCTATGAAATCTCCACCCATTAAATTCAAATGCTTTATTTTAAAGCTTTTCAGGCAAAATTTTAGTGGGTGGAATTAATAAAACATAGTTTATGACAGAACAAATAGAAGTGGTTTCCACTGATCTTGTTGACGTGACAGTTATTTGTTATATCTGGACAATGTCTAGGAGAAAGCATTACATTAAATCAATAAAGATTCTGATCTTAAAATATGCTCTTTATCTGTTATGTTGTATGTAAGTACTTAAAGATAATCTATTTTGTCAAGGAAACAGCGTAACAACGTTAGAACAGGCATCTGAAACAATGTATCTATTCCAGACTGTTTGTCAAACTTATTAAGTAAAAGAATCTCGACTGTGGTATTATGATTAATACAACGCAAACTTTTCCTTTACTATGCAGTGATATATATGCTTCTCCTGCTTATGGTGTATTTGTTTCACTTTTAGGACGCTATGGTAGAGTTTGTTCTCACAACAACAAGCAAACTGCTTACAAATAAGTTGTTGACGCAAGGACATTGCAACCTATCAAGGCCCTCAAAAACTTTTATGACCATGGTCGTAATTGCAATATTGTTGATAAGCATAATACCTTTGTATCCAAAGTTGCCCTGATATGTTTAACGTCCCATCCACATTTCTTTCGTTCTCAGTTTTATTTCATGGGTTAACCTATGTAGCTAGCTAAACTGGAGAACACCCGGGTCCACATCCCTGGTGGAAGTCAGTGTGGTAGATTATCCAACAACTTTGCTTTGATTTTAGGTTTGTCATTTGAACATGGACCGGTATGTTTGGGTTTGATTTTAGGTTTGTCATTTGAACATGGACTGTTATGTTTGGGGTTGATTTTAGATTTGTAATTTGAACATGGACCGATATGTTTGTGTTTAATTTTAGGTTTGTCATTTGAACATGGACTGGTATGTTTGGGTTTGATTTTAGGTTTGTCATTTTTACATGGACCGGTATGTTTGTGTTTAAATTTTAGGTTTGTCATTTGAACATGTACCGGTATATTTGGGTTTGATTTTAGGTTTGTAATTTGAACATGGACAGGTATGTTTGGGTTTGATTTTAGGTTTGTCATTTGAACATGTACCGGTATGTTTGGGTTTGATTTTAGGTTTGTCATTTGAACATGTACCAGTATGTTTGTGTATATTTGTGTTTGATTTTAGGATTGTTATTTGAACATGGACCGGTATGTTTGGGTTTGATTTTAGGTTTGTCATTTGAACATGTACCGGTATGTTTGGGTTTGATTTTAGGTTTGTCATTTGAACATGTACCAGTATGTTTGTGTATATTTGTGTTTAATTTTAGGATTGTTATTTGAACATGGACCGGTATGTTTGGGTTTGATTTTAGGTTTGTCATTTGAACATGTACCGGTATGTTTGGGTTTGATTTTAGGTTTGTCATTTGAACATGGACCGGTATGTTTGGGTTTGATTTTAAGCTTGTAATTTGAACATGGACCGGTATATTTGGGCTTGATTTTAGGTTTGTAATTTGAACATGTACCGGTATGTTTGGGTTTGATTTTAGGTTTGTCATTTGAACATGGACCGGTATGTTTGGGTTTGATTTTAGGTTTGTCATTTGAACATGGACCGGTATATTTGGGTTTGATTTTAGGTTTGTCATATGAAAATGGACCGGTATTTTTGGATTTGATTTTAGGTTTGTCATATGAACATGGACCGATATGTTTGGGTTTGATTTTAGGTTTGTCATTTGAACATGGGCCGGTATGTTTGGGTTTGATTTTAGGTTTGTCATTTGAACATGGACCGGTATGTTTGGGTTTGATTTTAGGTTTGTCATTTGAACATGGACCGGTAAGTTTGGGTTTGATTTTAGGTTTGACATTTAAACATGGACCGGTATGTTTGGGTTTGATTTTAGGTTTGTCATTTAAACATAGACCGGTATATTTGGGTTTGATTTTAGGTTTGTCATTTGAACATGGACCGGTATATTTGTGTTTGATTTTAGGATTGTTATTTGAACATGGACCGGTATATTTGTGTTTGTTTTTAGGTTTGTCATTTGAACATGGACCGGTATGTTTGTGTTTGTTTTTAGGTTTGTCATTTGAACATGGACCGGTATATTTGTGTTTGTTTTTAGGTTTGTCATTTGAACATGGACCGGTATGTTTGTGTTTGTTTTTAGGTTTGTCATTTGAACATGGACCGGTATGTTTGTGTTTGTTTTTAGGTTTGTCATTTGAACATGGACCGGTATGTTTGGGTTTGATTTTAGGTTTGTCATTCGAACATGGGCCGGTATATTTGGGTTTGTTTTTAGGTTTGTCATTCGAACATGTACCGGTATGTTTGTTTTTTATTTCAAATTGTTCGTTCACATTGGTATAGACAAAATGTTGACCCGATGTTGGCCCTCTAACTCATCACTACGTGAGATTTGACCGGATGTTGGCCCTCTAACTCATCACTACGTGAGATTTGACCGAATGTTGGCCCTCTAACTCATCACTACGTGAGATTTGACCGAATGTTGGCCCTCTAACTCATCACTAAGTGAGATTTGACCGAATGTTGGCCCTCTAACTCATCACTACGTGAGATTTGACCGAATGTTGGCCCTCTAACTCATCACTACGTTATATTTGACCGAATGTTGGCCCTCTAACTCATCACTACGTGAGATTTGACCGAATGTTGGCCCTCTAACTCATCACTACGTGAGATTTGACCGAATGTTGGCCCTCTAACTCATCACTACGTGAGATTTTACCGGATGTTGGCCCTCTTACTCATCACTACGTGAGATTTTACCGGATATTGGCCCTCTAACTCATCACTACGTGAGATTTTACCGAATGTCGGCCCTCTTACTCATCACTACGTGAGATTTGACCGAATGTTGGCCCTCTAACTCATCACTACGTGAGATTGGACCGGATATTGGCCCTCTAACTCATCACTACGTGAGATTTGACCGGATATTGGCCCTCTAACTCTTAACTACGCGAGATTTGACCGGATGTTGGCCCTCCAACTCATTACTACGTGAGATTTGACCGGATGTTGGCCCTCCAACACATCACTACGTGAGATTTTACCGGATGTTGGCCCTCCAACTCATTACTACGTGAGATTTTACCGGATGTTGGCCCTCCAACACATCACTACGTGAGATTTGACCGGATGTTGGCCCTCCAACTCATCACTACGTGAGATTTGACCGGATGTTGGCCCTCCAACACATCACTACGTGAGATTTGATCGGATGTTGGCCCTCCAACTCATCACTACGAGAGATTTGACCGGATGTTGGCCCTCCAACTCATCACTACGTGAGATTTGACCGGATGTTGGCCCTCCAACTCATCACTACGTGAGGTTTGATCTATGTCGTGACAAATCATGAGAAAAGGTTAAACATAATCAGTTTTGTAGACTGAGTTTGTGATATATTGACCAGAGTTTGAGGTCAGTATGTGTTATGTTGACTTCAAACGCAGTTAATAAACACTCTTGATGCTTCAGTATGCTATTGAGTAAAAAGAAAGGGATAGATCGATTCTGATGTAAGTGGGACATTTAAAGATTATAAATCAGGTGATGTTATATTGTTCAATACAAGTCAATAAATACATTTAATAATGAATAATATAGGGTTACTGTAGACTTGCTGATTTAAATCTGATAAAACTCTTTGAAAGTGGATTAATAACGCAATAACGAGCTTGTAAAATTCTGATTTTTTATTGCAATTTCTTGTTGAGCGCATTTGGGGTTATTTAATTTGGTCGTAAATATATATGGTGGAAATAAGTACTATATCATCAGTTACCAAGTATTTGTAAGCACCACGTGCTTCTTGACATGGTTTGTTTTTCTAAACTTTGTGTTCTTTGTCACTTGTAGTCTTAAGTACTCTGGATTAGATTAAATTTAGTTAATCTCTTTCTATATGTTGTCCAACTTACTTTGTTATAGATTGATACCGGAGCTCTCGATGGTTCCAAATATTTAACACTCATTGCTGTCTATATTTTCATATTCCTTAATTCATTATAACAGAACGTATTCTTCATTATTTCAGCGATGGAAGCCCCTGAACCCTAGCCCCTTTAATCTTTCAGGGTAAGTTCGATGGTTTTGTTGATCTATAGACTATACAAGTTTGGTTGTTCTTCTTTGTACATTTCTAGGGGTATTGCTTCCTTGTATATTATACCAATTTGTTCTCAACCCCATTGTCCTGGGGTTTAACCATCTGTGATTCTCGTATCCTTTCACCTTCATATTTTGTTGCCATTTGACCTTTATGGAACAATAAGGTTAACTTTATATACAAGTATAAAGATACTTGAATTTGGGAATTCACAAGAAGCGGAGTAAAAAACCAGATGAAAAATTACAATGGTATCAATCGACGTTTTCATATCATTTTAGCACAGATGATTTATCTTAGATTAGAACACAGAGTTGACTAATTACGATATCATAACTAACAAAGAACACACAATAAAAAGCATTATATATATATATACACCAAGCCTGGGTCGATTCAGGTCAATGCTTGAAGAACAAAACGGCTGAGAACAGATTATAACTTAACAATAAAAAATGAAGATGATATAGTGTTTGTAAGGCGCGTGATTCTAAGCAAGCGCAAAGCACGCGTTTAAAAAGCTGTAAATCCAAAACAAACATATCAATCCATGTCCAAACCACAATCCCAAAGCAAAGTAAAACCTTTGATGCTGACAAAGTATATTTAACACGCAAATTTCCACCACGGAATTGAGGCCGGGTGCTCCAGAAGGGTAAGCACCCTTGTTTAGCCAGCTACACCCGCCACGAGTGAAATCAAAATTGGGAATGAAAGGAAAATGAAACAACTATCGGAGGTCAAATATGTCCAGGATAATTTTGGATGCAGAGACGGCATGCTTTTTAATAATACTGTGATGACGGCCATAAAACTTTTCAATGACCTTGATAAGCCTAAGCTAGCAATATCCTTGCGTCAACAATTTATTTACAAGCAGCTTGCTTCGTTGTATAAATCACCCTTCGTTGAAACAAGTTCTACCTTAGCATAATAATTGCGAAACAAATACACATTAACTGTATGTAGAGTTGAATGATTCGGCGACAGTCTTCTCTCAAGATTTATCAAGGTTTTGCAAAAACAATGCTTACTAGGAACAAATGAGCGGGCGATGGTGCGAAGTTTGTCGCCCATTGGTATATCGATTGTTTTTTGGGAAATTATATTACCAACAATAAAAATACGTTGTAAATCAAAAACTCCAACATTTTGTTGATGGTATCTTCAGTATATTTTTGTTTGGAATCCGTATGGTGTTTGACAAAATAAACGGAATCCCTATTCAGCACTAGATATATGTATTTAAGGTTACGATTTTTGTAAAAGAACGACAAGTGGATAATTCCTTTAAGACGCTATTATCACAGGAAATATTGTTTTACATTGTATTTGGACAATCTGACCTTCATTTTAAATTGTCTGGAATAGAAAATTTAACCAACTCTAAGCTGTATACAATTATTGGTACATAGTGTTATTTCCTATGGGAAAAGATCCTTTGAACAAAACTGTGTGTTTAAAATTGTTAAAATTAGCAAACATTTGTTCAATTATAAAAAACATGTACTTGGCAATAGGGCAATAGGAAACGCAACCGTGGACACGACAAAATACAGGCGAATCAGCCAATTAGAGACAAAACAGCAGAAGATAATCCCATATTTTAGATGGAAGTAAGTTGTCCTTTGAAACCCTATTTTGAATTAAAGGTCATGGAAGCGACGTAATGCACGATTCAACCAACCAACCAACCAAACTTGTTAAAACATGAATATTAGAACTAAGTCTTAGACTAATGGAAGGGTTTGAAATAAAATATGTTCAGGGCATTGTGTGGTTGGTATAAAAAACAAACATACTAATCCATATAATATACTATGTTTTAACATTTCATAATGAATTACTTATGTAATTTTACATGGATTTTGTTTAGTGCAATATTATTCATACTAATGCAACAAAAGTTACATAAACTTGGTATCATTTATCTTTGAAAACTAGTTTCTGTCACTGTTATATCAACTTGTTTATCGTCTAATAAATCGATACATGATCGAAATATTGTCAGCATGCTGCAGATAAAATACTACCCAACATTGAATTTTAAGGCGCAGTTGATATATTGAATATATACATGTATAGTGATATAATAAATCTAAATATTTTATAAAGTTTTATTAATTTCATTCATAACTTTGCTGTTTTACATGTATAAATCGATTTAACGACAGCGTTTCCTAAAATGCAACTCTTTCTTTAATAGACAAAATCAACTTCGGGCTTTGATGCTAACTGAGCATGAGGGACGCTCTGGGCTATTTTACTGTCACTCTAATAGTATGTTTTTAAAGCCAGCCTCGCAACACTAACATAATGGAATTAGGTATAGGCCATTGATATTAGAGACCTTTACTATTTACTCTGCTTTGAAGAAGACCATTTCATCATGTATCACGATAATTGAAAACCTGCAATACAAAAAAATAAATTTGGTCAATAAACAATTCAAAATTCATTTCATAAATATAACCACGCCCCTGGCCTTTTACCTTGGCTTCTTGTAGCAAAACAATGTTTCAAAACATCACAAAATAATGTCTGCATTAAAATATATCCAAAACTAAGAACAATGATGGTATATAGTACTAAAAGTGGGCAATCACTAAGCCATGACCTTGACCCGTTTTAAATGTCATTTCAAGCAATGTCAAAACTGAAGTCCTATGCCATTTAAAGCCATTTGACAAGATTTTCAATATTTAAATAAAAAACGCCTTAAATATCGCACAAGAAAATTTTCCCCATTGTGAGTTTCAGAGAAGATTTTTAAAGATTTTTGCACCCCTTGTTTACTCTGGTCTAATTTTGGTATTTAAAGATACGCCGAGGAATCTGAATTGTGCTTGTCCATAGATACTATTGAAATCTGTCAGTAGTTTTAGAGGATAAGTCGAAAGTTAGGCATTAACTTCACGTGCGTGCATACACGCACAATGCATACACAGGCTGTCATAAGCTCAGATCGGAACTTTTTGGACAAGCGAGTTAAAAACTTGATTTTCCATGAAATAATTTCAATAACCACGCCGGTCGACAAGAGCACATATAATTGTGATGTTAAATCCCTATATGGAGTCATTGAGTCATTTTCTATAGATTTTTAAAGTAATAAGTCTATACTCTATATCGGGTATTATGCAATTATTCTTTAAAATCAATCAATAGCTAGTAAATTATTCATAGTGAAAATAAGATGAAATCTTGAGTTGTTAGTTTTCAATTAAATTCTTTTTAATGACACTCTGATGTTTTACTGTTTCGTAAAAATCGATTAAATGATAAAGATTTCTCCAGAATGAGATTAATACATTAATTAAAGTAGAAGAAAGACATTTGCAATTGAAAAAAAACCGACGTACATGACAATGACCAGCGCAACCAAGATGGTGTTTTCACTACACATCTTCTTAATTGATTTCTAAATGAAAGAAGGCAATGTTACAAGTCATGGTCAATATATTTTTTTTTGTCATTTTTTTTCGATTTTTGATATTTCAATGCAGATTTGATTTTGATATTTTGTAGTACTTCTAGCTTTATTTATTTTTTTTTGCATGACCTGAAGGTCAAAGATCAGAGTTTTTGAAAAAGAAACTTTAAATTGGGTAATCTTGACTGCATGTTTTATACATGAACCCAAAATATCTGAAGGTTAAAGGCTATGGGAACCATATCTATATAGCAAAATATAGATTGGATAATATACCACAGAGAAGTACTATGCTACAAGGATATTTTATCAAGTACCTAGGAATAAAATTTTAGGTATAGAAAAGTTCTTTTACAGTTCTAAAACGCTCGCTTACATTACAAAGAACAGTACCTTTCATGGTAAATGAAAAGTAGAACAGTTTCATGGGAGTTAGATTTTATTCTGATCATTATTACAAGAGTTAGTATCTGGAAACCATTGTGTGTGTGCCAGCATTGTATTGGTATATATATATACTAATAATCTGTATTCCATCAAGGTGTCTCAAAAACGGAACAAGTTTTATTGTAAACCAAAGTCGCAATATCACTATACAGAGACTGAGTATCTATAAATGTGATAAAAACCTTACAATAAACTATTGATTCTAAATAAAGAATACAATCTACTCATATCAAGTATCCTTAAACTTTTTATTCTGTTTCAAAAGTCAAATAGAAAATTTTATTTTGGTGTCTGTTATTGTCTTTATATAATATCTAAATGATAATCAATAAGACATTATGCAATACAAGATTGAACGGCTATTTTAATATTTAAATTTGTGAGAACTGAAAAAAGACAATGTACTGTATTTACAAAATAACAAAAATTTGGCTAATTAGAGACAACTTATTTTCCTCAATTGAATTTATAAAATTTTAATTATTAATTTATATTTGAGTTAGGTATTTGTACTGGAATAACAAATTCAGTTTTCCAGTATAATTAACAAAGAACCTGTTATATAACTAAACTAAAATCAATATTAATGTACACTCACATCTTTTTAAATACTTAACCAACACTCTAACAGATCACAGACCATCTCACTGCTTAGTTTTAAATCTCATTTTAGGCAGATTCTAGTGCGAGAAAAATTGTCAATTTGCTTAGTAAAGTTTGGTCATTTCCTCAAAACACTTCAGTTTTCTCCATCATCCCTTAACTGATCACCCCGATATATAAGTGAAAGAATCTTGACTGGTACATAAAACACCATTACTGAATGTCACTCATCTCATTATTTTGATATTTAACGTGATTTTTTATTTGATGTTTCCCTTTGGATACTCTGGTTTCCTCTACCATTCCAGAACTGACCATCATGATATAAATGAAAGAATCTGCCTGTAAACTTGATGACATTCTAATAGTGAAGCAATATGTTATGTTTTCTAGTAAAATGACATCATCACCTAATTGTTCTCTGATATAATTTTATGGGGAAAGTATTTTTCCTCACCCCAAATTAAGATTCAGGGGTCTAATTTTTTAGTATCAAGTATGACGAGTTAAAATAACAAATAAGATTATTTTTAAAATATTTATTTCATATCACAGTATGTTTACAAGATTATGTAAACTAATTCATTCCATGTCAAATAATTTATACATCAACATAACCTAACCTAGAATAAAATTTAACACTAATTTTTCCACAAAATCTGTCAGCAGGATAGTGTAGTTTTCCTTTGTAAGATTTGTCAGCAGAACAAGCTTTAATTTCATGGTGGTGTTAAAACACACTGTAATAAAACATCCATTCACCAGTTTGCCATAGCATCTCATCCCTGTAGCATAAATTTGTTCTTTTACCACAGATCTCAAGATGTTGTATACATCATAAAACTTAACTCTCATGTTATCATGATTGTGTTTTGGAACAAAGATGATTAATCAACATCCACACAGATTTATAATACACACTCTCTGTTTAACATCCACACAGATTTATAATACACACTCTCTGTTTAACATCCACACAGATTTATAATACACACTCTCTGTTTAACATTAACATGACGTCTGGCTATGTACCACTAAGAATTATAGTCTGTAGTCTCCACACTATGGCTATTACTAGTATGGAAAACGATAAAAACTTCAATATCTGCATAAATGCTGAATCTTTATTCTGAAAAAACAAAAAGGGAAATTTTAAGTATTAGTTTTAAAGTATTTACTTCAACAACAAAACTTTATACAGTGTAACCTTCTAGACAAGACACAGAGTAAACTTGAATCCTGATTCAGTAAACCTTCAGTGTATACCAAAAAAATTAATTTAAACTGCAAAATTAATTGCTGTAGTTGTAGATGAAATAAGTTTATTTAAAAAATATTTTAAGGAAAATATAAAATAGGAACTTTTTGAAATAACATTTATAGTCAACATGTATTGCACTTCAAACCAATTATAATGCTCTAATGTGCATAATTCAGATTGTTGTGTGTGGGTGTGGCATAATTCAGATTATTGTGTGTGGGTGTGGCATAATTCAGACTGTTGTGTGTGGGTGTGCATAATTCAGATTGTTGTGTGTGGGTGTGGCATAATTCAGATTGTTGTGTGTGGGTGTGGCATAATTCAGATTGTTGTGTGTGGCATAATTCAGATTATTGTGTGTGGCTGTGCATAATTCAGATTGTTGTGTGTGGGTGTGGCATTCATATTGACTATACAGACCATTTTACCTTTAAACAGTATATATTAGTTTTATTTAATACATACATTTATAATTTCTGTAGCCCCCGACACTTGTCCTTTTTTCAGGGGAGGCGGTACTGCTAACTTTATCACACTATCTTCTGACACCAATTTTCCTTTCAGGAAATGTTTTCCAGTTTCTACAATCTCAACCTGTACCAGTTTACCCATAAAGTTTTCATCTTTGGGTACTAAAACCTGTGAATATAGCAATCACTGAATAAGATCAAAGAATTTCAAAAGCTTACACATCTGGTCTATCAACAAGAGGCCCATGGACCTGATACGCTCACCTGATAACTAATGGCTAGCTGATAGATTTAAAGAAAACATAAATACTAAACCCCCAATGACTTTTTTCTTTACAATATGATAACCGTTGTATCAATACCTACAACATTCTAATATACATGCCAATACAAAAAGTTAATAGTTTTCAAGATAATTAACCATTTCAGTATTGTTTCACATCTGTGACCTTGACCTTTGAATCCATGACCTTTTTCTATACATCAAAATGATTGTTGTATCGATACCTACAACATTCTAATATACATGCCTATACAAAAACTGTATAGTTTTCGAGATAATTAAACATTTCGGTATTGTTTCGCATATGTGACCTTGACCTTTCAACCCATAACCTTTTTCTATACATCAAAATGATCGTTGTATCAATACCTACAACATTCTAATATACATGCCTATACAAAAAATTTAGAGTTTTCGAGATAATTAACCATTTCAGTATTGTTTCGCATCTGTGACTTTGACCTTTGAACCCATGACCTTTTTCTGTGCATCAAAATGATCGTTGTATCAATACCTACAACATTCTAATATACATGCCTATACAAAAAGTTTATAGTTTTCGAGATAATAATTATAATCAGAGGTAAAAAAAAATTAGGTCACGACCTTCACACATTGACCTTACCTAATTTTGAAGATACTAACAAGAAGATGTCAAAACTGAAAACCCCATGTCATTATCTGGTCAAATAGTCAAGTTATAACAATTTGAAGCTATTTTACGATTTTTTCAAAATTAAACGCAAAAACGCGTAACCTATTTTTTGTCCGAATTTCACAAAATGAACAAACTATAGGCTTAAGACCCTAGAGAAGCCAAATATCACATCAGATTTTTTCTCCAATCAGTACTTTCGGAGAAGAAGATTTTTTAAGATTTTTGCACCCTAGGTCACCTTGACCTAGTTATGGTAGCCATGGCAACGCCACGAACAAATCTGAATTGCACCGGCCCATATATACTTCTGACAAAGTTTTATTAAAAACTGTCCAGTAGTTTCAGAGGAGAAGTCGAAAATAGGTGTTAACGACGCACGCACACATGCACGCACATACGCACATACACACGCTGCAATATGCCATAAGCTCACATGACCTTTCGGTCAGGTGAGCTAAAAATGTTAACACTGGGCACTGATGTTAACACTAGATACTAACCCCACCCAACCCAACCCAGGACATAGCCTTTTCTGGGGCTTTAAGTTGGTAGTTAATGTTGCCAGATAGCTTCCCTGAATATAATGCAGTTCTACGTCCCATTCAAGAATCTTTCATCCATATTAGGGCAGTCGGTTCAGAGATGTTGGTGGTAAGCAGACTGTCCAGAGAAAGCCACTGGCCTTTGGTAAGTGAATTTACAAACTTTCTAACACTATTATCTGTCCTATGTGGAATTCAAACCTAGGCAGTGAGAGGTGATGTGATCCATAAACGCGTTTTAGACCATTCTTTCACCAAGGCCCCGTGACTAGGGGTATCACAAAAGCTCTTTCATTCTCATGCAGGCCAGTTAGAAACTTATGACAAAATTATATATACAGATTATAGATACAATGTTTATCAACTCGGTCAGCTTACCTGATCATAACTTTTATTATGACCTACGTAGAATTGCTTGTCATGTGACACCTCAGTAACCAATACATTCTGAACTTCACCTAACTGTAAAAGAAAACAAAATGGTTAAATGTATCCCTATAAAACTATAATAGAGCTTCATCAATGTACCATACATTCTAAAATTGTGTGAAACTATTTTTTCCATTAGATATGGAATCACTCAAGTTGATGATTTACCCCAAAATAAATTCAAATTCTTATTTGTCCATTATGACCTGGATTTAAGATCCTTTTGTTTCAATTTATAACCAAAAATACCTCTATAGAAATATATAAAGACTGTCTATATGTATATTTCCAAGGTGCCATGGGTGATCTTTATATAAAGGATTTACTGTACACTGTCAATGTGGAACATTGATTTTGTCTAATGAAAACAACAAGAGGCCCATGGGCCTGATACGCTCACCTGATAACTAATGTCAAGCTGATAGATTTAAAGAACACATAAATACTAAACCCCAATGACTTTTTTCTTTACATCATGATAACCATTGTATCAATACCTACAACATTCTAATATACATGCCTATACAAAGTTTATAGTTTTCGAGATAATTAACCATTTTGGTATTGTTTTGCATCAGTGACCTTGACCTTTGAACCCATGACCTTTTTCTATACATCATAATGATTGTTGTATCAATACCTACAACATTCTAATATACATGCCTATACAAAAAGTTTATAGTTTTCGAGATAATTAACCATTTCGGCACACACGCACGCACGCACACACGCACGCACATACACACGCTGCGCTATGCCATAAGCTCACATGACCTTTGGTCAGGTGAGCTAAAAACAAAAATAATTTTAAGTTTTCTAGACCAACTACATTAACTTTGTATTTTTGTATGTTATTTTTATGTAACATTTTTGTCTGATATTTAGTATTTTACAGAAAACCCTGTCTTACCTGATGATCGTATGGCTTATATAAAACATTTACAGAAAACCCTGTCTTACCTGACGATTGTATGGTTTATATAAAACATTTACAGAAAACCCTGTCTTACCTGATGATTGTATGGTTTTATAAAACATTTACAGAAAACCCTGTCTTACCTGATGATCATATGGTTTATAAGAATGAAATAGTTCTGACAGTGCTTTTGTTCTTTTCTTCACCTGAAATAAAATATATTATAGAAACTTTAAGCTACATGAATATTTTGTAGACAAAGCTGGTATATTCAAAAGTTTATTAAATATCATAGAGGGGATAGGGACAAAATCAAGATTTTTTCACTTATACTGAGACAGTCAGTTATGTTATGGTGGATAGAGTGTTTGAAGAAAATCAGACCTTCAGCATACATGTGAACTGATAAAACTTTCTAACACTAGATTCTGCCCGAGTTGGATTCGAACCTAGGCAGTGAGAGGTGCTGTGGTCCATAAACTAGCACTTAGACCACTTGGCTACTATGGTCCCTCATTTTTATTTCATTTATATTAGTATAAACTGCCATAGATTTTTAAAAGATTGTGTGAATTGTGGTAGATTTTGTATTCTAAAAGCGGCATATACTAGCTTACCTGTTGAGCAGGTATTTTTGGCATTTTTGCAGCTGGTGTTCCTGGCCTTGGAAAATACTGATTTATAAATAAACTAGCAAATTTGTAGTCCGAGACCAGTTGTAGTGTTTCTTCAAAATCCTAAAAATATTTATAACAAGTTTAAAATAATTTTGTAAACAACACCAAGTACATAATTATAGTCTTATACCAATAGAGCAAGACCAGATATGGGAGATGACAAACTGACCATTATGTAAGTAACTGTTTGTCAGTGACAGGAAAAAACACAAATATTTTGTAGGTTTTCAATGGGACATTATAAATTCATTTCCTCATTATCAAGCTGAGTTGTTGTTAATACCAGTTCACAGAAAGATATCATAAACAAGATACAACTGAAAACAGCATTCCAAAGGAAATAGCAGTATACATGTGGAAGTCAATACAACAGGTAGACACACCCTTAATCAAATGAAGTGCCTCTATACAACTAACAGAACCATCAGTTGCCTCATATCAAACTGTGGGGAACACTTTGGTGTCTGGCTACAAAACTGAGGACTGTGGGGAACACTTTGGTGTCTGGCTACAAAATTGAGGACTGTGGGGAACACTTTGACATTCTGGTACAAAACTGAGAAGTCCAAAAAAGACTAACAGACCTTATTGAACTGGTTTTTTTTGCTCATAATTTGCAATATCAAGGAAATATAAAATTCACAATGTGTAACTATAGTAGATTTGTTATTGACTACTAATACATATGATTAGAGTATTATACCTGTTCTGTTTCTGTTGGAAAACCACATATTATATCTGTTGCTACATTAGCTCTGGGAACTCTGGATTGAAAAATATACAATATATTTAGTCAGTGTTATCACTAAGTCAAAAATATACAATATATTTAGTCAGTGTTATCACTAAGTCAAAACCTAGAGTAAGGAAGTTGTTATCACAGTACTCTAGTTTTGCTAATGGCAGTGTAATCAAAACTTAGTCTAAGTCAATGTCTATCACATAAATTTTATTTAAAAAGGATATTAGATTTAAGAAAAATATTCTGAAAATCTTTGCTGATTTTTTATCACAAAGAATAGACTTTCAGCAAGAAATGAAGTGAAATAAAATTTTGCAGTGTGAGAAAACAAATATCAAACTGCAGTGAAGCGGTAAAAGTCATTGCATTTTTTCTAGGGAATGTAAACATGCATATCTGGTCAGTCGACTGGCAAGTCAAGAAAAGCATGTTGTTGAAATCACAGGATAATCAATATTTCTAAATGTTCAAAATGAATAAAATTAATAATAATTTTTACTACTAATAGAAAATGTAATTGTTTACTTCTCTCGTAAAAAATCCACAACTTTTTTAAAATCAGCTAGACAATATTCTCTCTTCATATCCATCAATACACTGTCTGATGCTGATTGTACTGGTACATGTAAGAATGAATATACTCTGGGATGGTTCAGAATCTTAGCTATCTCCTACAATAGTAAACAAATAGAGATAAAATCCTGACTAAATTTTTTAACCAAAATAACACTGCAGAAGACAACTTTACTAATAAGCCTCAGACTTATCAGTGCAGATACATGTACAAAGTAGAAGTACATAATACTCTATGTTGTCATTACTATCTATATGTAATTCATCTCATCTGTTGGCTGGTGAATTCCATGTTCTCTGTAAATAAGCATATATGGGAGGTGGCCTCGACGCTTTCTTTTCAAAGAGCAATAACTCTGATAGAATTTTCAAGGGCTTAGAGAAGGAAAATATTATGAGAGAAAATTGATTTTTAAAAGGAATGATATTTTGTTTCCTGTATGTGTAGGTGCCTTAACCAATCAAACCACCTGTTATATAAATGTTAATATAAACATACGTGTATTTACCATTGAACTTACAACAGACATTGCTACAGAAAGTAGAAGATAGATGACCTTGAGTCAGGTCAATTAAATTATAACTAGGCAAGATCTGCAATTAACAGGTCTTTGTTTCACCTGAATTTTACTGTTTTCACCTTGCAAAGGTATAAAAAATTACAAAATCACTGTTCAGGAGTGACATTAAAGTTCTGTTTGTTAAGTTATACCTCAAGATGTTCCAAGATGTATGGTGGATTTGTCATTCCTAATCTCATTCTACATCCCTCAGGTATAACTTCTACCAGTTTCCATAGTAACTGTGGTAAAGTAACACCTATATCATGACCATATGCTCCGAGATCTTCTGATGTCAGCCATAACTCTACAACGCCCTCTGTACAAGATAAAATTTATGTATGTCAGCCATAAGTCTACAACACCCTCTGTATAAGATAAAATTTATGTATGTCAGCCATAAGTCTACAACGCCCTCTGTACAAGATAAAATTTATGTATGTCAGCCATAAGTCTACAACGCCCTCTGTACAAGATAAAATTTATGTATGTCAGCCATAAGTCTACAACGCCCTCTGTACAAGATAAAATTTATGTATGTCAGCCATAAGTCTACAACGCCCTCTGTACAAGATAAAATTTATGTATGTCAGCCATAAGTCTACAACGCCCTCTGTACAAGATAAAATTTATGTATGTCAGATTGTCAGCCATAACTCTACAACACCCTCTGTATAAGATAAAGTTTATACATGTTACAGTTCTGTGACAATATTACAGAGTCACATCAAAGTCATGTTACCAACTTACAGGTATGCCCAAACAGTAGGTAATAGGACTTAGTAATAAGTTTATAATCCTGATATTTGTATTCAGGAATCATTTAAAGTAAATAAAGTAATAAATGGATACAACAAAAAAGTACCAAGTCATACTGCTGTATTTTGTTAAATATCATCGTATACAAATATATAGTCACCATTGAGTAAACAAAAAAATTTTGAACAATTTTGAACTTTATAAATTTATGAATTCTAGTGCTCTAATTCCCTGCATCATCTCAGAACTGGCCACCTTCAATAAGTTAGGGAGTAATGACTTGGTTGCAAAACACCATTACTCCAAATGTTTGGTTTGAAGACTAATTCTTAAACCACTCTAAACCGTCTTTGATAAAGAAAAGAATAAATAACCAAACCACTAAGATACCTTTAAATGACTGTATTGCTCTGGCTACTATTTCATCAGGATGATAACTACCAAGTTCTCCTCTAGCATGCTTTGTTTTACAATATGTACACTGGTTTAAACACCTGTAAAACATTAATAATATACAATCAAATTTTGAGTTAGAAGTCAATGTCTGCTACAGTCAAATATCAGTTCATAACTCATTTAATTTCCACAATATTTTTTAAAATTGTGAAGGGATTCAATTTTAGGGCTAGTGTTTGTGAAGGCATATTTTGGAAAAATAGAAAATTTAATCTTTAATGATTATCCCTATTACCAAGTTACCATATAACATATATCTCTGTGAAACAGCAATATTACTAATATTTGAACATTAGCCCAAGAGCTAGTGGGGTTTGAAATATGTGTCAATGGCCAAAAGCTTTGAAGGTTGTTTCTGATAGAAAAATGTCTGTAGTTTTCGAATTTGGGCGTCTTGTGAATGAACTCGTTTCCGATTTTTTTTCAGACGCGAGTTTTTACACTAGAATCGCATTTTTCAGCCGGTTTTTCGGTAATTTGATAATTCTGCATTATGGACGCGATATGGCCTTAAAATGTCTTATTACTGATGCGGTTATCAAGAATTATGATCATTGTTGACATTTAAGTTAAAAACTTCTTGATACATTTCAGATTTTTTTTTAAAATAACTATTTTAGGAAAAAAATAGACCAAAAATTTTGCGTTTTTAATATTTTGCCCTCTTTTATGTCTTATAAAAAAATAATAAAAGCATTTAAGTGAAATGTTTTACCATATTGTCACAGCCTAATGTGTTTTGCATTCAATAAAAGTAGCTGCATATCATTTGGTAGGAAATTGCGGCACCCACAGTGGAAAAACTTTCCCCTACCCCAAAAATTGCAAATTTCTCAAAAATCGATCTTTACTACAAATTTTGCTATTAGTTGCCATACTGATTGTTATACCGTGTAAGCTTTAATACTTGGGTGACAACATTGAAGACCTCTAACTAAAAACTTCTTGTTAAGCATTCAATCTCAATTTTGTGGCCAATTTTAAACAACCGAGTTTTGCGTTTTTACTTAATCTTTATTCGTTAAAGTCTTGTAGCGCATTCAAAAAAAGCCTGATTATCAATATACTATTTTATTTAGAATCCCTGATGTGTGTGCTTATTGTGCAAGTATAATGTGTAACAAAATCGTCACATTAACCCATTACCCACGATTTATTCTTCCCCTACCCCAATATGCTAACGATATGCGAATTCACGGGATATACTGTGTTAGTGCTCTTAGACAGGCTGGTTCAAAATAACTCGTATTCATTCAGAATTATAATTTCATTCATCATCAGTGTCTTCACTATCACTACTGTCGGATTCACGTACATCCTCATCTTCTCCCATGTCATCCTCTGTAAAAGTTGTACTGTCCATCTTCAGTCTTATATCTTTCGGAATCTGTTCACCTTCAAACCAGTGAATCGCATACTTGTTATTTTCTTTTTTCCATCCATTTTCTTGTGGAGTATTTAATGTAGGACAACTGCAATTGGCATGTTTCCAAAAATATGCAACATATTCTGTTCGGAGGATTTTCTGAACAAGAACACTTTTACAAGGAGGTAGTGAACTCGGATCGGCTCCTTTGAGCTTTTCTAATGGGTCAGTTTGATTTGTTGGAGCGTATTTCTCTCTGAAAATGGCAAATCGTGCCTCATTTACTGTTTTAATGTTTTTTTTTGCCATACATTTCACAGACAAAAGATTCCATTACCTTCATATCTCTTTCATTAACTCTTTGATTTGTTCCAATATTTGAGAAAACGCTTCTGAAAGTTGCACTTTTTTCAACGATATTATAAGGCCTAATTTTACCTTTTCTAAGAAATGCTGCAGTATAATCACATCCAGTGAAAGCATGGATAGCTGGAAGAACTTGGCACATTTCGATCCCAATTTCATTGGACAGTTTTGTTAGATCAATAAATCGCCTAGTATTGGTGCCGTCAGTGCCTGAATCCATCCATATGTTTGCATGTATTTGGTGACAATGATACAATAAAATAACCATTACATCCGTGTCATTTGCTCTAACCACTACGTTAGGAGAATCGGACCTTGAGGCAATGTATTGCACATGTAAGGTGATCCTGGTATCTGCCTCCTCGTGGGTACAGGCAAGATTGGACACTTCACTGCACACTACTGTTGCATCATTTTCGCAATAGAATTGATGGCAGTGGTCCTCTGTTGCATAATATAATGTATGGCCTGCAAGAATGTCAGCATAGTTATCATTCTTCCATTCTTGTAGCAAAACGATAGTAATGACCTCTTGAAATTAGCAGATTTCAAAGCTGAACGGAAATCATGAGGTCGCTTTTGTTTTGGGCCCATTACTACAATATCTGGTCCACTGCTCTCTCCTCGCATATCTCTTTCAATATCTTTGATGGATGGATGGACATATGTGTCACAAACAAAGTGTATTTCTTTTGCCAGTTTACATAATAGCTTGAGAATGGTTTTGGCTACACCTTCAAAAGTATCTGGTAGGTTTGACAGCAACTGTATAAGGAACATGGCATCAACGACATAAGCATCAATTTGATTTGCAGCTGGAGGATCAGAATGAGCCTTGCTCTCTAACATTTTCATAAGTATTGATTTGTCGGTTTTATTCATATTCCCGTCAATTTGTGCAAGAGCTGGCGGCACAGGAGTGAGAGGATATTCAAAAACTTTCTGCAAGTTTATATCTGTTGTCGTTGCCAAAAACAAAAGCCTACCAAATAGATCACGTGAACACTGTAGCTGTATGATTTTCTTTGCTTTCACCTCAACCCGAACCTTAAGTGCCAAAGATGCAAAAGTGCGCAATTTGTTTCTTGTAATAGGTTTTTCAAATCTAGAGGGATCTGCAAAACAGCCATTTCTAAAGTCGTGAAAAGATTGCTCGCCATATTTTACACAACTAAGTATCTCATTTTTCACATCATCTTTGACTCTGTTACCAGTTGATATGCACAGGAGATCCTCATTTCTTATCTCTGTATCAAACGGATTCTTAGTTGCTTTAATACAGTCGATCAAACTACTTACATCTTTATTATCTCTCTGAATTCGCGACGGCTTGAGCTCTTGATTCACATCCCCCTTTTTCCGGATTCCAGTTTTTGAGAGAAGAGCACCAACGATAGCACTGCGGACACTTCGTGTAATCATCCATCTTCGCCTGGCCGTATATGACTGGCTGAATGCAGAAATGCCAGTTAGACGAGATGCAGCATCAGCATTGATTGTCTGCTCAAGTGTCATGTCCACTGGAATTCTGGAAAATGATTTATTCGAGCGTCTTATAGACAAACCACCATTCTCAAGCATTGCTCTTGCTTGTGGATGACTTATATCAATGTTAAGTAAATTTAAGTGATAGCGTGTCATCCATCTTGCATAGTTTGGTCTATTAGCTGCAAAAAATACTGGACACATTTTCCTAAGCAGTAAGTAAATAAAGGTAGATCGTTAGTTCGACAAGATCTACTGAAAAGTAACAGAAGTTCAACTAATTCAATATACATAAACCAATACTGTGCTGTTGATCCATGGTTTCCAGTTCTTGTGTCATTGGAAAAGGCTTCATACATATCAAAAATAGATTTTAAATTTTCTTGCTCTAGAACGTTTTGCATTTCTTCTGAAGAAGTATTTGTAATGAATTGTTCTAACTGCTCGTATAAAGATTCAGATATCTGACCATGCTCTTCCAGAAAAGACCGAAAATGGAGAATACGGAAAGAAAGAGATAATATAGTATGCATTCTCTGACATCTGTTATAATGCTTCCCTTTTATGAACCCATTTAGAGACCCTTCTGCCAGAACTTTGGTCTCGGTTAGCACATATGGTCCGCCAGAGCCCTCAATTAAGTGACCAAGAGCGCCAAAATATGCCAACATTATATGGAAAGGACCAAAACATATGAAAATATTGTCGTACTTTGGTGATTCTTCCGATTGTATCTGCATCGCTGGTTTAGCTATGGCAAGATCATAGTGGACAATTGCTGTGTTATCAGAACATTCCCGTGCCACAATCTGCGATCGACGTAATGTTTCCGACACCACATCTAATCGGGTCGGTGGCAAACTTATATTGTCCATATAGCCTATCACTTGCTCTGGTAGATGATCTACTGTGATTAGAGAATTCCATCCTGACCACATGGGTATATTAGAAAATAAATGGTGACAAATCACCCATGTTAAATCCCTTTTTCTGGTCTCATTTAAATTAGAGGGGTCCGAAATTGCTTTTACGGGATATTGAAATTTTGTTATTTTTGGACGCTTTCTGTAAGATTCTAAAATAGGGTCCTCAATATCTAAAGAGCGTTTACGTTTCAATGACTTTGTTTGTGTAGTGGATACTTGTGGAATTCCTAGAGAGTCCCCCATTGAATGTTGTTCGTCGGGAGTGTTCTGGTAACATATTCCAACTGTGTCGTGCAAAGTTCCGCTTCCAGACAAAGTCTCGGTGTTTTCATCATAATTATCCCAAGCCGTTCCGGTTGACAAGTTTGGAATTTTCAGTAATCCATCAGGAGTTAGCTGATTCCTGTCTGATATTGTCATTGCAAGTTCAGTTTCAAGTGTCTCCGCAACATGGTAACTTATTGAGTGCCCTAAATGATTTAGTACTTCAATAATTTTCCTACTACCAGTCATACTTTTAAAACCCAGTCCAAGACATAAATGTTTTGATGGCTTTATTTCGCCATTGGTTACAGCAAACAAAGCATCATCTGCTGCTGAACTGATGCATCTATTCATTCTTTCAGAAGGTTCTTTTGTTGAAGACCCTGTATATAGAGTTTTAAAAAACTGCATAAGTATGTCTGGGGGGTTAGCTTGGCCTTTCTGTATTTCATTTACAGTCAATGGGTTCTGTAATTGGGGACATGTCTTTGACATTTCTAATATTGTATTTCGCAACTGGTATGCAGCTTCAGTGACTTTGGAATTTAATAAAAACGTATTATGGAAACCTATAATCTGATCTGTATCTAGAAAGCTTGGATATAATATTTTGCCTTGTCGTTTACCTATTTTACTCATGCAAATATCATCTTTGAAGTGATTTAGAAGTTTTACTTCTAAAGTCTGGATGGTATATGAGGAGCAATCAAGACCAATGTCCATCAGCATTGTAGTGTAATATTCATACAAGGAGGCAATTGTTACAGCTTGACCTTGTGCTATAACGTTTTTATTTATGTATTCGGTCAACCATTTAAATGCTTTTTCGTGTCCTAGCCTAATGTTGCCATATTCTGTCTTAGCAGACCCGGGTATACACCTCTCAGAAAGATTTAAGTAATGTTTTCGGCAGCTATGGTGATATTTAACCTCTTTAGCAACAAAATCTATATCACAAACTCTGGCAATCATATCTGTATCACCCAGAACCATTGCAGCATTTTTTATTTTTTCTCCCGCTTCCAAACTTTCACAATTGCCTAACTGTTCCCTTTTCTTACCCTTCGTCAGGAGGCCACAAAACAAACATACGGGAAGAAAAATACCGGAGGAGGAAGTTTCGTCCGATAAATGTTCAGTGTGGGATCTTAAAGTGTAAGAAACTTCTTCTACTTCTACAGTGGAAAAAGACTCTAGTTCTTTTTTTGAGACAGCAGTGAAGTTCTTGTAACACATTCTGTGATAACCATTGGTTTTAGGATCAAAGTTTTGAGGAAGATCTTGACAAATTTGTTTATATTTGTGGGATTTTGTTTTCGAAAGACGATATTCAGCAACTTTTGCCACTTTACTCCATGTTGTTTCATCAAAAGGTTTAATTTCTATATCTTGGAAACGTTTATCGACATGAAGGCAACAAACAAGATTTGTTTCATCTGTGCTATCGCCCTGTAATATCTGTTTCCCCTTAGATGTATCCAGCCGTGTGCTGGCCATTTTGCAACACTTCTAATTGAAATGACAATGAGTTATCACAAACAAATCGCAAAATATTATTTACAGTGATTTTAATTCAGTCACGGAATCAAATAGAATTAACAAACAGATTACTTATCTGCGTCAAAACTTCATTGATTCTATTGTGAACACGGATTCTTTTTAAAAACAAATATTAAATAAAATCAACTTGTTCACACGAAATATAAACGGTAACAAAACAATAGAAAAAAGGGGTGAATAGTTTTTTCTTACTTATCATAAACAACAACCATATGAAAGTATCTATAATTGCAACCACGTGTGATTTGCAATGACAGAAAACGTAACACAAACGCTTTGCGCAGCGCCATCTGCCGAGTCATACAAAAGGGCGTGGCACTATCATTGCTTAATAATACAAAAAATCAAAGCATTGAATAAACAAGCTAACAGCGTAATTTACTATATGTTTCAAGTACAAATTTACGTTATAACACTCTACCGTGTTTAAAATCTCACTGCCTGAGAACGCACAAGTGTAAAATCAATATCTCGCGAACTCGCTTATTTATTGCATATGGGGTAGGGGGAAGAATAAATTGTGGTGAAAGGGTTTGTGTGACGATTGTGTTATACATTATACTTGCACAATAAAGCACAAACATCAGGGATTCTAAATAAAATAGTATATTGATAATCAGGCTTTTTTTGAATGCGCTACAAGACTTTAACGAATAAAGATTAAGTAAAAACGCAAAACTCGGTTGTTTAAAATTGGCCACAAAATTGAGATTGAATGCTTAACAAGAAGTTTTTAGTTAGAGGTCTTCAATGTTGTCACCCAAGTATTAAAGCTTACACGGTATAACAATCAGTATGGCAACTAATAGCAAAATTTGTAGTAAAGATCGATTTTTTGAGAAATTTGCAATTTTTGGGGTAGGGGAAAGTTTTTCCACTGTGGGTGCCGCAATTTCCTACCAAATGATATGCAGCTACTTTTATTGAATGCAAAACACATTAGGCTGTGACAATATGGTAAAACATTTCACTTAAATGCTTTTATTATTTTTTTATAAGACATAAAAGAGGGCAAAATATTAAAAACGCAAAATTTTTGGTCTATTTTTTTCCTAAAATAGTTATTTTAAAAAAAAATCTGAAATGTATCAAGAAGTTTTTAACTTAAATGTCAACAATGATCATAATTCTTGATAACCGCATCAGTAATAAGACATTTTAAGGCCATATCGCGTCCATAATGCAGAATTATCAAATTACCGAAAAACCGGCTGAAAAATGCGATTCTAGTGTAAAAACTCGCGTCTGAAAAAAAATCGGAAACGAGTTCATTCACAAGACGCCCAAATTCGAAAACTACAGACATTTTTCTATCAGAAACAACCTTCAAAGCTTTTGGCCATTGACACATATTTCAAACCCCACTAGCTCTTGGGCTACATGGTTCTGAAGTGAAGCTCAAATGCCTGATTTTTCACCAAGTAAAATCGCCACAGCACTAACATTATTCACTGTTCAGAAATATTCATATGACAATAAAGGATGTGCATAGCAAGTTCTCACTATGACTAAGCTCAAGTAAGCCAGACATGTCATACTTCATTCAATTCATTAGATTTTCTATGGGAATTTTCTGAAAACCCTGTCACAATCAAAGAGACACTGAAAGTATGAAAAATTCCAAGTGAAGTGCAAGTTTTGAACCCATAATACTTGACTTTAAATGAAGGTGAACACTATGTTATGCCCTCCTATATGTCTTGGTTAATAAATTGTACTTTGATATTAAACATGATCTTATGAATCAAGCATAACAATTGTTTTACCCTGTATTTATTGCTATAATTTCTATCAGTGGATTTTTTCTTATTTTAGGTAAATCTAACGATGCTCCTCCTGTTTTCTTCCCGTCCTGCTTCTTCTGACCATACAGTCTCACACTATGACCTATAATTAAATATATAAAGTCTGAGTGGGTAACTTATTATACATGTACATGTATGATAATATAGCGTGCTAATAAGTGTCATTAGGAGTGGAGTTATGCCCAGGTCAAGATTATTTCACTTATTACAAGGGACCAGTTTTGCAATGGTGGAGAAAACTGGAGTTCCCAGACAAAACCAACAATCTTTGGCAAGTGAACTGACAAACTTTTTCACACTTAGACCAGCCAAGTAGAATCTAGGTGGCGAGATGTGCTGTATGCACTTTATACCATTTTGCTACAGAGGTTCCTGCTTGCTTCATTAGGAATCATAGGACTTGTTTCAATATTCTAAAACAATTATTTGAAGAAGTCTTGCTGATTTTCCTATTCAAAAAAAAAAAAAAATAAATAAAAAAAATACAAAACTACAAACAGTATTTATATAATTAATGTCATTAAATGACATAATTTTTCAACAACTCCCCAAATGAAAATGGGTTCTGGAACACCCCTCTTGCTTGTCACCACTTTGTGGCAGCATACACTTTTTTGTTTATGTATACCGTAAAACTTGGACATAATATCCCTCAAAAACTTTATCACCTCACTTATCACCACATTATTTTAAAGTCCAAAAACCCACTTCTTATATATATTTCCATATTAAGTCTCTTTTGATTTATCACAAAACCCGTTTTATAATGTCAAAATTTGACTGAACAAATAGTGACAATGAATCAAGGTTTTACTGTGTTTCACAAACAATGATTTTTTTAAATAAAGTAATGTTTTATATATGAACATGTATATCTACCTTTTAAAGCTTCCTCTACAACTTCTACAACTCTGTCTATCTGTTGTACTCCAATCACACTTAATCCCTGTAGAAATTATAAACAAAAACAATTAAACCTTCTGTTACCTGTATATGCTCCTAAATGGTTTTCATGTTTCATATCATATGTATAAATATACCAAGCCACACATAAAAAGGTACTATTTCCTGTAAAAAATTTTCATACTTTCTAACTACAAACATGACAAAGGTTGGATGTAGGTCTCAAGACAGGCAAAAATGGAAGTCTCTGGTGATGGCATTACGTGTACCCCAGCAGGAAGAAGCCTAGACAGGTAGGTATCTAGCTTATTTAATGATTAAATGTACATGTATGTGGTTTATGTAGTTCACCTTAATTGATAACATCAAAAGCTTTGTAAGTGTATAGGAATTACCGGTAATGCATATTATGGGTTTCCAGCAATGAATGGAAGAAAGGTGTTTACTATCCCAGTCAAAATACTTTCTGTCATACCAAATGGTCAGTTCTGGGATAGTGGAGTGGAAAAATTGTGTTTTACATTCCAGTGAAGGTATTTCACTTAATGGGCAGTGGTATTTGGTGACTTTAGCTGCAGATAATCAGCCTTGGGTTGTTCCTGGGGTACACAACCTGCCACTACAATATGTTAAATGAGTGGTAACTTTACCTGCAGATAATCGGCCTTGGGTTGTCCTTGGGGTACACAACCTGCCACTACAATATGTTTGTTTAATTCTCTCGCTTTTGTAATTTCATTTCTGAAGTGGTCTTCAGCAGGACTTTTAACTGTACAACTGTTTAACAACCATAAATCTGCAGACTCTCTGTCATCTGTAAATAACAAATAAATACATGTATATAGCCTTAAACTAACAGGTTCTTCTATTAGTAATCACATAAATTACTGAAGAAAGTTTTGAAAAGTTTTGGTTCCAAAAAACTTTCATATAAATATATTTGTAGTAGCCATGAAGTTCAACACACATGAATTACACTTCTGTATATGTCCTTATTTTTTTTATTTTTAAGAAATTCTGACCATTTTAACTTTGTTAAGCTGCACATTAACATTGTCATTAATGCCATCAGCATTCCATAAAAAAATTTCAAATACAAACTTTCCAGGTGATAAATCAGAAATTTCATATGACATGTATATATCACACCCAAAAGCTCACTTCTTTCACAAACAAAACAGTGACATACCTATAATTTTATAACCATATGTATCTAACTGTCCTGCCATATATTCACTATCAGAGTTGTTGTGTGAACATCCCCATATACAAACAAAATGGCGACATACCTATAATCTTATAACCATATGTAGCTAACTGTCCTGTCATATATTCACTATCAGAGTTGTTGTGTGAACATCCCCATATACAAACAAAATGGCGACATACCTATAATCTTATAACCATATGTAGCTAACTGTCCTGCCATATATTCACTATCAGAGTTGTTGTGTGAACATCTCCATATACAAACAAAACAGTGACATACCTATAATCTTATAACCATATGTAGCTAACTGTCCAGCCATATATTCACTATCAGAGTTGTTGTGTAAACATCTCCATATACAAACAAAACAGTGACATACCTATAATCTTATAACCATATGTAGCTTACTGTCCAGCCATATATTCACTATCAGAGTTGTTGTGTGAATATCCCCATATAAAAACAAAACAGTGACCTACCTTTAATCTTATAACCATATGTAGCTAACTGTCCTGCCATATATTCACTATCAGAGTCGTTGTGTGAACATCTCCATATACAAACAAAATAGTGAAATACCTATAATCTTATAACCATATGTAGCTAACTGTCCTGCCATATATTCACTATCAGAGTTGTTGTGTGAATATCCCCATATACAAACAAAACGGTGACTACCTATAATCTTATAACCATATGTAGCTAACTGTCCTGTCATATATTCACTATCAGAGTTGTTGTGTGAATATCCCCATATACAAACAAAACAGTGACATACCTATAATCTTATAACCATATGTAGCTAACTGTCCTGTCATATATTCACTATCAGAGTTGTTGTGTGAACATCCCATATACAAACAAAACAGTGACATACCTATAATCTTATAACCATATGTAGCTAACTGTCCAGCCATATATTCACTATCAGAGTTGTTGTGTGAATATCCCCATATAAAAACAAAACGGTGAAATACCTATAATCTTATAACCATATGTAGCTAACTGTCCAGCCATATATTCACTATCAGAGTTGTTGTGTGAATATCCCCATATAAAAACAAAACGGTGAAATACCTATAATCTTATAACCATATGTAGCTAATTGTCCAGCCATATATTCACTATCAGAGTTGTTGTGTGAACATCCCCATGTCTTTACGTATATCTTCTGAGTTCCTGTATAAATAACAAACATAAAACTGTTAATGTGGTCATTAAACAAATGATAATAATCTAAATCTTCAGCCAGAGCTCTGCATAGGTGATAGCGATGTTTTACACCTGTGACAAGTTTGTTCACATGCAGGTTTCATTATGTATTAATATTATTATATCAATGTAATACAGTTTTACTTTTTACTGGTCATGCAAGCAAAATATTCACTGTAGTGTTTGCAAAACACTCTGCCATGCACATCTCAATATAAAATCCATCCATGACATGTTTCATTAAAATCCCTTGTACATACTATTTTATAAGTTATGATGTGGACATGCCATTTCAGATGTTCAGACATACATGTATATTTACTACAAAGTACAAATCTTATTAAATTTATAAATACCTGGAACATAGCTGTCTGTTTGTATATTATCTGTAGATTGTTTTGTAAATTTCTTTGCCCTGGGGATGATGTGTTTTCTGGCTTGATGGCGCACATCTTCTGGAGATGATCCCTTGGCTATAATATCTTCTATATCTTCAATATTAGAATCAGACACAGCTGCTGCTGAAGGCATGATTAACTCTACAAAAGACATACACCAGTGAAGATATACCAGAAGTTCTTAATTTTGGCTAATTGACCACTATTTTTCAAAATTACAAAGGCCCTGCCTATATGGAGAAAGGAATGCAGAGTCAGTCCGGGGCTTGAACCCAGGACCTTCCACACTGTAATGAAGTGGTCTACCGACTGAACTACCTGGTGCATTGAGTTAGGCTTGGCATAAAACCATACATCAATCATAAGTCAGAATTTCTAAGATCTAGCATATTATTTGATTGAGAGGAACGCCTAAAAATTGAGAATCTAATTTTAAAGTACCCTCCTGCTTGACAAAGCTATGCATACTGTAAACTTAATTTTAACCTTTAAATTGGGAAGGGTAATATATTGCCGAGATATTTTTACGTTTTCTGTAAAAATTAAAACAACAGAGTGGGGCAAATTGACCAGATACTTTTACTGCATAAGATAAAAAACATCAAATCTAAACATCAAACCTATCAGACTGCAATTTTCTTCTATGTTTTGCTAATTAATTACTTCAAAGAGGGTTAGAACCATGTCCAGGTTATATAAAAACTTTAAGATTTGCGATACTGCTTTAGAGCGTAGTGCTTGGTATTGAAGGACAGAGTATCAACTGGTTAACCTGGTGTCAAGGGGAGTGGTGCCGTGGTATGCATGTCTGCGATATATCTTGGTAAGCTAGCACCTTAAAATCATCTAGAGTGTGTGGTAGTACAAGATAGATCACAAAACACACTCACACATCTCAAAAATACATGACCTTATGCTTATATATATCATTAGAGATAATGAATGTCTGACTGACGGCGTTAAACAACATTACAACAACAGTAGTATTGCACTACATTTAGCATTTTCTCAGGCCAACAGTGTAACAGTATATTGACTCTAACATCATTACTTTCAGTACTTTGATTCAATGTTACTTTTGTGTGCTGCGTCACACATATTGGTATGACGTCAGATTGACGTCACTGTAGCTTGTGTAGACCGCATGGTCTAATCAGTTATAATAAAGCACATGGAAGCAGCTTGACGTGTTTGTTATCAGATATCAAACTTTTACATGGTGTCAGAAGTAAACTGGTCTATAGCACGTAGCATGACAGTATGCGGCAGCGATAAGTCAGGTTTGATGATAATTTGTGCATTTTTAATGACATTGATTTGACATTATAATTATTATCACAATCATGGGCGAAGAAGTAGCTCCACAGCGGCAACACGCTATAGCAAATTTGCCAATACCTGCAAAACTAGAGATGGATTCGAACGTTGAAAGTAACTGGCGAAAGTTCAAGAGGTCATGGAATCATTATGAAACCGCAACTGGACTTGATAAACTGGATGGTAATCTGCGGGCGGCGACATTCTTGACGTGTATTGGTACAGAGGCCATGGATGTTTTCGAGGGCTTTACGTTCGAGAATCCGGACGATGATAAAGATATTCATAAGGTAATTGAGAAATTTGAAAATTTTTGCATAGGAAAGTCCAATGAGACCTATGAACGCTATTTGTTTAATACTTCCAGTCAAACAGAAGGAACAAATATTGATAATTATGTGGCTTCATTAAGAAAACTTGCTAAAACATGTAACTATGGTAATTTGGAAGACGACCTAATTCGAGACAGAATAGTGTGTGGTATTCGGGATAATACTCTCAGAAAACGCCTCCTACAGGAAGACAAATTAACACTCCAAAAAGCACTCGATATGGGTAGAGCATTTGAGGCGACATCGGCACGTGTAAAGCAAATGGCTGCTGGTGGCAATAGCATCGAATCTGAGGAAGTTAGTCTAGTGCAAAAGAAGTTTCAACGAGAATCAACGAGCCGGAAGCAAACTCACGATAATGAGCGGAATGTATCGAAATTTAAAGAGGTCGATAAACGTTCAAAACGTCGGAGGTGCAAATACTGTGGACAGAACTGTGAGCGCGGTAAATGTCCCGCATATGGCAAAACTTGCAAAAACTGCGGCAAGTTTAATCATTTCGCAAAAGTGTGCAGACAGGAAGTTGTTCGGAACTTAGAAACGTCAGAATCTGATTCGGAATCGGACATTCTCTCAGTGACAGACACTGTAAATATTGTTCAAAATAAGATTTTCGCAAATATGCTCCTTGTTGATCAGCGTCAGACGGTCCGTTTTCAATTGGATAGTGGGGCAACGGTAAATTTGTTACCAGTGAAGTATGTCCCAGAACATTTGATAGAAAAGACGAGTAAAACTTTGTCTTTGTATGACAGTTCTAAGATTACAGCTAAGGGTGTGTGTTCACTAAGACTGAAAAATCCTAAAACTCACGAACGTTATATGGTAAGATTTGTCATTGTTGATAATGGTTTTGAGCCTCTTCTTGGATCTTCTTCTATTCAAGAGATGAATTTGATTAAAATTCAGTATCAGAATATTATGCATGTAGGTGTTGAGAATGATACAGACAAACTGTTTCATGACATTATGCAAATTTTTTCTCATGTATTTTCAGGCGAAGGTTGTTTTTCAGATAAATTGCACCTCGACATAGATCCTACAGTCCCCCCAGTAAAAACACCCCTTCGACCGGTGTGCCGATCGCGATTAAACCGAAGCTTGAGAAAGAACTCGCGAGGCTAGAAAAGCTAGAAGTAATAAAGCGGGTCGATACCCCTACCGACTGGGTGTCGAGTTTAGTTGTTGTAAAAAAACCGAACGGAAAACTTCGGATATGCATTGATCCTAAGCCGCTTAATAAAGTGTTAAAAAGAAATCACTATCCGTTACCGATCCTGGAAGATCTTCTGCCTGAATTAGGCAAAGCAAAAGTATTTTCCAAATGCGATGTTAAAAACGGGTTTTGGCATGTTGCTTTGGATGAGAGCTCAAGCTTCCTCACCACGTTTGAAACGCCATTCGGTAGATTTCGCTGGCTCCGAATGCCATTTGGAATTTCCCCAGCGCCGGAATATTTCCAGAAATATTTGGAACATGAATTAGCGGGTCTCCCCGGGTGTCGAACTGTCGCGGATGATATCTTAGTCTATGGTGAAGGCGATACGTATGACGAAGCTGTCGCTGATCATGACAAAAATCTACGTATGCTTCTTAATCGATGTAGGGAACGGAACATAAAGCTTAACAAAGACAAGCTTAAGCTCAGACTTTGCGAAACCGAGTTCATCGGACACCTACTCACAACTGACGGGATAAAACCAGATCCGTCAAAAATCGAAGCCATTGTCAAGATGGAAAAACCGGCAGATGTCGCTGCAGTCCATCGTTTGCTCGGTACGCGAACTATCTTGCAAAGTTTGTATCTAGTCTCAGTGATATATGCGAGCCACTTCGACAACTAGTTCGGAAAGGTGTGGAATTCAAATGGACTTTTGAACACGACGAAGCTTTCGAGAAGCTTAAGACAGCGATAAGCCAGGCACCCGTACTTAAGTATTTTGATTCCAAGGCGGAAACCGTGCTTCAGTCCGATGCGTCCGAAACTGGCCTTGGCTGCGTCCTATTACAAAATGGGCAACCGATATCTTATGCCAGTCGTGCTCTTACGCGAACGGAACAAAATTATGCCCAAATTGAGAAAGAGCTTTTATCAGTGGTTTTTGGGATGGAAAAATTCCATCAGTATACTTATGGTAGAAAAATCTTGGTCGAAAACGATCACAAACCACTAGAAATAATCTATAAAAAGCCGTTGTATCAGGCACCGAAACGATTACAGCGAATGATGCTGAGACTTCAGCGTTATGATATGGATCTTGTGTATAAGCCTGGAAAGTACATGTATGTTGCGGATACTCTATCCCGGGCTTACATCCGTCAAGCAGGACGAATTTCGGAATTACGCGACGAAGTATTAGTTGTCGGTAGTATTGAACAAGTCGAGCAAATATGTATGGCAGACTATCTCGTCGTTTCAGAAAGGCAGCTTAGCGATATAATTACCGAAACTGCAAAGGATGAGACTTTACAAAATCTCATTACTGTTATTTGTAAAGGATGGGATAAAACAAATATCCCCCCTGATGTAAAGCCCTATGAATGTGTCAGAGATGAATTATCCGTTCAGGGAGGAATTATTTTTCGAGGTGATAGATGCGTGATCCCTAAATCGCTTAGACCTACGGTTTTGGAGCAACTACATACGCATATTGGTGTTAATGGTTGTTTACAGCGTGCTCGTGATTCAGTATACTGGCCGAGTATAACAGCAGAAATCAAAGATTTCATTGGGCATTGCGAAACATGTCGCACATACGAAATGAGCCAGCCGAAAGAACCGCTTCTTTCTCACGATATAATTGACCGCCCTTGGGCTAAAGTTGGTACCGACCTTTTTAAATTTGCTGACAAGGATTATTTGATAACTGTAGACTACTTCAGTAATTTCTTTGAAGTCGATAGGCTGTATGACACCCAATCCAAAACAGTTGTGCACAAGCTGAAACAACACTTTGCCCGGCACGGCATTCCTGAAACCGTTGTGTCAGACAACGGTCCGCAATATACATCCGATCGTTTCAAAACTTTTAGTAAAGAATGGGGATTCAAACATATTACATCGAGCCCCCGTTATCCACGCTCGAATGGCAAAGCAGAAAACGCCGTCAAAACGGCCAAAAGGTTGATGAAAAAAGCAAAACATTCAAACAGCGATCCGTATTTGGCGATTCTTAATTTTCGCAACACGCCGTCACAGGCTACTCGTTTCAGTCCGGCTCAGCAACTCATGAACAGGCAAACGCGGACCTTGTTACCGATAAAATCGTCTAAACTTAAACCGGAAATTCCGAATAATGTTTACGAGAAGTTGTGTGATAGCAAGAAGCGACAGGCCGTTTATTACAACAATCAGTCGCGGAGTCTCCCCGATTTAAAAATGGGCGAAACAGTCCGCATACAACCACAGAACAGTCCCGAATGGACAAAAGGCATTGTCAAGAACAAGTGCGATATTAGGTCTTATGATATTATGACGGAATCGGGTCAAACTTTACGTCGCAACAGAAATCACCTTAAACAGACACCGGAACCATTCCAAGTGAACCTTCCACCTTCCGAACCGTTCATAGAATCATTCGAGTCCGTTCCCATCACAACGTCTGAATCGGAATCTAAGCCTCAGTCTAAAACTCCGCAGAAAGCCGAAAAGTCTACGGAGTCTACACCGCGTGTCACAAGATCTGGTAGAGTTATCAAACTCCCTAGTAGGTACCAAGATTAGGTGCACTTTGTCTGTAAAAACAGTTTAGTGTTTTGTTGTTATTAAATATGTTTGTATTCCTGAAAGTATCAGAGGTATTAATTTCAGAATTTTCAATTTGCTATGTATATATATAAATCTGCTTTATTCCGTAAAGAAAAGGAGATGTAACAGTATATTGACTCTAACATCATTACTTGCAGTACTTTGATTCAATGTACTTTTGTGTGCTGCGTCACACATATTGGTATGACGTCAGATTGACGTCACTGTAGCTTGTGTAGACCGCATGGTCTAATCAGTTATAATAAAGCACATGGAAGCAGCTTGACGTGTTTGTTATCAGATATCAAACTTTTACAAACAGAGGAACAAAGGTCTGTTAAGCAGTATCACTGTCAGTAACACACTTTGTCGGACTGTGTTTGAATACGATAGACACCCCCCGGGAAAGGGGAAAACAACCACTTTAGCCAACAGTAAATAACATGCGGCAATGTAAATCACTGAATATATTTGTATATCCAGATCGTATATTAAAGTTAAATGATTACCTATTTCAGTATATGGTTTCAAACTCTTAAGTCTAAATTAACGCACATTTCATCACCAACTTGTGGTTGTTTAAGAAACCGGAAGTACAACGTGGTAATACCAAATTCGTTTTTCTTTTCTGAAGAGTTCCACAACAAACTTTTTCAGTGGTCATGTGCTCTTTGTCCTGTCATCTCAGATTCGTTTACACTTAATGGTTTAATATCACAAGTTAGGATATGAAATGAATCTGAAGTTTTTAGCCAGACCACTGTCCAGTAATTTACCAATATGTCGAAATCAGGTCAGTTTAACTTTACGAAAATCAAAGTGAAAGTAGAAAATGTTGTTTGTTTTTATTGACCTGTATTAACAATCTGTATTTATATGTTATTTTGTTTTATATTTTAGTTGTATGAAGATGTAATATGTTCTGGGAAGTATGGGCCAGTACACAGAGTATGGTTCAGTCCTGGACATGTTTTTATATTTTATATTTCAGTTGTATGCAGATGTAATATGTTCTGGGAAGTATGGCTCAGTACACAGAGTATGGTTCAGTCCTGGACATATTTTTGTTGCAGTTAGAGAAGGAACACAGTTATTTACATTTGATACCAAACCTACAAATAAAATTGTGGTAATTTATAATTAGTCAGACTAATTTATAATATAATGTTTATAATGTTAATATGACTGACTTTTAAAAATAGTGATATATTGCAGGTGGGCATGGTCAAGTGGGACTGTCACTGGCTTTTGAAATCAAGGGTTGTGGGTTTGAACCTCACTTGGGATTTGGAAATTTTCTGAGATGATATTTGTCTCCTGCACATACTATAGCTGTAAAAAGCTCAAATACTAGTATAGTTTTTGTAAATATTATCATTGCTGGTATTTCTCTATACTATGCATAACAACACAATATTATGTCAAGAGATATTTGCAAAAAATAAACTTCCAGAGACGTGAAGTAATTTTTTTCAAATGTTTTTATTTTCAGGAAGAATACAAAGGTTGTCTAGATCTACAGGGGTTGGATCCTCCTCTCTTTGACGTACTGGTATCTGGTACAAACTACAGTCTAGTGTACTTAGTAAGTAATTATAAGTGTAAAGTTAATGTCAACACAATATTGTTCATAAGCATGATTTCTTTGTATCTGAATTGCCCTGGGTATATTTGACGTCCCATAGTTTCATGCTAATTTCATTCACAACTTTAATTACATACTTGGCAAGTGTAGCTTAAGCTAGCTAAACAGGAGTCGCTAACTCTTCCAGAGCACCTGGTCTCACTTCCCTTGTGGAAGGTCACATGCTTAAACTAAATTTGCCAGTTTTCAAAGTTTGTACTTTGCTTTTGAAGTTTTGATTTGGACTGGTATGTTTGTATTTGATTTATATATTACTGCAGTAAGACCTGTATATAAGTGATCATAAGTGAGCCAGTCAACACTGAATTAGATACTGGTTAATGGATCTCATACAGGGAGTCATTAACACCTGAGACTAGTAGATATAGACTTGATAAACATGTAGATATAGACCTGATAAACATGTAGATATAGACCTGATAAACATGTAGATATAGACCTGATAAACATGTAAATATAGACCTGATAAACATGTAGAGACTAGTAGATATAGACCTGATAAACATGTAGATATAGACCTGATAAACATGTAGATATAGACCTGATAAACATGTAGATATAGACCTGATAAACATGTAAATATAGACCTGATAAACATGTAGAGACTAGTAGATATAGACCTGATAAACATGTAGATATAGACCTGATAAACATGTAGATATAGACCTGATAAACATGTAGATATAGACCTGATAAACATGTAGATATAGACCTGATAAACATGTAGATATAGACCTGATAGACATGTAGATATAGACCTGATAAACATGTAGATATAGACCTGATAAACATGTAGATATAGACCTGATAAACATGTAGATATAGACCTGATAAACATGTAGATATAGACCTGATAAACATGTAAATATAGACCTGATAAACATGTAGAGACTAGTAGATATAGACCTGATAAACATGTAGATATAGACCTGATAAACATGTAGATATAGACCTGATAAACATGTAGATATAGACCTGATAAACATGTAAATATAGACCTGATAAACATGTAGAGACTAGTAGATATAGACCTGATAAACATGTAGATATAGACCTGATAAACATGTAGATATAGACCTGATAAACATGTAGATATAGACCTGATAAACATGTAAATATAGACCTGATAAACATGTAGAGACTAGTAGATATAGACCTGATAAACATGTAGATATAGACCTGATAAACATGTAGATATAGACCTGATAAACATGTAGATATAGACCTGATAAACATGTAGATATAGACCTGATAAACATGTAGATATAGACCTGATAGACATGTAGATATAGACCTGATAAACATGTAGATATAGACCTGATAAACATGTAGATATAGACCTGATAAACATGTAGATATAGACCTGATAAACATGTAGATATAGACCTGATAAACATGTAAATATAGACCTGATAAACATGTAGAGACTAGTAGATATAGACCTGATAAACATGTAGATATAGACCTGATAAACATGTAGATATAGACCTGATAAACATGTAGATATAGACCTGATAAACATGTAAATATAGACCTGATAAACATGTAGAGACTAGTAGATATAGACCTGATAAACATGTAGATATAGACCTGATAAACATGTAGATATAGACCTGATAAACATGTAGATATAGACCTGATAAACATGTAAATATAGACCTGATAAACATGTAGAGACTAGTAGATATAGACCTGATAAACATGTAGATATAGACCTGATAAACATGTAGATATAGACCTGATAAACATGTAGATATAGACCTGATAAACATGTAGATATAGACCTGATAAACATGTAGATATAGACCTGATAGACATGTAGATATAGACCTGATAAACATGTAGATATAGACCTGATAAACATGTAGAGACTAGTAGATATAGACCTGATAAACATGTAGAGACTAGTAGATATAGACCTGATAGACATATAGATATAAACCTGATAAACATGTAGATATAGACCTGATAAACATGTAGATATAGACCTGATAGACATGTAGATATAGACCTGATAAACATGTAGATATAGACCTGATAAACATGTAAATATAGACCTGATAAACATGTAGAGACTAGTAGATATAGACCTGATAAACATGTAGAGACTAGTAGATATAGACCTGATAGACATATAGATATAAACCTGATAAACACGTAGATATAGACCTGATAAACATGTAGATATAGACCTGATAGACATGTAGATATAGACCTGATAAACATGTAGATATAGACCTGATAAACATGTAAATATAGACCTGATAAACATGTAGATATAGACCTGATAAACAGGTAGATATAGACCTGATAAACATGTAGATATAGACCTGATAAACATGTAGATATAGATCTGATAGACATGTAGATATAGACCTGATAAACATGTAGATATAGACCTGATAAACATGTAGAGACTAGTAGATATAGACCTGATAAACATGTAGAGACTAGTAGATATAGACCTGATAGACATATAGATATAAACCTGATAAACACGTAGATATAGACCTGATAAACATGTAGATATAGACCTGATAGACATGTAGATATAGACCTGATAAACATGTAGATATAGACCTGATAAACATGTAAATATAGACCTGATAAACATGTAGATATAGACCTGATAAACATGTAGATATAGACCTGATAAACATGTAGATATAGACCTGATAAACATTTAGATATAGACCTGATAAACATGTAGAGACTAGTAGATATAGACCTGATAAACATGTAGATATAGACCTGATAAACATGTAGATATAGACCTGATAGACATATAGATATAGACCTGATAAACATGTAGATATAGACCTGATAAACATGTAGATATAGACCTGATAAACATGTAGATATAGATCTGATAGACATGTAGATATAGACCTGATAAACATGTAGATATAGATCTGATAGACATGTAGATATAGACCTGATAAACATGTAGATATAGACCTGATAAACATATAGATATAGATCTGATAGACATGTAGATATAGACCTGATAAACATGTAGATATAGACCTGATAAACATGTAGATATAGACCTGATAAACATGTAGATATAGATCTGATAGACATGTAGATATAGACCTGATAAACATGTAGATATAGACCTGATAAACATGTAGAATTTAGGTTGAAGTGTAAAAATGAACTAAAAAATTAGAAGCACAGTATAAAAATATCATAATGGCAGCCTCCATGGGATTTGTAACATCAACCAAATTATGTACATATATGTGTTGTACCTATATACAGACTCTGCTAGGTTTGTCTCTGCCCTTATAAATAAAATCAACCGTAATCAACCATTATCAATGGTTGCTAAACTCAATATAGATAAGATATGAGAAGTAAGGTAACTGTATCACTTTGTTTCTTCTAGATTCAGTGTAATGGCTGTGTACAGTGTTGGAAGTATAGAACAGACTATACTTGGATATTTCTACAGAAATTTGATGTTTGTAGTCCTGTTAAATCAGATGTAGTCAGCATCTGTCTTCATCCTTCACAAAATACATTTTACTGGTGTGAAAAACGTTCAGCAAATATACCTGATGATAACCAGACATATTGTATATGTAAAAGACAGTTACCAGAGGGTAAGGAAGATAACTCATTACATTTAGTTATATATTGCACATAGGGTAATGGTTATATGCCCAGTGAAGATTCTTTCACTTATATTGAGGCACACAGTTCTGGGATGGTGGAAGAAACCAGAGCATCCACTGACCTTTGGCTATTAATCTGACACTTGGTTCTGTCCCAGCAAGTTTTAAACCTAGCTGGTGAGAGGCAGTGTGATGTGTACACTTTAGATCACTCTGCCAACAATTTGTTGCACATTGATTTTTAGGCATTTTCTTCATTTAGAACATTTCATTTATATCAACATGCAACATACATTAAGCTTGATCTGCATGTGTGAAAAAAATCTATTGATCTGTTGTTATCATCTGTACACCACCATGCAGGGAACAGACAGATGGACACACCTGTAAAACAAGACAGAATGTAATACATAGTACATTGCAGAATTATGTGTGGCTTGATATAAAACTTGGTGGTGTCTTACCAGTGATAAAATGAATTTTTAACCCATGCTTAGTCTGTAATTGTTAAACAGGAGCAATCACTTGCACATTGAATATGATTTTCATTGTTTATTGAGAAATAATGTGAATGGACACTTTTTGGTAATTTGCCAACAACACTTAAATTTGAAATAAATGCAGTTGATGTGTTTACTGTATCGCCTGTCATTATAGTAAAAGTCAACTATATTGTCCCTGATGTCATCACAAATCTCATTTGGCTCATGAATGGGTGTGGCTAATTAGTGTTTAGTTTATTAAAAAAAAGCCTGACCTTTTTTCTTTTGTTCAAACAAACTGTTAGAAAATTGTCAATTTAATTAATTATTTCATTGCTTCATTGTTGTGTATTTGATAGAGTTTTACCAAGTTGGCTCTGAATTTACATGTTACGTTTTCATATTAAGAGGATTATTAATACAAAATTTATGTTTTATTTGATACTAGATGAAGAAAAGATAAAAGAAAAAGATTTGAGTCCAGTAACAGTCCTGTTATATAATTGTCCTATCAGTACAGTGTATCCCTCTATATCTGGTGTAACTGTCTTCATCAGGTTTGTTATATAATTGTCCTATCAGTACAGTGTATCCCTCTATATCTGGTGTAACTGTCTTCATCAGGTTTGTTATATAATAGTCCTATCAGTACAGTGTACCCCTCTATATCTGGTGTAACTGTCTTCATCAGGTTTGTTATATAATTGTCCTATCAGTACAGTGTACCCCTCTATGTCTGGTGTAACTGTCTTCAGCAGGTTTGTTATAAATACATTGTAATTAAACAATCGCCGACCACACCCACAATGTTTCGACAAATGGCCGGCATGCTTGATTTACACACAAAAACAATAAAAACTTGTCCTGAATTGTGCCGTTTCATGACGTCACAGACACTAGTACGTCATTTGTTGCTTTGGTACCGTGATGGTGGCCAATGTCGGAACATAATGTGCATGGCCAGTGATACATCAATTAATCATACCGGTAAACCATAGATCTCAGGAAACTTCAAAATTAAGATCATTTTTAAAAAAATCAGTCATAAAATGTTTTAATGTATTAACATGTATTTGTTTTTCTGAAGTCTATATATTAACAGTCATTCCTATACTTGAGACTGTATACCAGAATCTCTGGTTATAAAGCCATCTCTGTTTAACAGTTATTCCTATACTTGAGACTGTATACCAGAATCTCTGTTTATAAAGCCATCTCTGTTTCACAGTTATTCCTATACTTGAGACTGTATACCAGAATCTCTGGTTATAAAGCCATCTCTGTTTCACAGTTATTCCTATACTTGAGACTGTATACCAGAATCTCTGTTTATAAAGCCATCTCTGTTTCACAGTTATTCCTATACTTGAGACTGTATACCAGAATCTCTGGTTATAAAGCCATCTCTGTTTCACAGTTATTCCTATACTTGAGACTGTATACCAGAATCTCTGGTTATAAAGCCATCTCTGTTTCACAGTTATTCCTATACTTGAGACTGTATACCAGAATCTCTGTTTATAAAGCCATCTCTGTTTCACAGTTATTCCTATACTTGAGACTGTATACCAGAATCTCTGTTTATAAAGCCATCTCTGTTTCACAGTTATTCCTATACTTGAGACTGTATACCAGAATCTCTGTTTATAAAGCCATCTCTGTTTCACAGTTATTCCTATACTTGAGACTGTATACCAGAATCTCTGTTTATAAAGCCATCTCTGTTTCACAGTTATTCCTATACTTGAGACTGTATACCAGAATCTCTGGTTATAAAGCCATCTCTGTTTCACAGTTATTCCTATACTTGAGACTGTATACCAGAATCTCTGTTTATAAAGCCATCTCTGTTTCACAGTTATTCCTTTACTTGATAGTGTATACCAGAATCTCTGGTTATAAAGCCATCTCTGTTTCACAGTTATTCCTTTACTTGAGACTGTATACCAGAATCTCTGGTTATAAAGCCATCTCTGTTTCACAGTTATTCCTATACTTGAGACTGTATACCAGAATCTCTGTTTATAAAGCCATCTCTGTTTCACAGTTATTCCTATACTTGAGACTGTATACCAGAATCTCTGGTTATAAAGCCATCTCTGTTTCACAGTTATTCCTATACTTGAGACTGTATACCAGAATCTCTGTTTATAAAGCCATCTCTGTTTCACAGCTATTCCTATACTTGAGACTGTATACCAGAATCTCTGGTTATAAAGCCATCTCTGTTTCACAGTTATTCCTATACTTGAGACTGTATACCAGAATCTCTGTTTATAAAGCCATCTCTGTTTCACAGTTATTCCTATACTTGAGACTGTATACCAGAATCTCTGGTTATAAAGCCATCTCTGTTTCACAGTTATTCCTATACTTGAGACTGTATACCAGAATCTCTGTTTATAAAGCCATCTCTGTTTCACAGTTATTCCTTTACTTGAGACTGTATACCAGAATCTCTGTTTATAAAGCCATCTCTGTTTCACAGTTATTCCTTTACTTGAGACTGTATACCAGAATCTCTGTTTATAAAGCCTCTGTTTCACAGTTATTCCTATACTTGAGACTGTATACCAGAATCTCTGTTTATAAAGCCATCTCTGTTTCACAGTTATTCCTTTACTCGAGACTGTATACCAGAATCTCTGTTTATAAAGCCATCTCTGTTTCACAGTTATTCCTATACTTGAGACTGTATACCAGAATCTCTGGTTATAAAGCCATCTCTGTTTCACAGTCATTCCTTTACTCTGGACTGTATACCAGAATCTCTGTTTATAAAGCCATCATTGTTTCACAGTTATTCCTATACTTGAGACTGTATACCAGAATCTCTGGTTATAAAGCCATCTCTGTTTCACAGTTATTCCTATACTTGAGACTGTATACCAGAATCTCTGGTTATAAAGCCATCTCTGTTTCACAGTTATTCCTATACTTTAGACTGTATACCAGAATCTCTGGTTATAAAGCCATCTCTGTTTCACAGTTATTCCTATACTTGAGACTGTATACCAGAATCTCTGTTTATAAAGCCATCATTGTTTCACAGTTATTCCTATACTTGAGACTGTATACCAGAATCTCTGGTTATAAAGCCATCAATTATTCACAGTCATTCCTTTACCTAATATTTTCTTGACTTAACGATACCATAATTGAAATTTAAATAATTTTGTTATTTATTGAAGATAAACACAAATTTAAGGCATTGATTAGAAGATCACTTTAACCTTGTAACATAAACTTGGGTTATTACACTTTTAATTTTCATGTGTCGTTTTGAATGAAAAATTGTAGAAATGAAAACAATATGGAAGTACTTGTATCCCGGCCATCCATGAAATAAACATGTGACATTAATATACATGTAGTTTATTCTGGTTTATTTTTAACAGGAACAAAGAACCATTAATCTCAATGTTGATAGCCTGGAAAACAGCTTCTAGTAAAATATCAGTTTTCATGGGTCCACATCAAGTTGAACTAGAAGACTTAGGGGGCATGTCACAGCAAGGTGTAGATTTTAAAAGACTTGCTTTCAAACTGATAGCAACAACTACAAAGGTAAAATATAGAACAGTAAAAACTCATTATAAAAAAACAATTGAAGACCAGATGAATATTCAGTACTGCCATTTAAACTGTAGATTATACTCCACTATGCAAATATAAAAAAAGGGCAGTATTTTCTAAATTATGAATTAATGATATCATAAAATATCTAACAAATATAGTAAATACTACCATACCAGTGTGAAGTGCATGCCTAGATGTGATGCCCATGCCCGGGTGTTATGTCCCTGTGAGATGCGATGCCCATGCCCAGATGTGATGTCCATGTTGAGATGCAATGTCCATGCCTAGATGTGATGCCCATGCTCAGATATGATGTTTATTTCAAGATGTGATGCCTATAACCAGATGAGGCCATGCCCATATGTGCTGTCCAAGCCAAGATTGTAATTGATTCTCATCATTAAATATTAAATATTAAATATTTATCAATTACATCATTGTAGATCAGTGATAGTGAGAGGTTGAAGGATGTTATATATAATCCTAATACAATGGAAGTTAGAATGATAGAACAAAATGGAACAGTCAGGAAAACCGTAGATACAACAGGTAAGTACAAATACAAATGATATACATGTATTGAATGTGACTCTTTTAATGAGACATCTTTTTGGCAATCTATTTTGTTTGGTTTAAGGTGAATAAATTAACTAACCACATATTATCAATATTATATCCTAAAATCAGTACAGTTCAGACATTTTGTCTGTGAATCATGTAGAGTGGAGTAATGATGTCATATGCTCTAGTAAAGAGTATTTCATTTTTACTGAGGCAGTCAGTTTAGGGATGGTGGAGGAAACAGGAGTGCCCAGAGAAAACTGCCAACCTTTAGCAAGCAAACTGACAAACACGCTCACAGAGGATTGTCCAAGTGGGATTTAAAGCTAAGCAGTGAGAGAATCTGTTATAAATAAGAGTGTTTTATTCCATTTTACTTGGCCACATGGCCTTGTTTTCTCATGTTATACTGTTCCTAAGTAGAACATTCTATAAATATTTTTTTAAATATAATTAACCTTTGTAGATTGAATTCCTGTATAATCCCCCCACCCCCACCCCCATGGTGGAAGTGTCACTGTTACACTGTATTACATGTCAATAAAAACTTAATTAATTATTTTTCTTTACAGATGGAAATTTAACTGTCTCATTAGAAATGGATAAAGATGTTCAAAGCAGTGATAATAATTGGTTTGATTTTCAAGGCACCATAGGTTCTGTGACTGATTCTAATATAAGGTTTGTGCATGTGTATATACATCATTAAAATGTCTGAATTTATCAATTAAAGTTATATTGTAAGAACTGTCCAATTTTGTCCCCAATAGAAATAACTTTGCTGCTCAAGTTACACAGCCAAGCACCAACTGGAATAGGCACAATGATTTCCTGAGGTTCAGATTAGAAAATAATCTAGCCAAATACCTGGTACACCACTACTTAATTGTCAGTCTAAATAGAGAAATGAAAAATCCTTTGTATCTTCTTGTTGACTGAAGTCAAACCCACATTGGTGGTCACACATATCTACTGATGAGTAAGTACAGTAAAATCACAATCCATGGCAACCATTTGTTCACTCAAATTTTAACAGTGTAAAGGGGTTTTGCAATATATTGAGGGAGGCTTATAAGGAAACAATTGAAGAGATTGAGTTTGAGACATCAGAATACTGTGGCAATAAGTGAGATGGCATTAAAACAAGGTTTTACTGTATAGTAAGGCATCAGGATATCACATGGCTATCACATGGCCTGTATATTGAAATCCATTGTAATAATATACCTACATGAAACTTTTACAGATGTATAACATAGAATCTTTAATTTGCTTTGTAGGTTATATAACAGTACAACAGGTCAATATCTAGGACACATCCAGAGTCCTGATGATACAAAAATCCTTGGTTTATGTCAGATCAGTTCAGGAATGGTGTTTAATGGTTTCTACACCAGTCAAAATATTTATGTTATAGAGGTAACAGTAATCGGATAATAGATCTTTCCATAGATATCGGTAGAAAAGGTTTTATTTTTTAGATAAAACGAACGATAGATACCCTGTCAGAATTACAAAATACCTAGGTTATCAAAGACAACAATTTATTGTGTGTGCAGCCAGTACTTATGCTTATGCAAATACTACGTACATATAGTTGAACTTTCATGAAAGGTACCTTTATATAAGGCTCACCTGCTTTTAAAGGCAAGAAATATTTTATCCCAATTGGTCTTTAGTCATGTTGTTTTAACCTGCAGGCTGACCAATCAAATTTATTTATTTGTCCAGATAGTTACATTTTTAGTGTGCAAGGTTGTCATTCAGGTACTTTTAATCGTTAAGTGTTTGATTTTGATATAATTTCCATACAAAAAGTCCAAATTTTTAGTACTTTTAATTTAAAAAAAAGTGTCAAAATGGGAAAAATTCTTCTAATTTGACCTTTTCATTTTATCTGTCTGTTTATCTGTTTTTTAGTACAAATCCATCAAAAACAGATAAATCCGTCAAATTAGTCAACCTGATTCTGTATATAACTTATAAGGGCCAACTGCCAAAAAACCCACTTTTTTGCTTCTCTTGGGTGGACTCTTTATACAGGTTTGACTTTATTTATAGAAGAATCTTTTTTCAAACTTTACCATTAAAAACTATAGAGAATGTAACATAATACTGAATAAAAACTATTTTTGTCACGATACTATAGATAAAGTTGTTTTGCCGTTAACATTAGTAAACATACATGTATACAGCTGCAACATGTATAACATAATAATCATTACTTTGTAGAGAAGAAAACAGACTGAAAAAGAAAACATAGAAAGAATGTTAACAACAAAGAATTTCCAAACAGATGCTGTCAAACTGTCATATTTTGAACAGGTATATTTATTGATGTATTTTATAACAAATTAATTGTTTACCATAAATAATGTGTATTCTATAATGAATTAATTGTTTACCATAAATAATGTGTATTCTATAATGAATTAATTGTTTACCATAAATAATGTGTATTTTATAACTAATTAATTGTTTACCATAAATAATGTATATTTTCAAATAATTTAGTACAGTAAAACCTTGATTATTGTCACCATGTCAGACTTTACTGTTAGGGGTTTGGTGAGATAACATGGCACTTCATTGATTGGGCTGTTTACAGCACATCCTGCACTACCAGAGCACAATCGGGTGATTTATAGGTACCTGTACATCAAGATACTAGTCACGATTTTACATACCGTTTTGATGGTCGATTATCCTGACACCAAATGAACCAACCAGTTGGATAATAAGATACTAACTTTAGTATCTAAATCTTTTGAATTAAAGCTCTTGTTTACTGATCACAGTACCTCTAATACACTACTGTGCATAAAGGCTATTTTGAACATGGAATATTGTAAAATACATTTTAATAAAGAAGTGCTTGCAAAAATTAACAGGGCATATTAATTCATTATTCAGAGACCTAACTAAAAAGTATATTTTTTTCAATGCTGCATGTTTTGGTTAACGTCTGTATATAGAAAAAAATCACATTTTTGACACATTGTGACAGAAAATATGTATTCCAGCTAACCATTTGAGCCTCAAAATACAAATGAATGTTGAGTAAAAATTTACCTTTCACCTGTGTGATTGAGTAAAAACAAATTCACACCTGGTCGACCTACATATAACCAAAAGATAACGAGGCACCTAATGGGAGTATTTATACTTAATCATTTTGATATTCTTGAAAAAATGGCAAAATTTATGGTATGTACACACTCATATCTAGACCGATTTAAAACAAAACATATTTTTCCACTTAGGTCTCTCTTTTCTGTGCTGAAATATAATTAAAATTTTTACAAAAAAATAGAATTAAATATTTAATCGCAATATATCCATGTTCAAAATAGCTTTTATGCACAGTAGGATTAATTCCCACTACAGGCAGATCCCAGTGTGAAAAATTTGTGAGATCTCTTACCAAAGGTTTTGGATACTTTTTTCTCCACCATTCTTGAACTGACCACCTCTATATAAAACACCACCATTACTTCACTCCAAGAACACTAAGTAAGCCAACTAGTTGGATAAAAACATACATTAATCTAAATCCTTTGAATTGAAAGGTAGAAAAAATTAGTGTGATAAAAGTGATAGTCTTGGGTTATCAATATCATCTAATATGTGATTTTTCTTTCATAACTAGCAAAAACACCAGTGTCCATCTTCAGTGCTGTTTGAGAAGATAGCAAAGTTAAGACAGTCTTGGGAGTTAGAAATGGACAAATTACCATCCACAAAATTGATAGAAATTCTAAGTATGTAGTGAATATAAGATTTGTTTTGATATATACATGTTTATATGTATATAATCATATTAATTAATCACTGCAGGGACACATTTAAGTTTTAAAATAAATGGGATTATTACATATATTAGGGATACTTTTTACCTTAACCATATCTTTGTTCTTATTACCGGTAATCAGAATTTCCAGTGCCAGCATTTTATTAAGTATTCAATATTACATTAATTGCTATAATTGTTAATGCTTTATAATGATATTGCAATTGTCCATCATTTTAACTTCACCCCAGAATAAGATTTGATTAAATACCATAAAAATTTATTTTTCTTGAATGTTCATTCAAAATTCTTAAAGGTATATTTTATTATTTTATTTTTTGTTTTGACTTAAACTTTGCTAATTCAATATCAAAGTTTAATTAGTGATGTATAGGATCACAGCAGATAGTTGACTGATCGCCAGCCACACCCACAATGTTCTGTCAAAGGCCTGGTATGCTTGAATTACACACAAAAAGAATGAAAACTTGGCCTAAATTGTGCCATATAATGATGTCACAGACACTAGTACGTCATTAGTTGCCATGATGGCAGCCAGTGTCGGAACATAAAAGGCAATTCGTCAATTGACCAGTACTTTGATTTGTTTTTATTTTGATAGATCCATATTTAAAGGAATATTGGAAGTTAGAAGACATACAACAAAGGAATCTGCATAGAAAATTGGTTTGTATAACATGTATAATCAATATTTCTTGGCTGTGTCATTGTAATGTTGATGTCTATGACTAAAGGTCAAAATTAAGTTAATATCTGTCCCCAGAGTACATACACATAAAACTGGTATGAAGAACTTGGAGAGTAAAATATCCCCAGATTGGGACACCAGTCTACTCCCCCCAGATTGGGACATTAGTCTACTCCCCCAAGATGGGACACTAGTTTACTCCCCAGAATTCCACACCAGTCCATCCCAAGGTTATTCTCAGAATTTCACCAGATACCACTTCATTTCCCAACTTGATTGAGTAAACAATGTGAAACTAAATGTATTAAACAAAGACATACCACCAAGCTGGACTCAAATGTAGGTCAAAGTACAAGGTCATAAATTGAAGTCCAGTGCAATTTTGTTTATCATAGCTTTCAAAACCAAAATAATTTACACTGTGTGTAATACTTTTATTGCTCCACTTTTTTGCTTTATGCATTCAAACAATTGTTACAAGTTTGTTTTGTGTCAGAGTTCAAAGGCCAAGGTCTTTTTCATCAATCATAACTTGGCACATGGTTCAGTTGTTGTGTATATATTTCAGTCATTTCCAACACTTTGTCCGGGCGATATTGAAGATGAAGTGCTCCATGTTTTGAGTCCAGAGACCAACATGAAGATGACAGCTAGACAATCATGGCTGTTACTTCTAGCAGATACATTCCCACAGGAAGTTCTAACGGTGTTAATGTCACAGCTAGAGTTTGAAACAGGTAGGGTTTTATTGTTTTGAAGAAAAAAACATTGTGATAATTGAGGGTCATTATGATATGATTTTATGATATTACTTCACCTATTAACATGATTATAAGTCTTAAGCTGGACATTTATGGTGCAAACAATAGCTATATACATGTACATGTGTTAGCATTTAGCTGACTAGAAAATGACTAGAATAGTCTGTTATATAGCTCTATAACATCCACTTCTGTAAAAATCAAACTGATAACATCTGTAATGGTTATGTATTTACATTTTAATTTTTTTTCAATTTTTGTTTTTTTTTAATCCTAAAAAATTTAAATTTTGCCGCTTATGACATACATGCATATATCCAGCCACTGAAACAATCAATAAATGACATCACACATATATCATGATCATGTATATACATATTAAGTAAAACATGAGTGATGTCACTTTATTAATGATAGTTATTCCTCATATAATTACATTTGGTCTCAAACAAAATTTTATAGAAAAATTAGCAAATGTGAATATATATAAGTACATATCTTATCATCTGTCAAACACAACTTTTATGTGATGTAGTCAAGCATACCTTTATATTCTCGGTATAAAGTATGATATGATTTGACAAATATAACTGCAGATTAATCAATTTATTTTGCTATCAACAGAATTCTTTGTAATTACATGTATGTATAAGAACCTGTGTTGATTATTGTAGAAGACATTGGTACGTCCCAGTTACAGAGATGGCAGTGTATATTAGCCCAAGACACTGTAGATAGTCCTGTAAGCAGTGATGTCGCTGTCCCCATGTTTGAACATATCTGTCGCTTGTTGTTTAAGATTCAACCAAGCAAACTAGTAAGCTGTTATTTAAATTTTAATCAGAATTATTTCTTAGCAGAGTCTAGACATATGTGTTACTTTTCTGATATGTCATCATTTGTAATGTTCAACTACCAGTAATGTTACAGTGTGACCAAATCTTTTGCATATGTTTATTTTGGCTCCTGACTTTTCAATGGGCAGGGTATGCCCCCAAACCTGAGATAAAGGTGATGAGCCTGTAATGCCTATATATAGGCTCATTTAATTTTCAGGTTTATTTACAACCATGATTTGTACATATATTATGTATACTATATCTTACCATCTTTAGACATTATATAAAACCAGACAGTATGTAAATTGTATATAATGGTCACCTTGGAAAGTTTTCTTTGTGGGTCTTTCACCTTTACCAGATGTCATCTTCAGAAGTTTTATTTTTTAGTTTTGATTGCCCTTGTCAGATGTCTAAAGTTGATGTTGTTTATTCATTATAATTCTTATCTATTTATTTATTTCAGGTTAATTTTGTGAAGATAGCTCACCTAATTAACGACCAAAGAGTTGGTGTCTCAGCATTTATCAGAAAAAGACAAGCAGTAAGCACATAAATATGTTATTTACCTGTGTTGTAGGTGATAGCCCTGAAGGTTTTTGATTTAATTCACATTACCTCCTTTACATATGGAAATAAGTTGGCAACAGCTATTCTTAATTTTGTCCCATCCTCTGCTCAAATTACATGGTGACTTAAGTATAAAACTATTGACTTTGTATATAGTGGAGTAGAATGATGGTTTTATGACAAAGTCAAGATTCTTTTACTTACATGTATATCAAGGTTGTCAGTTTGGTAATGGTAGAGGACACTGGAGTACCTTGATAAAAGCACTGACCTTCGGCAATCAAACTGATAAACTTCCTCACATTAGGATCTTTACATTTGGCTTTCAAGGTCCCCTAAGTGGTCATTGTTGAATTAGCTTTACATGTTTATGCAACTGTAATTTTCTACCAGTCATTCTAAAACATACACCTTTAAATATATCTCTACAGCGAGATCTAATCAATTTTATTTTTAGCTCACCTGGCTAAAGCCAACGTGAGCTTAAGGTATGATGCGGTGTGTGTATGTGCATGTGTGCATCCGTAAACTTCATTTAAAAAACTTCTTCTCCTGAACCACTTGATTGTGATGAAACGTTGATGGAATCATTTGTGACAAATGCCATTTAAAGTTTGCGAAAATTGTTGACCTTAACCTTTGTACAAGGCCACAATGGCTGAAAAAGTGACTGTAGATGTAAAATCACTATGACTTCATCTGACCAACCAAAAGACCTAGGCTCCCCAAACTGAATATACATAATCATTATGAAAATTTCTACAAAGTTTGCAATATAGATTTGACCTTGAGCTTAGTTCAAGGTCACAGAGACCTTACATGTAAAAGCGCTAAAATGGATTCTTCTCATGAACCAAAAGGCCTATAGACACTAAACTTAAGATATAGAATCAGTGTGTTGAGAACTTCAGATATAGAATCAGTGTGTTGAGTTCTACAAAGTTTGCGAATAGATTTGACCTTGACCAGTGACCTTGTATGTAAAAACGCTAAAATGACTTCTTCTCATGAAGCAAAAGGCCTATAGACATCAAACTCCATATATAGAATCAGTATGTTCTACAAAGTTAGCTGATAGATCTAACCTTGATATTAGTTTAAGGTCATTGTGACCTTTTATGTAAAAAAGTTAAAAATGAAATCTTCTCATGAACCAAAAGGCCTATAGACATCAAACTTCAGATATAGAATTGGTGTGTTGAGTTCTACAAATTTTGCGAATAGATTTGACCTTGATATTCATTCATGGTCACCATGACCTTATAAGTAAAAACGCTTAATATGACTTTTTATGAAACAAAAGGCCAGTAGACATTAAATTTCATATATATAATCACTGCCAAGAGTTCTTCAAAGTTTGGAATAGATTTGACCTTGACCTGCATCAAATTTACAGTGACCCTTTGTGCAAAAAATGCTTAAAATGACTTCATTATGACCCAAAAGGGGTATAATTATCAAACTGTGTATATATTTATATATTTGGATATATAAAATCAGCACGTAATGTTTGTGAATAGATTTTACCTTGACCTTCATGCTAATGAAGCTTATGTGTGCCAGGTGAGCGATACAGGCCCTGTTGGACCTCTTGCTATTTATAAATTGCTATTTCAGCTACAATATTATGACAGAGCATTAGACTGTTTACCTGACTTGTGTGTTTCTACCTGTTTTGATGATGCAATAACAGCACAAGTACAGCTAATGTTAGCCAGGTTTGTATCTAACCAGTATATCAACCACTAAATTGTGTCACCGTTTTCTGCTGGTTAATCTTGTAGTAATTAAATAAGAATTCAGTATACTGAAATCATATTTATTTTCATGGTGTACTATTTTTCCTTTATTTCACAGTCATTTAAAGATGATAAGAGTGAAAATTATACTACTGGTATCCTTATTGTGTTATAGCCTATAGTATAGGCCATATATAAAAAACGCGAAAATTTAACTACACGGATTTGTCTAAATTTCATATATCTCGAAAATTAATACACAAGAAATTAAATACATTTAAGTTGTATATTTTTTGCCAGATTTTCTATAAAAGAAACCTTTCTGTGTGTAATGATTTAGACTTGATGTCAGACATGTCAGAAGTCAGTCACTTGGGACCATTTTTGCAAGCAAATTCACTACACAAATTTCAAGAGCTGCAGGGTATATGGTTCATAATTACATACATGTCATTTTGGATACAAAAACAAACCTTTCTAAGTGTAATGGATAAAACTTGGTGTCAGATATTTCAGATTACTTACTTGTATGAGTTAATTACCAGTATGTTTACACACAGAAGACTGTTTTATGTTTGTCTTATATGTATATATGAGGTGCGCCAAGCGAAAACCAGGCTTATCGTCTATGACGTAATAATGAGAAGAATGACGTCAAAAGATCCCGCATTTTCCATGCCGTAATTTTAGACACGGAGCGCACTAAAATGATAACGTTGTTCACGTTTGCAGAATCTTTACGGTCTGAAGTCTTAAGTTTGTTTCTGATGAAAGCAATAGCCAATCTAGCAAAATTATTAGTTAAAACATTTACAGAATTTGAATAATCGGGTATTAAACCGAAATAGACAATTCCCATGTAGATCTACGTATAATACATAGCCGACACGACTCTATGTTTATGCATTCAAATGTTATAACAATACCAATAACTAAAATATTCTGGATTTCCAAATGAACAGCTCTGCATTAGACTATCAGCGAAAATTCATAAATAAATAAATAAATAAATAAATAAATAAATAAATAAAATTGAAATACAATTGAATGTAAAGTTAAACCGGACAAAGATGAAAAAGTCGACTACAAATACCGGTAAAGGGTTAATATTTCATTTATTCCAAAAGATTTTCCGTCTATCGTTACTTGGGTTTTTTAAAATTTAATTTCTATTTATTTCATTTTGGTTTTGATGATTTTATATATTTAAACGAAAGTAAAACACAATAGACACAGATCTAGAGAAGATGCGCCTATTACCAAAAACCTAAGTCACTGTTCATACTGTTCGGAAATCTGAGCAGTTTTAGGTCGAAGAGAGACAACCCCTGGCAAAAGGTGTTTCCTAACAAGAATTCTTAGTGCCCAACTAATGCAGTGTATTTAAAGTATAAGAAAATTTGTAACTATCTCTTATTTATTTTGTTTGAATAAGAAACATGTTCGGAATTAAATGCACCCTCTCTATAAAATAGATGATTATTCACCAGAAGGGGGTTTTACCGGAGTAATTGGGAATTCCTAATAGTTAACACTAACTTTCTGTAATTTTTGGGAAAATCCGAAATATTTAGATCAAATCTGAAATTTTTAGACTAAATCTGAAATAATCAGACAAAATCCGGAATAATTGGTCAAAATCCTGATAATTAGAATATTTTATGGTAAAGTTTACGGATTCTAAAAATTCCGGTAAGTGTCTGATTATTCCGGTAACTTGACTGATTTTTCCGGCAAATGTCCAATTATTACGGTAAACAAATTAAAATTTTTTTTTTAGAAAATTTCCCGTAATAATTGGATATTTGCCGGAAAAATTAGACATAAATTTGGATAAATTCGTCGCGGCTCAGAATAGTATGGATTCAGACAGGTTGGGGAGTCTCATACACCCTTCTTAAATCTATGTTACTACAGTCAAACTTGTCTTTAAAGACCACCATAGGGAACCAGTAAAAGTTGCCTTTATGGACAGGTGGCATTTATATACAGGTTTGAATAATACAAATAAAGAACAATTGGGATTCAGTTCTCCTGGCCTTTATAAGCAGATGACCCTTATATAGAGGTGGCCTTTAAGGCAGGTTGGACTGTACTAATATTTCTGTAATTGAGAACCTGTGTCACCGTAATGTGCTCCTGCGTTTAGTTACAAAGCGAAACATAATTTTGTTATTGTTGAAAAAGACATATCACCTCTACATAGTAATTTCAAACAAAAATATTTAAGAAGCTTCAAATTTATTCAGGAGCATTTGCAATATTTTGGCATCTGTATCTATCAAAGTACACACAATGACATAGAACAGGTATATTCATGTATGATTTTCCTGATTTCATCTTTTTAAATAAAAGCTCAAAAAATTAAAATAAGTTTAAAACAGACACAAATGTGACTTATTAATTAAGAAACCGCAACTACTTTTTGGCCATGACAAGCCCTTGACTTTCAACTAACAATAAACAAAATGAACATCTTATGCATAGCTTTTTTGCACAATTCGAATTGAACACAAACTACGAGGAGAAGTAAAAAAGTTCATAGAACAGCGTATTTAGCCAAGCGTAACACACATTTTCTTCACTTATCTAGACAACACAAGGGTGTTCTGTTAATCAATTGTAAACCTTATGGAATCTCTATCTATGCTGATCTAATGAAGCAGCTGAAAACTGTTATTAAAAAGCATCAGCCATGCTGAATGCTTTATAGCGATCGTTGGATTTTTTCGTATTTAGCGCCGCTCTCATTTCACCTTGACAGCCAATCAAATCCTTCGTTTCGACTGAAATTACGGGAATTTCCATATACGTATCCCAGGTATGTATAAAAACTAATCTGAGTGATTGGGTCTCCCGGAAAGTTACGATCATGTGCCGATCTGAAATGTATTCATACGCGTATAGTCCGTAATTTGTTTTTGCTGGATATAATATATTATAATTCTTCATTTTTGTATGATTATTTTAAAATAAAAACCATAAAAAGCCATGAAGTATACGCCCTCGGAAAACCCAACAAAAATGACGATCTGTCAGTTCCCGCCGACGTTCTTCTTTTTGACCTACAGTGCTGTACACAGGTACATGTGGTTGTTTTACAGTCGCCGCCATATTGGATTGTTTTTAATTTTCGCTAAGTGACATCGATAAAAAACACAAAATATGCTCATTAACAGTGTTTAAGTTAAAAAAAAAACGTTTATATCAACACAAATATATTCACAGCTATCAGTGTTAAAACCAATTTTAATTTTCACAGACGATTTCGCTAGAAATGAAATTTTGATAAGGGGAAAATCCCGTTCTAAATAAAGAATCGATATAAATTGGATAGATTTAAAAATAAATGCAAATCGTTTTACGGAAGAAAACTATAAACATGGATCACATTTGATGATAAATTATATATATATTTTAAAAATTAATTGTCAATAATATTTCGTGTTGGGGATATCCCGACCTGGTTCATTAATATTCATCACATGATACGTCAAGAGAATTTTCCCGCTTTCATTGGGTATTAAAATTCATTCCCGTCAGTTTGCCGGTAGCGAAATTATGCATAACAAAAAAGTAGAAATCAAAGATTATTCCCAAAAAAGTGATACGAAACTGAAAGAAGAAGTTTATTTACAAGTTCATTGGCTATATTGATAAATCGTTTGTGACTCGTGAAGTTGTGTAGGCTATATTGATACCGTAGTTCGTATGCAAATTAGCCATGTGTTTGGGGGCATGCTTGCTTTTGACACCCGATGCCCCTGCTCAAATGTATTCACATAGCGTAGTGACTGACCTTTTTAGTCCAGTACACCCTTGCCTCATGATCATGACACCCTGTCCTTTTCAGTTATCAGTTAAATATCAAAACGACATGCTTTATTCTCTAATCTCTGCCACATACTTCCGATCTTCCGCACACACTCCACTTCTCACCATATGTCTCCGAAGACAGACAATTTCATCATCAATGTTCATTTAAATACTTTTTCCAGTTGTTTATTTTGAATCAACAAAATAAATCGTCAAGAAAGAACAACTTGAAATCAAAATCTAAACAAAACTGAAAAAACGATGTTTTAAAATTTTTAGATAAAATTTATTTACCTTGTTACAAGTCCTTATTAGATCGTTTTTACAGTGGATATCCGATTAAAGTTGTTGTCAGTAGTTTAATCCATGGTTTTTACAACCCTTAAATTCTTTTCATGAAGCCATATTACTTTATTTCACATAAAATGAACAAATGGACATACAGGAAAACAAACACCAAAACAGTTATTGTGCTTTCTTAAGTTCTTCCGATTTTTAGAGCACCGTTGGTGTAGTAGAACTGTAACTAAGGGCTGGGAAAATATCGTACCAATTTTGTGAACTCAACTCCTCTTACAGTTTTCAACCAAAAACCTTGAAACTTCACAGAATGTTTCTATATATATTGAGGATGTGCACCTGACTTTATGGAAATATTTCAAGATTTTTCCCTATTTTTCAAGACTTTGAAACTTAGTCACTTTTTAGCAAGTATTTGAATAGGGGTACCTACTTTGTGACACAATCAACTCCTCTTACAGTTTTCAACGAAAAACCTTGAAACTTCACAGAATGTTTATATATATATATATTGAGGTTGTGACCTGACTTTATGGAAATATTTCAAGATTTTTTCCCCAGTTTTCCAGACTTTGAAACTTAGTCACTTTTTAGCAAGTATTTGAATGGAGGTACCTACTTTGTGAACTCAACTCCTCTTACAGTTTTCAACCAAAAGCCTTGAAACTGAAAAATTTCAAGATTTTTTCTCCATTTTTCCAGACTTTGAAACTTAATCACTTTTTAGCAAGTATTAGAATGGGGGTACCTACTTTGTGAACTCAACTCCTCTTACAGTTTCTCTTAAATTCAAAGTAATTTTATTGTAACATTTTAGTTGTCTAAATAATAACCAATTAATTTTCAATTAATCGTATTCAGAAATATTTCCCCCTTTTGTACACAATTCTTGTCAACAAATTTCTTTCTGAAAGAGACAGTTGCCTGGACAACTTCTGTAATTGGGAGGTGCAGATTTTTAGCTTATTGTGTCAGGATGGTTTATACCAATTCAGGATTTTGAAGCTCACTTTGACAATTTATATATATTCAACAATAATTTTAAATACATTTAAATTATTTCTTAAACAAAGGTTTTATTTTTATTTTTATTTTTTTTTCAAATTAATTGTGAATTTAACGAATGAAATTAATGACTTCAACAATGGTTAATGTGTCAATTGCAAGTCAAGGGAAATAGTTGGTCATGGTGAAAGGTTTTTTTTGTGATGATGACACTATGTCGATGATGATGTGGCATGATGATCTGATGAAGATGATGACAATAATAATGATGATAACGACATTCAGTTCTGCTGCTGCCGATCATGATGATGTCACCATGATGATGATGATATGACATGAGGAGGTATGATGATGATGATGATGTGACATTAGGAGATATGATGATGATGTCACCATGATGATGATATGACATGAGGGGATATGATGATGATGTTGATGATGGTGATGACATAAATTCTGTTGATGCCGATGATGATAATGATTATCGTGATGAAGATGATGATAGTGATGGTGGTGATGAAAAAAAGCTCTGTTGCTGCCAATGATGATGAATGATGATGGTAATGATGACGATGTGACATGACGAACTATGATGATGATTATGATGATGACATGAGTTCTGTTGCTACCGATGATGATGGTGGCAATGATGACATTCAGTACTGCTGAGCACTGCCAGTAGTATGATGATGATGATGATGATGATGAAGATGGTGGTGATGGCATTCAGTTCTGCGGCTGTCGATGATGATAATAATTCACGATGATGATGATGATAACAAAGCCAACGTCTTCATGTTGATGATGTGACATGATGATGATGATGATAATGATGATGATGACATTCAGTACTGCTGCTGCTGATAATGATGATGATGATGTCACCATGATGATTATGTGACACGAAGAGCTATGATGATGATGATGTGACCACATTAATGATGTAACATGAAGATTTCTGAAAATGATTATGATAATGGTGGTGGTGATTGTCATGGCATGGGTTCTACTGCTGCTGCTAATGACGATGATGATGATGACGATGATGATGATGATGATGATGATGATGATGATGATGATGATGATGATGATGATGATATCTTCATGTTTATGATCAAAATGTGATATGAGGAGTGATAATGATGATGATGGTGGTGATTACAGATCCAGTTTGGGTTTTCTTCGAGTCAACTGCGTTTTAGTGGAGTTATGCCCCTTTCACTTTGTGAATTTTATCAAAATGATGGTTTCTCTTGACTTTTTTCCGTTACACTTGAGATATTTCACTCAGATTTTTGGGTCGGGTCTTCTTTAGTAGCCTCTCTTGGTTTTTGAAAAATTGAAAATTTATATTTATGTGAATTACTTAGTTTACTCAATTGATAAACATTGTGTTGCATGTCCATTTTGACCATTGTAACATATTGATATGTTAGAACCTAACAACTTGCATAAAAAGCAGACTTGTTGTTAGAGGCTTCCCGATCACAGTATCTATTATTCGCATGATTTACATTTGTTACTGATTCATTAGACAAATCTCAGTTTCGCGTGCACATTTTTTTTAATCAAATTGCTCAGTTTAGCTGATGCTTCAGTACCTTCAGTACTTTGATTTTCTTAACTCATTACTTTTATTTCTGAGCTAAAGTGATATACTAATCCAGTTTCAAAAATACTTCCATAAACTACAATGTCAATAATCTTTCTTTTATTTGCTTAATCAAAACTTATGTGATTCGGAAGCAATGAGTGTATGGACATGTTTGTGAACAAAACTTTGCCACAGCCGAGAGAGAGAGAGAGAGAGAGAGAGAGAGAGAGAGAGGAGAGATGGTCAAGTTGTAGTAACCATGTGGAAGAACCTAGCTGCGTCTGGATAAGGATAGAGATTGGAATTGGTTTTAAAGTAAAAATAGACGAAATGTCTATCTATCTCAATTTTTTATTCTCTCGATATTGTACAAGTTAAAGACAACATCAAAATAATGAAGGAAGATATACTATCAGATTGTTATCCGGGGGGAAACTTGACCTATTGGACTAACCTTTGACAACAGTTCCATTTCAGACATGTTTGTCAGTTTGTAAGGGGCCCATAGACAGATTTCACTTGCCAATACTAAATGTTGAGGAATGAAACTTTACTATTTTTTATTACTTTCATTAGACACTTATGAATCAACAGAATCTTTAGCATTACCACTGAAATTTGCGTAATTGTTTTAATTCTTCCTTATGTTGGACTCATATGGAGCATTGTACAAACTATTGTATTATTTAGATGTACAAGTTTTAAATTACGAAATCTAATAACATATTATGTCGTGGAGTATGTGTATAACAACGTTATTTTGACGGACGTTACTCACCCATAACATGACGTTATTAAAATGTAAAATTTTGAACGTCGTTAATTATCGACTATACTTTAAACGAAAATTAAAATAGGTTCTAGGTAAAATATTTCCAAAAAGTTGGTATTTTTGGAAACTACAATAAATACACTTTAAGAATATGTATTTATCTCAAAATCGAAAATTTTGACCATAAGCCTGGTTTTCGCTTGGCGCACCTCATATGTACATGTATCAGTTAATATTGGATAACAGTGCATAAACAGACAACACTATTGTTACATTCAAGTTCTCAAAGTAATAATAATGATGTGATTGTATTTCAGTGAACAAGATAATTGTGTTATACATGCTGTAGAGTTACTTATAAAACATGATCAGTGGGTAAAGACACTGGACTTACTGAAGGAATACACAGATACACCACAGTACTATAAACTATTTCTATCAACAATAACAGCTATGTCTGACGTAAGTACCACAATCATAATCATAATATTTTTGAAGTTTCATAGTTCCATGTTTCTTTTATATGTGTTTGTTGATTGATACTTATATCTCCATGAATGATGACACCTGTTTTGTAAAAATAGAAGCATTTTGGCAATTTCAGAAAAAATGAAACATTAAAAAATTTCAGTTTTAAAATGATACAGCAGTACTTTTTTTCAAACTGTTATTTATTTATGTTTAACCGGTGCACTATCCAGCAGCACTTTTATTTAGATAATTTATTTTTTATTTACAGAAAAATGTTCTTTCACAGTTTGCAGATGAAATATTTTCACTGATGCCAGAACTCAGAAGGTACTGTATTTTTAAATTCTATATCACATAAGTTTATGGTAACCCATCATCTTGTATTCCATTGCCTTGCTTCATTAGCACATTTTCAACTCTGGTCAAGCACCAGTGAAACAATGATAGTAAACTTTATAAGGATATTATTAGTTGGAAGCCAAGCTCTTTACAGTGTGTGATCTGTCTAATTTGTGCACTGTCTTTTTTTTTTAACCAACATTTCTTGGTCAGTTTCAGATTTATATATGATTGGTCTTTTTGACAAAGGCCATGCTAATTTAAAATATGGGTCATGCTAAGTCACAAAATAAAGTCACTACATGAAATCAATGTAAAATACTGTTAACTCTTAAAAAGTCCAGTTTATTAAAATATCTTAATTTTCTAGAGTTCTTTTTTTTCAAATCAAGCTAAATGCAAATTATTCTGTGGTGAGTGTCCAGGGCCTTGATGGTTCCCTTGTTATTTCATTTGAATAGTGTTTTTGTCTATTTCAGTTTTACAGTGCTGTCATCAGTTTTGAGTAATAATGAACAGACAGCTGATAGTAAAGAAACAGCTACATCACAAGCTGTGTTTGTTAATAATTCACAGGATATAAGACTGGACGCTGTTAGGAGTTATATCTTAAAGAAAATAGCAACAAGTAATACAAATAGTTGATAAATATAAAACTAATTGAACAGACAGCTAATAGTAAAGAAACAGCTACATCACAAGATGTGTTTGTTAATAATTCACAGGATATAAGACTGGACGCTGTTAGGAGTTATATCTTAAAGAAAATAGCAACAAGTAATACAAACAGTTGATAAATATAAAACTAATTGAACAGACAGCTAATAGTAAAGAAACAGCTACATCACAAGATGTTTGTTAATAATTCACAGGATATAAGACTGGACGCTGTTAGGAGTTATATCTTAAAGAAAATAGCAACAAGTAATACAAACAGTTGATAAATATAAAACTAATTGAACAGACAGCTAATAGTAAAGAAACAGCTACATCACAAGATGTGTTTGTTAATAATTCACAGGATATAAGACTGGACGCTGTTAGGAGTTATATCTTAAAGAAAATAGCAAACAAGTAATACAAACAGTTGATAAATATAAAACTAATTGAACAGACAGCTGATAGTAAAGAAACAGCTACATCACAAGCTGTGTTTGTACAGGATATAAGACTGGACACTGTTATGAGTTTTATCCTTAAGAAAATAGCAACAAGTAATACAAACAGTTGATGAATACAAACCTAATATACTCTTTATATCCATTGTTAAAGTTTTACAATATTTAATTTATTTTTATTTGAATATTATAAATAAACAGGCAGCTTGATACGCAATATTTGTTATTTATTGTTTTAGAGTCCAAATGTCATGTCTGCCCTACAACTACCACTTGTTTGGATTGATTTTGATCAAACTAGGAACAAATGTATACAGGTAGTTGCATACCAAATTTAGGTGTGTAGGTCAAGGTCATATCCGAGTTTTCACTTAGTACTCATAGTACAATCACCATAAGTGCATGAGGAATTAAACAGTACCTTGAGCCATCCAGCAAATTAGACAATTGTAATCCATTGAGAAATTGACTATCGGCTTATAAATTGTAAACTTCGTAATACTTGATTGTTAGCCAGATGTTGAGGTAAAAATTTATAAAATTTTTACAACCAATAATAGCCGAGTAATGAACATAACATATGAACGATGATATCAGAAGGATATCTTTGAACTAGGGGCCCCGTGGTAAAGTGGTTTATGGGTCACAGGGACTCTCCCAGCCTAGGTTTGAATCCCACTCGGCCAAATCCTTATATTAGAACTAGGGGCCCCATGGGAAAGTGGTTTATGGGTCACAGGGACTCTCCCAGCCTAGGTTTGAATCCCACTCGGCCAAATCCTTATATTAGAACTAGGGACCCCGTGGTAAAGTGGTTTATGGGTCACAGGGACTCTCCCAGCCTAGGTTTGAATCCCATCGGCCAAATCCTTATTAGAACTAGGGGCCCCATGGGAAAGTGGTTTATGGGTCACAGGGACTCTCCCAGCCTAGTTTGAATCCCCACTCGGCCAAATCCTTATATTAGAAAGTTTGTCAGTTCACTTGGCAAAGGTTGGTGGTTTTTTCTCATGGCACTCCAGTTTCCTCACCATCCCAAAACTTACAACCTTAATATAAGTAAAACAATGTTGATGTGGGTGTACATAACATCTATCTACTCTTTAAACTATGTGTATTTTGTCATGATAAACATCATCAGTCTGTGTTCTATTATGCTAGATAATCATGTTAGGAGAGATTGAAATATGGTTATACAAACCAACCAAGGTTGTTTTCATCCATATTAGGATTCAAGATGTACAAACTGAAAAAATATATGTAAGAGTATGTAAATCTTGTCTGATATCAAAAACAATCCATGTTCAAACCACAACCAAAACAAACATACCAATCCATGTTCAAACCACAATCCAAAACAAACATACCAATCCATGTTCAAACCACAATCCAAACAAACATACCAATCCATGTTCAAACCACAATCCAAAACAAACACCAATCCATGTTCAAACCACAATCCAAAACAAACATACCAGTCCATGTTTCAAACCACAATCCAAAACAAAAATACCAATCCATGTCCAAACTACAATCCAAAACAACATACCAATCCATGTTCAAACCACAATCCAAAACAAACATACCAATCCATGTTCAAACCACAATCCAAACAAACATACCAATCCATGTTCAAACCACAATCCAAAACAAACATAACAATCCATGTCCAAACCACAATCCAAAACAAACATACCAATCCATGTTTAAACCACAATCCAAAACAAACATAACAATCCATGTTCAAATCACAATCCAAAACAAACATACCAATCCATGTTCAAACCACAATCCAAAACAAACATACCAATCCATGTTCAAACCACAATCCAAAACAAACATAACAATCCATGTTCAAATCACTATCCAAAACAAACATACAAATCCATGTTCAAACCACAATCTAAAACAAACATACAAATCCATGTTCAAACCACAATCCAAACAAACACACCAATCCATGTCCAAACCACTATCCAAAACAAACATACAAATCAATGTTCAAACCACAATCCAAACAAACACACCAATCCATGTCCAAACCACAATCCAAACAAACATACCAATCCTTGTCCAAATCACAATCCAAGTGCAAAGTAAACAAGAGGCCCATGGGCCTTAACGCTCACCTGAGGCTAAGTACATATCTCATGCAGAGGTTCAATGGTCAATAACATTTATTAAAGAGAACTCCTAATTTTCAGCAGTAAGGCAGAATTAAATGCAAGGATTTTTGCAAATTAATCATACCTTGTCCTGAGATTACTACATATAATATATATATATTATATATATTATATATAATATATATATATATATATATATATATATATTAGCTATAATACATTATTTATAAACAGCTAAAAAAGTAAAACAAAAGTATGAAACTATGACCTTCATCTATATATCAAAATGATTGTTAGGCCATTACCTACAATATTCAAATATACATGCCTATACAAAAAGTTAATAGTTTTCGAGATAATTAACCATTTCAGTATCCTTTCCCATCTGTGACCTTGACCTTTGAATCCATGACCTTAATCTATATATCAAAATGACCGTTAAATCAATTCCTACAACATTGTAATATACATGTCTATACAAAAAGCTTATAGGTTTAAGATAATTAACCATTTCAGTATTCTTTCGCATCTGTGACCTTGACCTTTGAACCCATGACCTTAATCTACATATCAAAATGATCGTTAAATCAATACCTACAATATTGTAATATACATGTTTATACAAAAAGATAATAGTTTTCTAGATAATTAACCATTTCGGTATTCTTTTGCATCTGTGACCTTGACCTTTGAACCCATGACCTTTATATATCAAAATGATCGTTAAATCAATTCCTTCAATATTGTAATATACATGTCTATACAAAAAGTTTATAGTTTTTGAGATAATTAACCATTTTGGTATTGTTTTGCATGTGACCTTGACCTTTGAACCCATGACCTTTATTAATATATCAAAATGACCATTGTGCCATTACCTACAATATTCTAATATAATGCCTATACAAAAAGATAATAGTTTTGCAGATAATCAACTATAACGGAAATAGTTGTGCATCCTTGACCTTGACCTTTGAACTCATGACCTTGATCTATGTATCAAAATGATCGTCATGTCAATACCTACAATCAACTGAAAATCCCATGCCATTATCACCTGAAATGTTTAAAAAATAGCATTTTTTTATTAAAGGTCAAAAACAGGGACATGACCTTGACATCTTTTGGAAGAAAATAGCAAGACAATATCAACAGTGAAAACTCCATACAATTATCTTTAGTCGTTATTGAGTTATAACAATAAATGTCTCATTTTCAAAATTACATAATTTTACGCAAAAAACGCCTTTGGCTCAGGTGAGCTAAAAAATTGAAGATGGCAAAAATAGGTTGAACATGTGAGGCTGGGTGCTCTGGAAGGGTAAGCACTTCCTGTTTAGCTACCTACACCCACCACGTATGTAATCAAAATTTCCGAATCTTTGATTGGGTATCGTGGAATGTAAAATTATTTCCTGCAATATGACATCTGAAAACAATATCTGACACATCAAATGATGAACAGCTACATGACATCATCTTATCACACTGATTGTTCTTGTACTGTTAATTCATGATGGTCACCTGAGACTTGCAGACCCTTCTGCAATGACAAGCAAGCTCCTGTAAATTTGGTGTATCGGTTTTTTATGTAATACAACAAACAAAATGATCTTCATTCAAGCATGGTATCAAGTGATCAGTCAGTTTTAAACCTTGAATCTAGCCAAGAGAAAAATCAAACTTCAGACTTGTGTAGAGCAAATCTCATCATTTTAAACCTTGAATCTAGCCAAGAGAAAAATCAAACTTCAAACTTGTGTAGAGCAAATCTTCATTGGGTACATTGGGTTAATGAGCTACTATATATAAGAAATACTCTTCCAGTTGTACAGACAATTTTAAGTTAGTTAAAGTCTGTCCCGAGCCATTAGGCCCATCAGGCCGGAGCTTATCCCCATTTACAAGACTTTCCCCTGAATGGTACGCCGGTCCATCGCAGGGTTAACCCCCAGCATTTTGCTGGTACTCATTTATTTTTCAGTTAAGTGAACTGAGAACAAAGTGAAATTAAGTGTCTTGCTCAAGGACACAACACATCACCCCAGTCCAGGGATCGAACCCACGACCTTCGAATCATTAGTCCAAACGTCTTAACCACTAGGCCACGCGCTTTCACAGACAATTTTAACGTGATCTTAAGTGTTATAAAATAGCAAGCTAAATCCTTGATCAGTTAATATTCAGTATTTTTATTTATATTACATGTTCTCTTCCTACACTGGTTGTATTCACAAAATATATATAAAATCATAATATTAACAATAACCAGTTTGTCAAAAATAATAATAAATGTACAACAATGTCTAATAATAAATATAAGACGTAATGAAGAAAATAAAACTCTCCTGAAACCATAAAGTCCAAAACATTACTGCAAACGGCGAAATATTGATAACTTGAAGTGTACCACTATGTTAGCTCTGTTGGTAGAGTAATCACATGTGGAGGTCGGGGCTTAAACCCTGGCCAAATTTGAAAAAAGGGAGTGACGGTTCTTTTACCAAACACTTGTCATTTAGAAATAAAAGTTATTGTTGGGTCCTTCAAAAGAGACTAATGCACGCAGGTCATGGTAGGCATGGCATGCTAAAGAATTCTTTCTGCACATTTATCAAAGACCACTGCAAAGGTCAAAATTTTTGTCAAAACAGCTTTACTGGTGACATTTTGATATAAGTGAAATATTCTTGACTGGGAGATAAATCACTAACTCAAAGTGGATGGGTCAAGCTTTCCAAGTTTTAGAAATGTTCAAAATTTACAGTTATGTTGAATTAAAAAAAGACAAGGAGAAACTCATTACTAAATAATTCTAGATTGACAGAACAGTCTGTTACTGATGTTCTATTTGGTGTCAAATTCTAAATAACAGCCATATTGATTATGTATACATTGTCCACTTTTCAAAAGAAAGTCTCGAAGTTAATGTTCATAAGAAGAATCAAAATTGGGTGAAAATCTGAAAACCATGACATATTATTGGACAATGAAGATCATTTGTTGGAAGTTTTATGAAATTTCTCTGAAGCAGTGATGAGTTTTTTCAAACATACACACTATGTGATTTGACCCTTCTTTTTTATAGAATAACTGATTGACTCAAAATCTTTTTCTGTATCCAGGAATATACCCCCCCCCCTTCCCATTCCCCAATTTTATGTCGGAGAACAGGCAATATCATCTCTTACATCAATTGACCAAATGTTTAGTGGTGTAATTTGACACTGTATCTATTATAATTGTTCTAATACTCAGAAATTGCAAGGTTGCACTAGTCATATATAATACATATATAAACCCTACTGAATACTAGATCAAGAAATAAAAAGTTCAAAGAAATAATGTTTTATTCTATGAGCATAAATAAAAATATACATGTACCCTGATGAAAGCAAATACCATGAGTGAGGTTACTATACTTTACCCCATAACAATATACATGTATAATAGGAAACTGAGAAAATCAAAAATAAATCAATATCACTTTTTCTTCATTGTAAATTTTCTGATAATTTATCAACAGTATAGACTCGATTATCATTCAGTACTGAGGGTAAACACACAGTTAAGGATACATCTACAGTACATAACCTCCTTAATGTATTATAATACAACAAACGATTGATGGAGGTTACTAGAAATCTATTACCCTATCCAAATTTTGTGTATTTCTCATGACAAATAATTCTGTACTTTCGAACTTTTATAAGTAAATTGTTACATTTAATCTAATTTTTGTTTATATTTCACTGCCCTCTGACAGTTAAGGTGGAGATCAGTTCTCATATACAAGTGTATAACCCTATATTCAGTCATATACATGTGTATAACCCTATATTCAGGTCTCATATACATGTGTATAACCCTATATTCAGGTCTCATATACATGTGTATAACCCTATATTCAGGTCCCATATACATGTGTATAACCCTATATTCAGTTCTCATATACATGTGTATAACCCTATATTCAGGTCTCATATACATGTGTATAACCCTATATTCAGGTCTCATATACATGTGTATAACCCTATATTCAGTTCTCATATACATGTGTATAACCCTATATTTAGGTCCCATATACATGTGTATAACCCTATATTCAGGTCTCATATACATGTGTATAACCCTATAACCCTATATTCAGGTCTCATATACATGTGTATAACCCTATATTCAGGTCTCATATACATGTGTATAACCCTATATTCAGGTCTCATATACATGTGTATAACCCTATATTCAGGTCTCATATACATGTTATAAACCCTATATTCAGGTCTCATATACATGTGTATAACCCTATATTCAGGTCTCATATACATGTGTATAACCCTATATTCAGGTCTCATATACATGTGTATAACCCTATATTCAGGTCTCATATACATGTGTATAACCCTATATTCAGGTCTCATATACATGTGTATAACCCTATATTCAGGTCTCATATACATGTGTATAACCCTATATTCAGGTCTCATATACATGTGTATAACCCTATATTCAGGTCCCATATACATGTGTATAACCCTATATTCAGGTCTCATATACATGTGTATAACCCTATAACCCTATATTCAGGTCTCATATACATGTGTATAACCCTATATTCAGGTCTCATATACATGTGTATAACCCTATATTCAGGTCTCATATACATGTGTATAACCCTATATTCAGGTCTCATATACATGTGTATAACCCTATATTCAGGTCTCATATACATGTGTATAACCCTATATTCAGGTCTCATATACATGTGTATAACCCTATATTCAGGTCTCATATACATGTGTATAACCCTATATTCAGGTCTCATATACATGTGTATAACCCTATATTCAGGTCTCATATACATGTGTATAACCCTATATTCAGGTCTCATATACATGTGTATAACCCTATATTCAGGTCTCATATACATGTGTATAACCCTATATTCAGGTCTCATATACATGTGTATAACCCTATATTCACTTCTCATATACATGTGTATAACCCTATATTCAGGTCTCATATACATGTGTATAACCCTATATTCACTTCTCATATACATGTGTATAACCCTATATTCAGGTCTCATATACATGTGTATAACCCTATATTCAGTCATTAGCTGCCTTTGGTCCTAATACTCAGATATCTATAACTTGTATTAAAGCATATATTTAATGTAAAAAATTAACAATTGTATATACTCCAAGTCTAAAATCACTAGGATTAAACCTGCATTGTGTCTTTGTATTGACAAAACGCTTGAGAGTGGCATGACATACTGAAATGGTGTTTTACATTCCAGTGTCATAACAGCGTCCCAGTGTGGAGCATGACGTGAAGTACTGAAGTACCATAACAGCGTTTTACGTCCCAGTGTGGAGCACGACGTGAAGTACTGTATAATGGTGTTTTACGTCCCAGTGTGGAGCATGACGTGAAGTACTGAGGTACCATAACAGTGTTTTACGTCCCAGTGTGGAGCACGACGTGAAGTACTGTATAATGGTGTTTTACGTCCCAGTGTGGAGCATGACGTGAAGTACTGAGGTACCATAACAGTGTTTTACGTCCCAGTGTGGAGCACGACGTGAAGTACTGTATAATGGTGTTTTACGTCCCAGTGTGGAGCATGACGTGAAGTACTGAGGTACCATAACAGTGTTTTATGTCCCAGTGTGGAGCACGACGTGAAGTACTGTATAATGGTGTTTTACGTCCCAGTGTGGAGCACGACGTGAAGTACTGTATAATGGTGTTTTACCTCCCAGTGTGGAGCATGACGTGAAGTACTGAGGTACCATAACAGTGTTTTATGTCCCAGTGTAGAGCACGACGTGAAGTACTGTATAATGGTGTTTTACGTCCCAGTGTGGAGCACGGCGTGAAGTACTGTATAATGGTGTTTTACGTCCCAGTGTGGAGCACGACGTGAAGTACTGTATAATGGTGTTTTACGTCCCAGTGTGGAGCATGACGTGAAGTACTGAGGTACCATAACAGTGTTTTATGTCCCAGTGTGGAGCACGACGTGAAGTACTGTATAATGGTGTTTACGTCCCAGTGTGGAGCACGACGTGAAGTACTGTATAATGGTGTTTTACGTCCCAGTGTGGAGCATGGCGTGAAGTACTAAGGTACCATAACAGTGTTTTATGTCCCAGTGTGGAGCACGACGTGAAGTACTGTATAATGGTGTTTTACGTCCCAGTGTGGAGCACGACGTGAAGTACTGTATAATGGTGTTTTACGTCCCAGTGTGGAGCACGACGTGAAGTACTGTATAATGGTGTTTTACGTCCCAGTGTGGAGCACGACGTGAAGTACTGTATAATGGTGTTTTACGTCCCAGTGTGGAGCACGACGTGAAGTACTGTATAATGGTGTTTTACGTCCCAGTGTGGAGCACGACGTGAAGTACTGTATAATGGTGTTTTACGCCCCAGTCAAGGTATATTAAGGTGGTGGGTACTGGATGGTGGTATAAACTGTTTGGAACTTCACCACAAAATAGACACCAATCAATAACATGAAATTAAAGTAAAGTCTGCCTCATTGGTATATCAGGCTAGGCAGATCTGTGGGTATCTATGTGTAAGAGACATAAAGGAACCCTGACTTACAAATCTCTGTCTTAGATAGGATGCTTACCCATCACAGGTTCAACATAAAACATTTCTAAAAATGTCCAGTTACTGTTATACTTCTCTTAATAATAGTTTAATAGTAAATTTTTCATAAAAGCACTTATTCTGGAGTTTACATAGTTGCTGTAATTTACATCAATTTAGCACTAACTGTTAGAAAAAAATCACAATTTTAGCAATATCTGAAAATTCATCTCGAATAGGCTGGTATGTTTTAAGAAACTGCACTAATCTGGTGTTAATACTACATGTTGTAGCTCTATTTTTCCATCAAATATTTAAAAAACTTAATTTTTGAAGAAATAAAAATACTTTACAAAATAAACTATTCACAGCGAAAATAATTAAAAGTAACATTTTACACAATATTTTATAACAAATGGAAATCAACAATAAAAACAAAGTTCTGAATCTGGTTATAATCATAAAAACAACTAAAGCACTTAAAATTATCAGTTCATAAATGAGAGAAAGAAAAAAGAAATTCTACAAATATTGATCATTGCAAAACTACAAAATACAGCAAGATGTTTTGAATTTTATTTTCTTACCTAAATTCTATGTATACAACCAGTATCTCTTGTTATTAAAACAATAAAATCTAGATAATGATATCTGATTCTAAGCTTCAATTAAAGAAGGACATACTACTGGTATATAATATATATTGACCAATCAAGAGTTCAAAATGAATTCTATCCTGTAGTTGATCTAAACAATCAAGAAGTATTTATCAAAGAAACATGTACTTGTAAAAGACACCTTAGGGTCTAAATTTTTATACTGTGGTGATGGTTTTCACAATTTTTTAATGAAAACAATTTAGCTTGCATTTTTGGTAAGATGAATCCAGAAACATGCATCCTAACCAAGAAATCTATTGAAGTAAATTTCTCATTACTACATGATACTTATACAGAATGATTAATTTATATGAAATATTTCTGCTTTTTAATGATGAAGTAAAAAATGACAAGTAAACACAAAGTGATTCATCAAACAATTTAACTCTTAAAACTAATTTGAAGGTAATATTAAATCAATGCATACAAACATACATGTTATATATGATCGGATTTTATGTGACATTCTAGATTTTTACCCTTTTAAAACCTGTCCTGCATGGAAACAAAAAAACCCAAGAATTAGGAGACTAGGATTTTTCTTGAGAATGGCAGGTTTTACAAAATTTAGGACATTAGACAAAATAAATCCATGTTTGAGTTATAACATGTATGTTCAAACGCAATTAAAATGTTAGATCACTGTACATTATTTTGTACATTTTTTTGAGAATTAACAAGAATAATATTTAAACATTTGAAATTTAAAAGTAAAATACTGAATATGAAAATATTTTAATGAAAAACTGAGATAACCAGTCTTGTTCAGTCATGATAGCTTCTACACATGTATACTGTTCTTGAATCATAATATACATGTATAACAGATGTTGTTAACTAAAGCTGAACCAAGAATTACAACTCTGTCAGCCAATCAAACCATGGTCAAGATTTTATGATAAATGCTGTTGGATAAATTCTTCTCTGGTGCCAGGTCCCCATAGTGTCAACTGATCCTAAAAATAAATAAATATATTAAATCTTCAATTTTTTTAATTGAATGATACTTTAATTTAGGTGCTATGAATAAATATTTAACGAACATAAATCTATTGACTCACACTAAATATTTTAAGTTGAATCTAACTACAAAACATGTTTTGATTAAACTACACTGTCTGCAGATTGGTATGTTAGTATTATTGCTGATAATTGCCATCATTATTCAGTTCAAACGGATCCCATGCCTTCCTTTGTCCATTATTATTATTATTATTATCCCTTGCATGGACAATAAATAAACAAAATTACAGTCAACCTGGACATGACTACATGGAGATACCCACACATACAACTGAAGCTTGAAGGAATCATAACACCCAGGTGCAACTGAAATGGAGGATAAAATGAGTGAAATACCCACTACACGCAATTGCTTTTCTATCTGTATTAAACTAAGAAAATTTCCTTTATACCGAGACGTCACCAGCTGCAGATGAAATTGCAGAAATTTTTGCCTTTGCAGTGTGGTCAGGACAATGTAAAATGGATTCTAAAATGTGATGGCAAGTACAGGCATACACTGGATAACTTGAAGACAATAACTTTACTTGTGTGTTACTTACTTGTGGCAAGTACAGGCATACACTGGATAACTTGAAGACAATAACTTTACTTTTGTGTTACTTACTTGTGACAAGTACAGGCATACACTGGATAACTTGAAGACAATAACTTTACTTGTGTGTTACTTACTTGTAGCAAGTACAGCCATACACTGGATAACTTGAAGACAATAACGTTACTTGTGTGTTACTTACTTGTGGCAAGTACAGGCACACACTGGATGACTTGAAGACAATAACTTTACCTGTGTGTTACTTACTTGTGGCAAGTACAGGCATACACTGGATAACTTGAAGACAATAACTTTACTTGTGTGTTACTTACTTGTGGCAAGTACAGGCATACACTGGATAACTTGAAGACAATAACTTTACTTTTGTGTTACTTACTTGTGGCAAGTACAGGCATACACTGGATAACTTGTTACTTACTTGCCGCAAGTACAGGCATACACTGGATAACTTGAAGAAGAGAATAACTTTACTTGTGTGTTACTTACTTGTGGCAAGTACAGGCATTCACTGGATAACTTGAAGACAATAACTTTACTTTTGTGTTTCTTACTTGTGGCAAGTACAGGCATACACTGGATAACTTGAAGACAATAACTTTACTTGTGTGTTACTTACTTGTGGCAAGTACAGCCGTACACTGGATAACTTGAAGACAATAACTTTACTTGTGTGTTACTTACTTGTGGCAAGTACAGCCATACACTGGATAACTTGAAGACAATAACTTTACTTGTGTCTTACTTACTTGTGGCAAGTACAGGCATACACTGGATAACTTGTTACTTACTTGTGGCAAGTACAGGCATACACTGGATAACTTGTTACTTACTTGTGGCAAGTACAGGCATACACTGGATAACTTGAAGACAATAACTTTACTTTTGTGTTACTTACTTGTGGCAAGTACAGCCATACACTGGATAACTTGAAGACAATAACTTTACTTGTGTGTTACTTACTTGTGGCAAGTACAGGCATACACTGGATAACTTGAAGACAATAACTTTACTTGTGTGTTACTTACTTGTGGCAAGTACAGGCATACACTGGATAACATGATGACAATAACTTTACTTGTGTGTTACTTACTTGTGGCAAGTACAGGCATACACTGGATAACTTGAAGACAATAACTTTACTTGTGTGTTACTTACTTGTGGCAAGTACAGGCATTCACTGGATAACTTGAAGACAATAACTTTACTTGTGTGTTACTTACTTGTGGCAAGTACAGCCATACACTGGATAACTTGAAGACAATAACTTTACTTGTGTGTTACTTACTTGTGGCAAGTACAGGCATACACTGGATAACTTGAAGACAATAACTTTACTTGTGTGTTACTTACTTGTGGCAAGTACAGCCATACACTGGATAACTTGAAGACAATAACTTTACTTGTGTGTTACTTACTTGTGGCAAGTACAGCCATACACTGGATAACTTGAAGACAATAACTTTACTTGTGTGTTACTTACTTGTGGCAAGTACAGGCATACACTGGATAACTTGTTACTTACTTGTGGCAAGTACAGGCATACACTGGATAACTTGAAGACAATAACTTTACTTGTGTGTTACTTACTTGTGGCAAGTACAGGCATACACTGGATAACTTGAAGACAATAACTTTACTTGTGTGTTACTTACTTGTGGCAAGTACAGGCATACACTGGATAACTTGAAGACAATAACTTTACTTGTGTGTTACTTACTTGTGGCAAGTACAGGCATACACTGGATAACTTGAAGACAATAACTTTACTTGTGTGTTACTTACTTGTGGCAAGTACAGGCATACACTGGATAACTTGAAGACAATAACTTTACTTGTGTGTTACTTACTTGTGGCAAGTACAGGCATACACTGGATAACTTGAAGACAATAACTTTACTTGTGTGTTACTTACTTGTGGCAAGTACAGCCATACACTGGATAACTTGAAGACAATAACTTTACTTGTGTGTTACTTACTTGTGGCAAGTACAGCCATACACTGGATAACTTGAAGACAATAACTTTACTTGTGTGTTACTTACTTGTGGCAAGTACAGGCATACACTGGATAACTTGAAGACAATAACTTTACTTGTGTGTTACTTACTTGTGGCAAGTACAGGCATACACTGGATAACTTGAAGACAATAACTTTACTTGTGTGTTACTTGTGGCAAGTACAGGCGTACACTGGATAACTTGTTACTTACTTGTGGCAAGTACAGGCATACACTGGATAACTTGAAGACAATAACTTTACTTGTGTGTTACTTACTTGTGGCAAGTACAGGCATACACTGGATAACTTGAAGACAATAACTTTACTTTTAGATGTCTGTAAAACAAAAAATCATAAACACATGAATTACTTACTAGGATAATACAATTAACAATAATTAGGTCCTGGTCTTCATTATTTTATCATATTTACAATCAAAATCAATGTCCTTGAATAAACTATAAATCTACAGCCAAGGTTTTATATCAAACATACACTGTTTCATCTCATTAAAGTAATAAAAATGCACTTATAAGGCTTGAAATAAGTTATATGTACAACATCATACTTTTATGAAGTTCTATATCCATGGAAACAACTGACCTAAAATAGGCATTATGTCAACATTATTCATAAAAATACATTTAAAAATATATGATTTATGTTACCTGTAATTGATTTTTATCAATGAAGAGAAACACTGATTGATCAGGGTTGTTGATGATAAGTCCACTCTTTTCTTTCCTACCAATAAGTTTCATCAGTTGTTTTTCATAATCATCATGTTTGAATTCAAATTCAGCCTTAAAGTACACAATAGTTCAGTGGTAAAATCAGACATCATTTAATTAACCAATAATTAGGATAATTAGCACTTTATTCTGTTTTCACATTTGATAAATATAAACAACTAAGGCCACAAAATTCAAGACTTTAAAAATGTTGACATATATTTTGTTGTATTGATGAAATTGAGGTAAACTAAATGTCAACTCTAAGACCACTGTTCTTAAACGTGTTACATATATACAAAATTATGTTTTTTGTGATGTATACTTTTTGAGCAATTATTTTCAGCAGTTTCATTTGGTTTTTTTTCTTTCTCAATTTTTTTTGCGTTTTTTTAGATGTTAGAACATTTTTGCCTTGTAGATCATATATGGCTAATTAAATTGTATTTAATTACCAACTTAATATTAATATGTACCTGAACTGGTTTAAATGGTGCGTCGTCACCTTTCCATTTAGAGAAAACTTTACATTCAATCTTTTCAATGTCATTCCGTGGCCATAGGAAAAAATCCATCTCCGAAGTGCAGCCAATTACATCCTATCAAAATAAGATGGAAAAATAAGATAAACTTCCATTTTTTTTTAGAAAAAACTGTACAAATTTTACAAGTAGTTAAAACAACCCACATAATTCCATATTTTTCTTTTATGAAAAAAGGTACCGACTGACATTTTCATAATGTAAAGATATTCCCTATTTTAATAAAATCAAAACATGCCAAGATAATTGATTTATAACAAGACTTCATATGTACCAGTACTTCTGTTTACTGCATGATACATTTAAAATCATGTAAAATAATTATTATATCTACTAACTATGTAAGATGCTTGTTAAAGGCATGAAATCAGGATTTAAGAGAGGACCAACCGTCCCCTGGCCTGTGTGGTGAGCCAATGAGCAATATACATAATATCACACTGATCTCAAACTTGAATGGACACCATCAAAATTATTGGGGTGACTTTTCAATGTGGACTGTTATATCATCCAAGGGGGTGTCTCTGTGACTTAGTACCAGCCTTAAAAAGTTTATAGGACTGTTATATCATTCAAGGGGTGTGTCTCTGTGACTTGTTCTTTCTAGATAAGTACCAGCCTTAAAAAGTTTATAGGACTGTTATATCATCCAAGACGTGCGTCTCTGTGATTTGTTCTTTCTAGATAACTACTAGCCTTAAAAAGTTTATAGGACTGTTATATCATCCAAGGGGCGTGTCTCTGTGACTTGTTCTTTCTAGATAAGTACCAGCCTTAAAAAGTTTATAGGACTGTTATATCATCCAAGGGGCGTGTCTCTGTGACTTGTTCTTTCTAGATAAGTACCAGCCTTAAAAAGTTTATAGGACTGCTATATCATCCAAGGGGCGTGTCTCTGTGACTTGTTCTTTCTAGATAAGTACCAGCCTTAAAAAGTTTATAGGACTGTTATATCATCCAAGGGGTGTGTCTCTGTGACTTGTTCTTTCTAGATAAGTAACAGCCTTAAAAAGTTTATAGGATGGAAACTAACCTTTCTCATACACTGCCACCTAGGAGCGTGTAACTGAACTACATCCTTTTCAAGCAATTCTTTAGAACTTTCATATGAGTAAGCATTTTCCTGCAATAAAAAACAAAAGACATCAATTCATTACAACAGAATAAAATCCTTGAAGCAATTAATTAAAACTAAAACAAGTTAAATAAAATAATACATACATTAAAACACATTCAAAATCACTTCATTACTTTATAACTAACATAGTTTTTTGATTATCTAACCTGAAGACAAGCTAAAGTGGCATTTTTACCCCTGAGCAAGTAATTTTGGTACATGCTTTTACAAGAATGTGCTGATCGTAAGTGCTGTCCTTAGTATAACATTACATCCCAAACCATTTAGCTGGGACACCCCACCCCACCCCAACCCCCACTGACATTGAACCATCCTATAAGGACAAAGAAGAGAAATCCATCTGACAAGTTGACAACAAATGTCAAACACAAAGTGGTGAGACTACCAAGACACCTTCTACTTGAAGACTAATCATCCTGCCAACCCAACCCAACCTTTGGCCTCAGTAACCAGGTAGTCATCCTGCCAACCCAACCCAACCTTTGGCCTCAGTAACCAGGTAGTCATCCTGTCAACCCAACCCAACCTTTGGCCTCAGTAACCAGGTAGTCATCCTGCCAACCCAACCCAACCTTTGGCCTCAGTAACCAGGTATCATCCTGTCAACCCAACCAACCTTTGGCCTCAGTAACCAGGTAGTCATCCTGTCAACCCAACCCAACCTTTGGCCTGAGTAACCAGGTAGTCATCCTGCCAACCCAACCTAACCTTTGGCCTCAGTAACCAGGTAGTCATCCTGTCAACCCAACCCAACCCAACCTTTGGCCTCAGTAACCAGGTAGTCATCCTGCCAACCCAACCCAACCTTTGGCCTCAGTAACCGGATAGTCATCCTGCCAACCCAACCCAACCTTTGGCCTCAGTAACCAGGTAGTCATCCTGCCAACCCAACCCAACCTTTGGCAGTAACCAGGTAGTCATCCTGCCAACCCAACCCAACCCAACCCAACAGTAACCTTTGGCCTCAGTAACCAGGTAGTCATCCTGCCAACCCAACCCAACTTTTGGCCTCAGTAACCAGGTAGTCATCCTGCCAACCCAACCCAACCTTTAGCCTCAGTAACCAGGTAGCCATTGTTTAATAATGAAGAGATACAATACCTTTACTCCTTTCAGAATGCTTTCTTCATAATTGTTTGTCATAACAGGTACCACTTCAGCAACTTCAAACAAAGCACAATTCTTTTTCTACAAATAATATAAAACCCACATGTTCAGTTTATAAATTTCTTCAGTTTTGGTGCTATGTACATTGCACATTGTGTACTAGTGAATTTCCACATGTTCAAGTTATGGTGTTATACACCACAGTTGAGATTCTTTTACATATATTGAGAAAGTCAGTTCAAAAATGGTGAAAGAAACTGGAGTGCCTTAAGAAAACCATCAACCTTTAGCAATTGAACAGACAGACCAGATTTTGTCCCAAGTGTGGGATTCCAATTTAGGTGTTGAGACTCCCTGTAATCTGTAAGCACATTTTTCAGACCATTGACACCCAGTCTCCTCCCCAGAGGGTAGATATTGTTTTACTATGTGTAAATTATGGTTGTATAAATATAAAACAAAGCCTGGTGTTTAGGTTGATTATTTGGTGGAGCATTTTAAATTGAGATGTTCCAGGATTGAAGCCTACTATTCGAATCACTACATTTATAACAGTGAATTACACTTCATTTCCATAGAAAGTCAAATAAACTTGAATAAAGATTGATATTTTTTACTTACTTGTACCTAGTCATTTAACAGAAAAATCTATATGAGCATCTATGATAAGCGTAAAATATATCTGCACAGAGTAAAACATTGGTGCTATGGAGATTTAACAGGGTAGATTCTGTTATGCATATGATGTAAACGTCATCAAGGACATCACTTCCAGTGTAAATATCACAATTTTCCCCATGTAAAATCTCCATAGCGTCAACATTTTCCTTTCTACAGAAATACTTTATGGCAATTGTGGATACGCATACAGATTTTCAGTCACAACTAAGCACTGACATGTCAACCATATCAAACATTATTCATGTTTATTAGATTTTCTATGGAAATAAAGTGTTAAGTCACTGCCGCAAACACAGTGATTCCGAACAAGTTTGACCCTACATATTTTCTCCTTCTGTTAGAACTTGGTGTCATTTGTGTTCCTCAGAATTGGTGGACTGGAAGTTTTGAGAAATTCAACACTTTGTGGACCATGGGGAACACAAGGAAAACGTACAGATAGAGATGTAGCCATCTGAGTGGCTCAGTTGGTAGAGCACTTGTCTAAAATGTGTGTGGTCTCAATCCAGAGTCGGATCCAGTATTTTTGTCCATCCTTGTTTAATTTATATAAATCGCCTAAATTTACCTTGTCTTTAAAATGGAAAGTTATGTACATCTTAAATTCAAAATGATCAGCTAAAGATTCTCTTTTCTTTCTAAGTTGTTGTCGAAGACGGCTAACGGCTGCATGTTTTCTAGCATATGGGTCTCCGATCATATTTGGCTTGACATTTGCCATGGTGGGTGATATCATACAGAAACAGATAACGATTATTTACAATTATTTATAAAATGGAATATTAAATCTCTCTACTTTTCTTTAGTATTATATACATGTTGTAAATGTTGCTAGTATCGACTACATTTTTACAAAGATTTCGGACTATCCTCCATAATTCTTCCTCTGCTACCTCCTGGTGCTGGATACAAGATTTCTATTCTAAAACATTCTCAAGACATCTCCATTTTACATTAATGTCATCTATAGTGCCGCGCGACAAAAACTAATTTTACAAAATAAAAAAGGCTGACAACACTTATTTACGGAAAAAAGGAAAGTTGCTGACGTGAAAAGGGAACAAGGTCGACATCAAAACATGTTGGTTATTATTTATATACAGACGGTTGTCTGGTATCATTTGAACTTCCATATGACCTAAAAGTCATCATTAATATTAAATTCGTCATGATGGCAGTTTTCGTGGACAAATCCACAACAAAATCGCTGAACAATCTGTCGATTTGTAGATGCATCTGTTGCACAAATATGGCGAAACAGGAGAGTTCCAACATAGGTTTAAACAGTTATCTCCCTTAGACCAATAAAAAGATGCAAGTGTGTTACTTGGTGTTAATAGTTCGGATGAAAAAGGCGGTGTGATTCAAACTTAGATATCTCACTTGATAAAATTTCAATAGACTTGAAATTTCACATGTGTTATTGGAACATATTTTACCATATTTTGAATATTTTTTGCAAATATTCTCAGCTTTTTCAGTTTTTCTGTTTTTAATTTATATGAATAGATTTTAGTAAACATTTTCGATAAGAGTTTGCTGAGAAGTAAATACTAATTCGTTGCAGTCTTCTTTTAAAGATAAGTATTAAAAATACTATTTTTCTATCTACATAGATAAATCATTAATATTCACTGTAGTTTTTGAGTTTTTGGGAGTCAAAATTTAGCAATTAATTGAAAAGTAGCTGTTGCCCCTCTCATATGTTAATATGGCATATTCGACCGTTTCATTCAAATGATAAAATTCATTCATAATTGAGTTCCGATTGGCTAATTAATACGTATTCACGCGATACGGGTTTATACAGATGTTTCTTTTCCTTACCAGTATACGTCACGGACTAACCCATTGAACTTGTTTATGAATGGACAGCAGGTAGTAAAACAGCACAAACGTCAAAATATTGAATAATATTAATTTATTAAACATGTTTAGCCTAGAACGACACATTTTTAATTCTATGTTTTAAAACTACAAAATCTTCAAGCTCATCTAACAAAGCCGCGATTTTTGTCTCAAAAGATGTAGCTATTGGCGATAATACATTTTATTACGTGATACGCGGCATTGTCTGAATTCAGATGCGAGTCTGATAAAAACCGGTTTTATTTGATTTTAGACTTAATATAAGAAATTTAATCAAATTATTAAACATAGTTATAAAAATAACAGATCTACACATACCATTAATGTAATCCACGATCTTTTTAAGGCACGCTGAATACGTGATCGGACTAAATAATTTAAATAGTCAATCACATTACTAATTACTTACTAACTTACTTACCTAGTTTAGCATTTTCAATGAGGAAAAAACGTTTAGAATGGGTTGGGTGGTGTGATTCAAACTTGGATATCTTATACGATAAAATTCTATAGAGTTGAAAATTTCACATGTCGTTTAAGAACATTTTTGTCATATCTTGAAATTTTTTCAGCCTTTTTTTTTTTTTTTTGCTTCAATTTATATATTTATACGAAAAATTTAACTTGATTAACTTTTTCGATAAAGTTTGTTTAGAAAAATAAAATACTCGTTCGTTGAAATAAAAGTTTATTCTTGTTGACTTTAGGGATATTGCAAACCAATGCTTAACTAGACCATCAACAAATTATGACCATCATCATACTATTTGATGAGTATGATGTATTTTTATTCAAAATTATCCTTGAAATATCAATTTTGGCATCCCAAATCATATATGTCATGATATATATACATGTACTTGGTTACTGTATATACTTTGTTTATCTGTTTTGTCATGTGCTGATTTTGAATGCATTATTTAATAAAAATTCAAAAATTCAAAAATCAAAAAAAAAAAAAAAAAAAAAAAAAAAAAATAAATAAAAATAAAAAAATTAATAATAAATAAATAAACTTTCATTGCTGATTTTGAATGCATCATTTTAATAAAATTCAAAAATGCGAGTTTTTACTGCGCACCAGAGACTCCCACACTGCACACATGTAGTAGTTGTTTTCCTTGATGTGATGTCTGCTGACGGATGTTAGTGAAGTACCAACGTAAAAGTGAAGTTGATATGTCCTTTCATTTTCAATTTTGATTTCAGTTACACGTGGTGGGTGTAGCTAGCTACACAAGAGGAGCTTAACCTTCTAGCGGTCTCGCCTCGCTTGTGGAAGTTCACACTCAACAATAATTTGCCTGTTTTCACAGTTTTTAACTCTGCTTTTGTGGCTGTGGTTTGAACATTGGTCGATATGTTTTTCTTACTACATTTAAATCACAAAAAGCAGGGCGGAATCCAGGATATTTTGAAGGGGGGGGGGGGGGTTGAGAACTATACAGATTTTTTTTAAGGGGATGAGAATTATATCAATGCTAGATGCGAGCGCCAAAGGCGCGAGCTTCCAGAAACGATGGGTCTAGGGTCGATGGGGGCCAAGAAAATAATTTTAATCTGTCAATATATCACTCTCTCTCTCTTTAAATTTTCAAAGGGGGGGTTGCAACCCCCGCAACCCCTCCCCTAAATCCGCCACTGAAAAGTATGTCTCTTAATTGGTTCCTTTCAACAGTGTCCGTAAGACTAAACTGAAAGAAAGGCAAAATTATCCATCGGTGTGATTGAAAAAATGTCAAAGTAATCAACAAGCAGGTACACATGTAATACAAAACTAGGCTGATATTGTTAAAACGAGGCCACTGGACTGTGGGAATAGGACCAATCACCTCCACGAGCTTAACGGAGGATTCATCAAAAAATAGAAGTATACCGGTATGAAATAAAACATGATCAGGGCAGTGTAGAGAAGTATACCGGTGATCAGGGCAGTGTAGAGAAGTATACCGGTGATCAGGGCAGTGTAGAGAAGTATACCGGTGATCAGGGCAGTGTAGAGAAGTACATACCGGTGATCAGGGCAGTGTAGAGAAGTGTACCTGTGATCAGGGCAGTGTAGAGAAGTATACCGGGATCAGGGCAGTGTAGAGAAGTATACCGGTGATCAGGGCAGTGTAGAGAAGTATACCAGTGATCAGGGCAGTGTAGAGAAGTATACCGGTGATCAGGGCAGTGTAGAGAAGTATACAGGTGATCAGGACAGTGTAGAGAAGTATACCGGTGATCAGGGCAGTGTAGAGAAGTATACCGGTGATCAGGACAGTGTAGAGAAGTATATCAGTGATCAGGACAGTGTAGAGAAGTATACCGGTGATCAGGGCAGTGTAGAGAAGTATACAGGTGATCAGGACAGTGTAGAGAAGTATACCGGTGATCAGGGCAGTGTAGAGAAGTATACGGTGATCAGGGACAGTGTAGAGAAGTATACAGGTGATCAGGACAGTGTAGAGAAGTATACCGGTGATCAGGACAGTGTAGAGAAGTATACCAGGATCAGGGCAGTGTAGAGAAGTATACCGGTGATCAGGGCAGGTAGAGAAGTATACGGTGATCAGGGCAGTGTAGAGAAGTATACCGGTGATCAGGACAGTGTAGAGAAGTATACCGGTGATCAGGGCAGTGTAGAGAAGTATACAGGTGATCAGGACAGTGTAGAGAAGATACCAGTGATCAGGGCAGTGTAGAGAAGTATACAGGTGATCAGGACAGTGAGAGAAGTATACCGGTGATCAGGACAGTGTAGAGAAGTGTACGGTGATCAGGACAGTGTAGAGAAGTATACAGGTGATCAGGACAGTGTAGAGAAGTATACCGGTGATCAGGACAGTGTAGAGAAGTATACCGGTGATCAGGACAGTTGTAGAGAAGTATACCGGTGATCAGGACAGTGTAGAGAAGTATACCGGTGATCAGGACAGTGTAGAGAAGTATACAGGTGATCAGGACAGTGTAGAGAAGTATACGGTGATCAGGACAGTGTAGAGAAGTATACAGGTGATCAGGACAGTGTAGAGAAGTATACGGTGATCAGGGCAGTGTTAGAGAAGTATACCGGTGATCAGGACAGTGTAGAGAAGTATACCGGTGATCAGGACAGTGTAGAGAAGTATACCGGTGATCAGGACAGTGTAGAGAAGTGTACGGTGATCAGGGCAGTGTAGAGAAGTATACCGGTGATCAGGGCAGTGTAGAGAAGTATACGGTGATCAGGGCAGTGTAGAGAAGTATACAGGTGATCAGGACAGTGTAGAGAAGTATACCGGTGATCAGGGCAGTGTAGAGAAGTATACCGGTGATCAGGGCAGTGTAGAGAAGTATACCGGTGATCAGGGCAGTGTAGAGAAGTATACCAGTGATCAGGGCAGTGTAGAGAAGTATACCGGTGATCAGGGCAGTGTAGAGAAGTATACCGGTGATCAGGGCAGTGTAGAGAAGTATACCGGTGATCAGGGCAGTGTAGAGAAGTATACCAGTGATCAGGGCAGGTGTAGAGAAGTATACGGTGATCAGGGCAGTGTAGAGAAGTATACCGGTGATCAGGGCAGTGTAGAGAAGTATACGGTGATCAGGGCAGTGTAGAGAAGTATACCGGTGATCAGGGCAGTGTTAGAGAAGTATACCGGTGATCAGGGCAGTGTAGAGAAGTATACCGGTGATCAGGGCAGTGTAGAAGTATACCAGTGATCAGGGCAGTGTAGAGAAGTATACGGTGATCAGGGCAGTGTAGAGAAGTACAAGGTGATCAGGACAGTGTAGAGAAGTATACCGGTGATCAGGACAGTGTAGAGAAGTATATCAGTGATCAGGGCAGTGTAGAGAAGTATACAGGTGATCAGGACAGTGTAGAGAAGTATACCGGTGATCAGGACAGTGTAGAGAAGTATACAGGTGATCAGGACAGTGTAGAGAAGTATACCGGTGATCAGGGCAGTGTAGAGAAGTGTACCGGTGATCAGGACAGTGTAGAGAAGTATACAGGTGATCAGGGCAGTGTAGAGAAGTATACCGGTGATCAGGGCAGTGTAGAGAAGATACCGGTGATCAGGACATGAGAGAAGTATACCGGTGATCAGGACAGTGTAGAGAAGTATACGGTGATCAGGACAGTGTAGAGAAGTATACCGGTGATCAGGACAGTGTAGAGAAGTATACCGGTGATCAGGGCAGTGTAGAGAAGTATACCGGTGATCAGGACAGTGTAGAGAAGTATACCGGTGATCAGGACAGTGTAGAGAAGTATACCGGTGATCAGGACAGTGTAGAGAAGTGTACCGGTGATCAGGGCAGTGTAGAGAAGTATACCGGTGATCAGGGCAGTGTAGAGAAGTATACGGTGATCAGGGCAGTGTAGAGAAGTATACAGGTGATCAGGGACAGTGTAGAGAAGTATACCGGTGATCAGGACAGTGTAGAGAAGTATACCGGTGATCAGGACAGTGTAGAGAAGTATACCGGTGATCAGGACAGTGTAGAGAAGTATACCGGTGATCAGGGCAGTGTAGAGAAGTATACCGGTGATCAGGACAGTGTAGAGAAGTATACCGGTGATCAGGACAGTGTAGAGAAGTATACCGGTGATCAGGACAGTGTAGAGAAGTATACCGGTGATCAGGACAGTGTATACCGGTGATCAGGACAGTGTAGAGAAGTATACCGGTGATCAGGACAGTGTAGAGAAGTATACCGGTGATCAGGACAGTGTAGAGAAGTATACCGGTGATCAGGGCAGTGTAGAGAAGTGTACCGGTATGAAATAAAACATGATCAGGGCAGTGTAGAGAAGTATACCGGTATGAAATAAAACATGATCAGGACAGTGTAGAGAAGTATACCGGTGATCAGGGCACAGTGTAGAGAAGTATACCGGTGATCAGGGCAGTGTAGAGAAGTATACAGGTGATCAGGACAGTGTAGAGAAGTATACCGGTGATCAGGGCAGCGTGTAGAGAAGTTATACCGGTGATCAGGGCAGTGTAGAGAAGTATACAGGTGATCAGGACAGTGTAGAGAAGTATACCGGTGATCAGGACAGTGTAGAGAAGGTACGGTGATCAGGGCAGTGTAGAGAAGTATACCGGTGATCAGGACAGTGTAGAGAAGTATACAGGTGATCAGGACAGTGTAGAGAAGTATACCGGTGATCAGGACAGTGTAGAGAAGTATACAGGTGATCAGGCAGTGTAGAGAAGTATACGGTGATCAGGACAGTGTAGAGAAGTATACCGGTGATCAGGACAGTGAGAGAAGTATACCGGTGATCAGGGCAGTAGAGAAGTATACCGGTGATCAGGACAGTGTATACGGTGATCAGGGCAGTGTAGAGAAGTGTACCGGTGATCAGGACAGTGTAGAGAAGTATACCGGTGACAGGGCAGTGTAGAGAAGTGTACCGGTATGAAATAAAACATGATCAGGGCAGTGTAGAGAAGTATACCGGTATGAAATAAAAACATGATCAGGCAGTGTAGAGAAGTATACCGGTGATCAGGGCAGTGTAGAGAAGTATACCGGTGATCAGGACAGTGTAGAGAAGTATACCGGTGATCAGGACAGTGTAGAGAAGTGGTACCGGTGATCAGGGACAGTGTAGAGAGTATACCGGTGATCAGGACAGTGTAGAGAAGTATACCGGTGATCAGGCAGTGTAGAGAAGTATACCGGTGATCAGGACAGTGTATACCGGTGACAGGGCAGTGTAGAGAAGTGTACCGGTGATCAGGACAGTGTAGAGAAGTATACGGTGATCAGGGCAGTGTAGAGAAGGTACCGGTATGAAATAAAACATGATCAGGGCAGTGTAGAGAAGTATACCGGTATGAAAAAAACATGCATCAGGGCAGTGTAGAGAAGTATACCGGTATGAAATAAAACATGATCAGGGCAGTGTAGTGAGGAAGTATACCGGTATGAAATAAAACATGATCAGGGCAGTGTAGAGAAGTATACAGGCGATCAGGACAGTGTAGAGAAGTATACAGGCGATCAGGACAGTGTAGAGAAGTGTACCGGTGATCAGGACAGTGTAGAGAAGTATACAGGTGATCAGGGCATGTAGAGAAGTATACGGTGATCAGGACAGTGTAGAGAAGTATACCGGTGATCAGGGCAGTGTAGAGAAGATACCGGTGATCAGGGCAGTGTAGAGAAGTATACAGGTGATCAGGACAGTGTAGAAAAGTATAACCGGTGATCAGGACAGTGTAGAGAAGTGTCCGGTGATCAGGGCAGTGTAGAGAAGTATACCAGTATCAGGGCAGTTAGAGAAGTATACCGGTGATCAGGGCAGTGTAGAGAAGTGTACCGGTATGAAAATAAACATGATCAGGGCAGTGTAGAGAAGTATACCGGTATGAAATAAAACATGATCAGGGGCAGTTGTAGAGAAGTATAACCGGTATGAAATAAACATGATCAGGGCAGTGTAGAGAAGTATACCGGTATGAAATAAAACATGATCAGGGCAGTGTAGAGAAGTATACCGGTATGAAATAAAACATGATCAGGGCAGTGTAGAGAAGTATACCGGTGATCAGGGCAGTGTAGAGAAGTATACCGGTATGAATAAAACATGATCAGGGCAGTGTAGAGAAGTATACCGGTATGAAATAAAACATGATCAGGGCAGTGTAGAGAAGTATACCGGTATGAAATAAAACATGATCAGGGCAGTGTAGAGAAGTATACCGGTGATCAGGGCAGTTAGAGAAGTATACCGGTGATCAGGGCAGTGTAGAGAAGTATACGGTATGAAATAAAACATGATCAGGGCAGTGTAGAGAAGTATACCGGTATGAAATAAAACATGATCAGGGCAGTGTAGAGAAGTATACCGTGATCAGGGCAGTGTAGAGAAGTATACCGGTATGAAATAAAACATGATCAGGGCAGTGTAGAGAAGTATACCGGTGATCAGGACAGTGTGTAGAGAAGTATACCGGTGATCAGGGCAGTGTAGAGAAGTATACGGTATGAAAATAAAACAGATCAGGGCAGTGTAGAGAAGTATACCGGTGATCAGGACAGTGTAGAGAAGTATACCGGTGATCAGGGCAGTGTAGAGAAGTATACCGGTATGAAATAAAAACATGATCAGGGTAGTGTAGAGAAGTATACCGGTGATCAGGGCAGTGTAGAGAAGTATACCGGTGATCAGGGCAGTGTAGAGAAGTATACCGGTGATTAGGGCAGTGTAGAGAAGTATACCGGTGATCAGGGCAGTGTAGAGAAGTGTACCGGTGATCAGGGCAGTGTAGAGAAGTGTACCGGTGATCAGGGCAGTGTAGAGAAGTATACCGGTGATCAGGGCAGTGTAGAGAAGTATACCGGTGATCAGGGCAGTGTAGAGAAGTGTACCTGTGATCAGGGCAGTGTAGAGAAGTATACCAGTGATCAGGGCAGTGTAGAGAAGTATACCGGTGATCAGGGCAGTGTAGAGAAGTATACCGGTGATCAGGGCAGTGTAGAGAAGTATACCGGTGATCAGGGCAGTGTAGAGAAGTGTACCGGTGATCAGGGCAGTGTAGAGAAGTATACCGTGATCAGGGCAGTGTAGAGAAGTGTACCGGTGATCAGGGCAGTGTAGAGAAGTATACGGTGATCAGGGCTGTGTAGAGAAGTATACCGGTATGAAATAAAACATGATCAGGGTAGTGTAGAGAAGTATACCGGTGATCAGGGCTGTGTAGAGAAGTATACCGGTATGAAATAAAACATGATCAGGGCAGTGTAGAGAAGTATACCGGTGACCAGGGCAGTGTAGAGAAGTATACCGGTATGAAATAAAACATGATCAGGGCAGTGTAGAGAAGTATACCGGTGATCAGGGCAGTGTAGAGAAGTATACCGGTGATCAGGGCAGTGTAGAGAAGTGTACCGGTGATCAGGGCAGTGTAGAGAAGTGTACCGGTGATCAGGGCAGTGTAGAGAAGTATACCGGTGATCAGGACAGTGTATACCGGTGATCAGGGCAGTGTAGAGAAGTATACCGGTGATCAGGACAGTGTATACCGGTGATCAGGGCAGTGTAGAGAAGTATACCAGTGAACAGGGTAGTGTAGAGAAGTATACCGGTGATCAGGGCAGTGTAGAGAAGTGTACCGGTGATCAGGGCAGTGTAGAGAAGTGTACGGTGATCAGGGCAGTGTAGAGAAGTGTACCGGTGATCAGGGCAGTGTAGAGAAGTATACCGGTGATCAGGGCAGTGTAGAGAAGTGTACCTGTGATCAGGGCAGTGTAGAGAAGTGTACCGGTGATCAGGGCAGTGTAGAGAAGTGTACCGGTGATCAGGGCAGTGTAGAGAAGTGTACGGTGATCAGGGCAGTGTAGAGAAGTATATTGATCAGGGCAGTGTAGTATTAAGTGAAGAAACTTTGAGATGCCATTTTACTATTTATTCAGTATTTTGTGATAATTCTATTCAAGTTTTGATATCATTATTCGAATTAGTGATTTTACTAACTAAATTAGATTTATTGACATCACTAAATAGAATTAGTGGGATCACTAATTCAGTTTGATTTACTGATATAAAAAATAATTTGTGATGTGACTTATTTTTATTTGCGAGGCGACCGTGAACTAGTTCCCGTGGTCGGACGGTCCAAACATTCGTTTGCAGATTTTCTATTTCAAACTTCACAAAATTATTGTAGCTAAGGTAATTTTTCTCTCTCTTTCTAACGTAATGATGATATTGTCATATACCATTTTTTGAATGTATTTTATGATTAAATTAAAAAAATGGTATATGACAATAGTGTATTGTGACAGGTTCCCCTGTCACAATAATTTGTTTAAAATGTTTTTTTTTTTCATGATTTTGAGTTTTTAAAATAAATGTTATATTTTTTGTAAAATATGGATAGTTTTTAGATGTTTTGTAACTTTATTTGAAGCTCATAACTGAAGAGCAGTAATGACTTAATATAAGTAATTAGGTTTGATCCAAATAAAGAAGGTAACTGTATTTACCACGGGGTCAGGACTATTATTTAATGTTCACATAATGTTTATAATGTTAACTTTGTATTCAACCAAATGCACAAAATACACAAAACTCTAAAACTTGATTTTTTCAACTTGGTAGAGTGCTTACCCCGTATGAAGGTTGGCCGGATTTCGTGACCAAGACTCGAAAATAGGTAGTGGCTGTTCCTTCATTTAGAAGTCATGGAAAGTCACAGAGTTCTTCGGAAGAGTTCTGAATTAAAAACCGATGCCCCCTGTGTCGCGGCGGGCGTGGATTAAAGAACCCTCACTGCACATTGTCCTGAGCGCACTGCAAAGGTAAACATTTCTGCCACCTTAAGTAATAGCTGGCGATATCTCGCTATAAATGAAATATTCTTTACTGGACGTAAAACCCAATCAATCAATCAATCAATCAATCAATCAATCAATCAACTGAGTAATGTGTACTACATTTCTAAATTTCCAAAATAACATTTTTAATTTAATTTTAGAAATAAATTAATTACTTAAAGCTTTGGTATATAATTTTAATTCTTGCATAAATTAATTAGTTTCTGTATTTAATTAATTTAGTTTGTGTTTTGTTTATGTTTTTGTTTATTTTTTATTTTTTTTTTTATCAAAGTGTCCGTGACTGTGCGGAAACATTGGATCCCGCACCATATCCATTTTTTAATTTAATTTAGGAAGTGTGGCATTTGGTTAATTCAATTTTTGCATTCATGTATTTCATCAATTTAGTTTTTGTATTTGTTTATCTATGTATTATTTATTTATTTATTTATTTAAAGTGTTCCGGAAACATTGGATCCGCACCATATCCAATTTTTATATTTACAATTGGTACCCTGATTACTTGCTCGGCGTCATACAGTATAACAAATGCATTATGATTTGGGGAACCTGATAGCAGGTGCGCTTGCGTTGTCATTGGCTACCGCATAATAATAATAATGGCGGCAATAGTGTAAAATTCTAAAACAGCAGTTAGCCAAAGCCTAGAAGGCCAAGGTAAACATTTTTAAAAAATATTTTCAGAGTTTTCGAAATTTTCTAAAACATTAATAGTACACTGACAGTGTAGCAGACGACATGTAGAATCAGATACTATATCGACTTGTTTACATGCCATGGTGCTTGCAAAAACATTTCGCACGGTTTCGTTTTCCCCATCCTTTGTTATCATGTTATTAACTATCTGACTTGAGTCCTGGCTGATTTTGATCTCTGCTCTTCACTTTCAGAATAATAGCTTTTAAAAAACCGCTTTAATTTCCCATTAGATTATGCTGAAAATGCAGTTCAACCACAGGGGCCAGATTCATAACAAAATTTAAAAAAATACCTCTAAGTGTATAAAAAAGAGTAAAGGGGAACAACGAATCAGATCTTTGACTTGCAAGTGCTCCGACAAAATTCTAAATTACTTTTTTAATTTGTGTCCGATCATCGTGATCTTGGTGTCATTTTGTTCCCAGATAAATATGCTTTGAATTGACATTAAATTTTTGGACATGACTTAAAATTTTAATAAAATGTTCAAACGGAAAACACAGAAAAATGTTGTAAATTTGCCCGATGTAGCTAAGCCCGTCCATGTAAAAGTAGCTTAAAACTCGCATTACGATCATGTTTTTCACTATCAGCGTCCGTGTCAACTACAAATGCTGATGTGGATCGAATAACTAAATAAAAAGCAATAAATTTCAAAGGTAACCGGTACTCACTTCTAAATCCACAAGCTATAATATCCTTATTTGTTCCAGCACGGACAGACTTTCCAAAAATTTAATGTCAATTCAAAGCATATTTATCTGGGAACAAAATGACACCAAGATCACGATGATCGGACACAAATTAAAAAAGTAATTTAGAATTTTGTCGGAGCACCTGCAAGTCAAAGATCTGATTCGTTGTTCCCCTTTACTCTTTTTTATACACTTAGAGGTATTTTTTTTAATTTTGTTATGAATCTGGCCCCTGTGAGTTCAACTTTTTGGTTTTATTTTGTTTTACTATGCATGTTGCTCAGTCTGTTTCGGTCGCTTCAAATTGTAAGCGTCTTGAGTTGTAACCACAGGTGGCCTACTCTACAGAGGTGTTTCATCCAAAAGACTATATACTGAGTAACAAGCTTTTTATAACACTTTTTATGTGCGAATACTCAAAGTGCATGTGGCTTTGTTGCTAACTTTAAAGGTGAATGTTATTACCACATATTTTTATACCTGTATAACTGTACACATGTTACTTCATACATCGATTGAATGTGACTAAATAGTCCAATTTTGAAGTAAAACAAAATTTTATTGATATATTTCCAAGAAGTTACTGTATAAATGATTGATGATCAATCTTTGATCATGATGAACTGCAAAAAATGATCCGACTCTATGACGAAAACAAAATGGCGGATCTAAAACCGTACTTATGTTTTTTATCAAAATAATCTATTATTTGACCCAAATATGACAAATTTCTATTAAACTTTACTTATCACTAAATTGATGTATTTATAGCCAATCATAAAGTTATAAACACCATGTACATGCATACTAATAAAATATGGGTATAAAAAATATGTGATAATAACACATTTGTTATTGACCCATACGGGACATTAACCACTTCAAACTTTAAACAATCAAAGCTTGCATGTTTGTTTTCAGTGTTAAAAGGTGAATATCACCATATAGAAATGATGATTTTCATTTCTGTGAGAGAAATCTTGTGTGGTGGTAAACTTACTCCGATTGCTAATTCATTCCACATAATAATAATAAATAATTATTTTCTTTAATAATTAAAACAAAAAGCAAAAATATATCAATAATGGCGAAGCTTCATAATTGTAGCAAACAGAGATCAAGTTGAAACGGACCAAACCAGGTGAGCAAGCATGCCCTAAATTAAAAAAACATTCCTTAGCCTATAACATAATTATATAGAAATAAATATGTATTTAACCTATAAATTTGTCTTGAATTTAACACAAAAAATAACCTGACATTCAGAAAAACAACTTATAGAAACAACATCTGTTGCGGTTTGTGGTTAATGTACACATGGTTTGCAGTTTGCGGTCAATGCAACACCATGTGTGTTTGTTGTCAACTTGCACCGCGTAATAACTACTGTATAAAAATTGGTTAAATCACATTAAAAAACCATTTAAAGTTATGAAAAAGTAAATAATTATTACAATTACACTATGTGGGCTCAAATACAGCATTAGACTGACTTCTTGTCTAGATCCATGTTGTACATGTATACAAGCTAGCGAGATATATCCGCAAAAAAAAACTAAAACACAGATCGGAAAACGGAAAAATAAATAGTCCGGACACGGAATGTCACAGAGTGCATGATTAACTTAGCTTTATCACACATCACAGAAACATGATTTAACACAGGGCTTATTGAAGTGATATAATTTGTAATTTTCCCTGTCTTGCAGTTAAAGAATTTAGTTTTTGCAAATTATCTCCATTCAAGCTAGTAACAGAGCCTGTTTTTTATGTCAGGATCAGATTTCACAGACAAACGGTTACCAGCAATTTATATTCAAGTGAAAGTCTGTATTAGGATTTTTTTTACCAGTACTGCAGTAGGCAGTAAGGCTTGCCTAAGCTGGACCAACATCCATTATGTATCACCTAAGCTGAGCCATATGTGACACAAAATTTTTCCAGGCATCTCAAATATGACAGCAATGTGATTCACTAACTTACCATCACCACCACGTGACACCTTATGATCATTATTTTCATGAGCTTACAGATTTCAGTTTTAAAATTAAATGCATGTAATAATTTAATCATCTATTTTTTAATTTTAGAAAACATCAAAATGGACAAAAAGAAAACAAAGAAGTCTAAAGTAGGACCTGTTGATGGGGAGGAGACAACTCATCACGTAAATGTTGGATTTGAAATGGAAGAAAGAAATAATTTGTATGTATATATATCCCTTCTGAATGTCCCAGATAAAATGTGTGATAAATTTATATTGAAGCTGGATAGATAGGTATATAATACTGTCACTGGATAGATGGGTATATAATACTGTCACTGGATAGATAGGTATATAATACTGTCACTGGATAGATGGGTATATAATACTGTCACTGGATAGATAGGTATATCATACTGTCACTGGATAGATAGGTATATAATACTGTCACTGGATAGATAGGTATATAATACTGTCACTGGATAGATAGGTATATAATACTGTCACTGGATAGATGGGTATATAATACTGTCACTGGATAGATAGGTATATAATACTGTCACTGGATAGATGGGTATATAATACTGTCACTGGATAGATAGGTATATAATACTGTCACTGGATAGATAGGTATATAATACTGTCACTGGATAGATAGGTATATAATACTGTCACTGGATAGATAGGTATATAATACTGTCACTGGATAGATAGGTATATAATACTGTCACTGGATAGATAGGTATATAATACTGTCACTGGATAGATAGGTATATAATACTGTCACTGGATAGATAGGTATATAATACTGTCACTGGATAGATAGGTATATAATACTGTCACTGGATAGATAGGTTTATAATACTGTCACTGGATAGATAGGTATATAATACTGTCACTGGATAGATAGGTATATAATACTGTCACTGGATAGATAGGTATATAATACTGTCACTGGATAGATAGGTATATCATACTGTCACTGGATAGATAGGTATATCATACTGTCACTGGATAGATAGGTATATCATACTGTCACTGGATAGATGGGTATATAATACTGTCACTGGATAGATAGGTATATAATACTGTCACTGGATAGATAGGTATATAATACTGTCACTGGATAGATAGGTATATAATACTGTCACTGGATAGATAGGTATATAATACTGTCACTGGATAGATAGGTATATAATACTGTCACTGGATAGATAGGTATAATACTGTCACTGGATAGATAGGTATATAATACTGTCACTGGATAGATAGGTATATAATACTGTCACTGGATAGATAGGTTTATAATACTGTCACTGGATAGATAGGTATATAATACTGTCACTGGAATAATGTTTCTGTCCTAAGGATAATACATGAAACGTCATGATGCATATAGATTTGGTTGCTATAGTGATTTGTTCATTCCATATTTGACACCTAATTCTCCTTTATTAGATTAAAGCTATTCTGTGATTTAAAAAGAATTTTGATGATGATATTATCTTTGGTATGACTGGTTAATTCCTCCATTTACTTACGCAATACACAAGTAACATTAATGATTTTATTTTTCAGTAAAGTTTTAAACAGTGCAAGAGAAAAGATGAAGCACACTTCACCAAAGATGAATGCTCTTACTGCTATAATTGATGCTAAAAAGGGTGCTTCCAAGTGGCGAAATTATGTAGCAACAAAACGAGTTAGAAAACGGCACAGTAAGTTTATAATCAACAATATTTACAAATTAAGTCTTTAATATCATAAATGTTTAAACATTTTAAGGTCATGGCAGTAATACATTCTGATTGATGTTTTCATTATCTTTAACCACATTTCTGAAGAGACTTACAATACCTTGATTTCTTATTTAACACATGACAATAATCGTGTTTGATCGCGATCTTATCATCTATAACTTTGTTGAAACTTCTTTGATGCCAGTAATCCACATTTTAGATGAGACATTTGAAACTTTGATCTTCTTCTTGTAGTGTATGTGTGTTTAATGGCAAATTATTAATATTTATACAAAAACACTTTAATAAAGGCTAAATTAACAATTTTATATTATTAAGTTATAAGCTGTATTAAATCAGAAATTTATATTTTACTGGGAATAAATGTTGTCAAAGGCCAACCCCAAATATAAAATGTCTGTGAACATGCATGGTTGTATTGCTATAGATTTAATAGAAAAATTAAAAAACTTTTGAGTATGCAACATTGCTAATATACTACATTAGTAGATTTAAAAAAAACCCACAAAATCACTTCCTGGAGATATTTCTGCCGTACATTTTAACATGTACTTTGTATTTTTGTATTTTAACTATCTAAAATAATCTAATTTAACACTCACTTTCAATTTTATTTTGTTTAAATTAAACGAAATGCATAAATTAATTATTTTATATTAGAATAACACCTGAATTAACACCTGTTCACGTTATATCTTAATTTTAACGATCATCATGTAGAGAATACAGGTATGATAGAACAATTGAGTTACCCCTCAGCTTTCAACCAATCACAAACATCATTACACAATTACTATTATTTTAATTCTGTTTTTAAATGACAAGGCTGCCAAAAAAAAAAAAAAAAAAAAAAATCCCACCTCTGTACAAAGTCGTTTTCTGCAAATCTTTTTATAATTTACATTATTATGTATATTTTGCATTATATTGGAACAGTAGACATGAATATCATTGTTGATGTCCTAGTGGCTGGTGACTTTTTGGTTAAGAAATGTCAAGGTTTTGAAATAATATAAATGCATAAGAGGTATTCACTTTTTAGCTCACCTGAGCCAAAGGCTCAAGTGAGCTTTTCTGATCACAATTTGTCCGTTGTCTGTCGTCGTCGTCGTTGTCGTTGTCGTAAACTTTTCACATTTTCATCTTCTTCTCACGAACCACTGGGCAGATTTCAACCAAATTTGGCACAAAGCACCACTAGGTGAAGGGGATTCAAGTTTGTTCAAATGAAGGGCCACACCCTCTTTAAAGGGGAGATAATTGAGAATTATTGAAACTTTGTTGGTATTTTTCAAAAATCTTCTTCTCAAAAACTATTCGGCCTGTAAAGCTTAAACTTTTGTGGAGGCATCCTTAGGAAGTGTAGATTCAAGTTTGTTCAAATCATGGTCCCCGGGGGTAGGGAGGGGCCACAAGAGGGGGATCAAGTTTTACATAGGAGTATATAGAGAAAATCTTTAAAAATCTTCTTCTCAAAAACTATTAGGCCTGAAAAGCTCAAATTAAAATGGAAGCATCCTGAGGTAGTGTAGATTCAAGTTTGTTCAAATCATGGTCCCCAGGGGTAGGGAGGGGTCACAAGAGGGGGATCAAGTTTTACATAGGAATATATAAAGAAAATTTTTAAAAATCTTTTTCTCAAAAACTATTAGGCCAGAAAAGCTCAAATTAAAATGGAAGCATCCTCAGGTAGTGTAGATTCAAGTTTGTTCAAATCATAGTCCCTGGGGGTAGGGTGGGGCCACAAGAGGGGGGTCAAGTTTTACACAGGAATATATAGAGAGAATCTTTAAAAATCTTCTCCTCAAAAACTATTAGGCCAGGAAAGCTCAAATTAAAATGGAAGCATCCTCAGGTAGTGTAGATTCAAGTTTGTTCAAATCATGGTCCCCGGGGGTAGGGAGGGGCCACAAGAGGGGGATCAAGTTTTACATAGGAGTATATAGAGAAAATCTTTAAAAATCTTCTTCTCAAAAACTATTAGGCCTGAAAAGCTCAAATTAAAATGGAAGCATCCTGAGGTAGTGTAGATTCAAGTTTGTTCAAATCATGGTCCCCGGGGGTAGGGAGGGGTCACAAGAGGGGGATCAAGTTTTACATAGGAATATATAAAGAAAATTTTTTAAAATCTTTTTCTCAAAAACTATTAGGCCAGAAAAGCTCAAATTAAAATGGAAGCATCCTCAGGTAGTGTAGATTCAAGTTTGTTCAAATCATAGTCCCTGGGGGTAGGGTGGGGCCACAACAGGGGGGTCAAGTTTTACACAGGAATATATAGAGAGAATCTTTAAAAATCTTCTCCTCAAAAACTATTAGGCCAGGAAAGCTCAAATTAAAATGGAAGCATCCTCAGGTAGTGTAGATTCAAGTTTGTTCAAATCATGGTTAAATAATAGTGTATTTTCCATGCTGTATTCTTTTATATAAGTATTTTGATATAAAGTTAAATATATTGTTCATGAGAAATATATTAATTGTACTTGTATTTAAAAGCTAATTTTTAATGTAAATCCTGCTGTATTCTATAATTTCTATTTGCCATTTCCCGATTACAGTATTCGGCCTATGCATTTTCTCTCTTTTGAGATTGGTAGATTGCATGATGAAATTTTTTTTTAAAATTATTTCATTGGTTGAAATGCTGTAAGAAAAAGGTAACGGAATAAGCCGAGGCTTGTCGAAACATCAACCTTTTACGGTACATAGAAATACTTACAAATTGTTTAGTGAAAAGCATCGGTAGGAAGTATAGATTTCAGTTTGTACAAAACCTCCCTCCCCTGCACTCACTTCAATACTGAACTCATTTCGGCTTCTACCTAGCAAGTTGCTCAGGTGAGCGATGTGGCCCCTGGGCCTCTTGTTTTTAATTACTGAAATTTTTGTTTTAAGAAATTGTCTTTTTGTCATACTGATGGAGTGGTAGCCTTGTCTGATTTTTGCGAAATACATCCACAGTGAAACTGCTATACCAAACTTTACAAAACGGTAAAGGTGAAACAATGTTACACATGTACTGTGGTACATTAAGATGAATCATGTTTTTTATGGTTCTTTTCAGTTTATGATTTTACTAAAACAATACTTTTGGTTTGCTTTAAAAGTTATTCTCTTTGTCTCATAGGATTTTTCATTTAAAGACACTTGATTTGATTGGTCAGTTATACTAGCAAGTGTTTTTACATTCATCTTTGATTGCACCAATCATTGACAGACATGACAAGTGCACTTGCTGTTATATAACACAGTAAAATAAATGTTACCATAGCAATAGTATCTGGGAAGATAACAATTTACTGGGTAGTTCTCCTTTTGCTAAATTTTCACCTGATGTTAATGTTTCTCCACTTGCATACCATGAGGCATTACAAATAGAACTGAGGCTAGCATACTGAAATCCCTGCCACACTGTGTCACATGTGTCACATGTGTATTGTTTCACCTACCCAACAATTCATAAGTATATACATGATATATTGGACTATATCTTCTTTCACTGGTCTTTCATAAGTATTCATAAGTATGTACATGATATATTGGACTATATCTTCTTTCACTGGTCTTTATATTCATGATGTATTTAGAATTTTTCTAGCAAATATTTTTTTACTATTTTATTTTCTGTGGATGATTTATTTGAAAAGTCACAACATATGCCCATCTAGTCATTTTTCTAAACATCTTTCCTGACAGACTTAATACACAGAGGGACTATCTTATTTTCTACTACAAGCCAGATCTTTTGTAATTAAATCTTTTTACTGTTTACCTCACTGTACTCTGTCTTTTTTCTTCCAGCTTACTTGGTACTGCTTTACTATGTTTGTGACTCAGCACCTTTTATACACTCTAATTACACAATCTGTACTATTAAATTCCACTTGATAACCACTTAAATTTGATCTCATTATTTGTTTAAAAATTCATCATTTTATTGCCATACATTGCATTATCTTTTTTTCATATTCACCAGCTAGATTTAAAATCTAAAAACATTTTCTGACTTGGGTATAAGATTCCTGATTTGAAAAAGGTTGTTATTAAGAAACTGTTGTGGCACAAATATGGTATTATGGTAAATATCAGGAAATCAAACAAACATTTTTTTAAATACCTGTATCTTGTTGGAAAAAATTTAGCATCATATGAATATATTTAGCATTGGTGGATGAAGAAAACATGGCAATGTCACCCAGGTGTAAGTCTAGGATAATAACATGTAAATGTGTGATTTATACACATTTTGTTTGGAGTGATAATTAAATCTTGTGTAGCTAGTTGAGACACATTACTAGTAAATAACGTTAAATAAAGATGTCTTTTGGATGATATAATGCGATATCTTAATACCTCAAAGAAACTAATGATTTTATTTTTCTAAATTATCAATGTAAATTTAAAATAAATTACCTCAAACATATGTTTTAAAAACAAACCTATAAAAATAAATAAAATTCATAGTCCAAAAAGCCTGATAAATGATAATGTTTATGAACATATTACAAATAATGTCCATGTAGTTAAATTACAAAGAAATCATTTAGGATTAGATGAGCATTCAACATGTTCAAAGATGCATCATTATACATACATAGATTTAGTGTTTGTATTCTATCATTAAACATCTATGTTTTGTCTGCCACAGATTTGTCCTTTGACTGATATTTCTGTAAATCATCATTTATAATTTTGATTATTTTGCCTTAAAATTATATGGAATATCAGTTAAACCGTTTATTATAAAGGTAGATAATTACTGTGAATGGTTTTATTTTCGTTGGGCCCAATTTTTGTGGAATCGGTAAAAAATAACATTTCGTTGGGATGTAAATTCGTGGTTTTACTGAAATGTCAAAAACGTAGTTTGTCCTTTGAACATTGATAACGGGTAGAAAGTGATGATTTGTTTGTTAATTGGCAGTTATAGGATGAGTAATTAGGGATTACCAAACCCATAGACCATGACAAATCTAGAGATGCGGATTAATGACCAAGTCTAGGGTAGGTGTTAATTACCTGTGATTAGTATATCGGTAACAATTGACTTCATACACGACGTGACACATGGCCTGAGTAAATCTACCTGTTACATTAGATAATTAAGCGGCAATTAATTCAGATTTATAAGTTCACTCATATCACATCAATCAGAATTTAATGTGGTTCATAATCCCTTTAAGCAAAATAGTTTCTTTTTCTTTGATATCGGCAACTTTTTAAAAATTCTAATTGTTGACCTCTGATGACTCACATCTGTTTACAAGGTAACAATGGCGGCTCTTACCGATACAAGGCTCTACGATTGCAATTTTTTTCACTAGCCTCCTGGCTAGTAAACCCGAGATGTTTACTAGCCAGAGCAAAAATGTTACTCGCCACATATTTGTTTTAAAAATACATTTTAACTGGGATTCAATTAGACTGGAAACAATTCCCATTATTGCTTAATTTTGAAGATGCAGGCACAGCAGATCAGCCCAATGTTTTTAAAAAATATTTTTCATTCAGTTTACGTTTATTGTGGTATCAAACACAGAAATCGCAGTGCATGTCCAAAAGCAAAGCAAAAACTTTGAAAAACGGCAAGTCAAGTTAAAAACACGTGAACTTAATTCGGAGGTGTGAGGCAAGTCGCTACAGGAATGTTAGCATTTCCTGTCTAGCTAGATACATCTGCCTCATCTTAAATTTAACGGCATATCTTTTAAACATACTTTTGCCGGTTTAAAAGTTAATAAAACTGTTTTCCAGGCCAACTCGGAACCTGGCTTACCGTCATCACTTTAGTCAGTTTAGAGGATTACGTTTGTTTATACATCGAGTGATCACTGGCACCGAGTCGTAGACGAGGTCGTTTCTTCCTTGTCATTGATAACATTAGAATTCTCGAAGCTTCTGGATTTTTATTCATACTCGTGGCTTGAAAAATAAATATATTTGGTGATTTTATTTACGACGCATAGCGATGAAAACGTCATCACACAAACGCTTAACAACTTCACAGATTGGAGCTATATGATTTAAAGCGCTTTAAAGATTAAGCTTGATGAGAGTAATTTCGATGTCGAAAACGGAAAGGAAAATCCGGATTTGACTTTCTACTTTATTTTCGCACATGGGCGAGTGAATTTGACGTATCCACTCGCATTTACAAAAAATTACTCGCAAATGCGAGTGTTTTACTCGCATTGTAGAGCCCTGCGATACTGTATAATGTCGAAAAATGGTGCGGTTTTTACAAGACAAACAGTAGATTGAGTTTTATTAAATATAAAGGATGTTATTTGATAGATTGTTGATATGTTTATTTAGTTAATCGAATTTCAATTTAAATGAGACAGGCCATAATTGATGATGAAAGCTACGGCTAGAAACCTGTCTGTCCCTATTCGTCCCGAACAGTTCCCAATTAAAAATAAACTTTTTTTAAATATAAATATTTATTTTATTAAACATAATATATTTACTTAAATAATTTTCACAATGAGATTAAGACATCCTTGGAAACATCTTCAACTCCTAAAAAGTTTTTATTGGTGTAAAAATGTGAGTTACGCTAGTTGTAATATATGAATGCGATTAAATATGGTACATGTATTACCGGGTAGTTATCTTGTCTTTCTACTTATGGATACCGTAATATTTCGCGGTGGTCGTAAATTCGTGGTTCAGACTATCCACTAAAACCACGAAAATTGAGCCCCAACGAAAAATAATGATTTCACAGTATAGTTACCGTAAATATCTCAGTGTGATATCTGAAGGTGTGTTGTCCCACTGATCTACTGTAGTAGTTCAGTTGGTAGAATGTTTGTGCTATTGTTTAGACCCAAACCCCATTCCCGGTTCAAGTCTGACCTGAATGACTTGAAAATGGGCAGGCGGCAGCACTCATTGAAATGGTGATATATTTGAGGAAAATTTTAAAAACCTAAATCATTGCCATTGAAGACATGGATCTAAAGTAGCTGCATGTACATACCTTCTATTTAAATTTTAGACTTATAATTTAAATGGATGTCTCAACTTGCTTGGTTTATGTTGAACCTGTGTAAATGGTTCTGCTTTGGAGTGGTTAACACACAAATATATGAGTGATGGACATCATGTGTATACACTTAATAGTAAAACAGAGAAATAATGTTTAAAGAGTTAAGATTTGTAAGTCGGTCCCGTTTATAATCCACATGTTGTAATAACTAATTGTCCATCTGTCTATATTTGTGTGTGATGCATAATAACAGGAATATTTTTAGCTTTATTATAAAGTCATGGTGTGTGTCATGTAACATGCTTTGGTGAAGGTCTAGATGTCTGATGATTGCTGGTTTATGGTTTGAATTTAGATTTTCTGCAATTTTGGCATCACTAAATATTGGAAATAATAAAATGGTTATTAAATGTATTTACCTCCCTTTAATTCTATGTGTCATTATCTCCCTTCCATTGTATCAAAATGGCATTACTAAGACAATTATCATTTTCTCCAAGGATAATTTAGGATTGTAACTAAAACCAAGAAAGCACTATTGTGAAATATAATACACTTAATGTTATAATCTGTTTAGGTCATAAGTCATTTTTATGCTAGACTTATAGCACTTATTAAGCTTTTGTGTACCGCCAGCAAATGAGGTCATAACACCAGCAAATGAGGTCATAACACCAGCAAATGAGGTCATAACACCAGCAAATGAGGTCCTTGTAAAAAAGAAATAAAATTGTTTAGTTTGTTTTATGTATTTATAGGAATGAGTTTGTGAAGGGGCGTCTGATACTTTACCAAAAAAAAAAAAAAAATTCCCAAGTTATAATCCACTCGTCCTCATAGTTATCATGTAATTGAGGTTAATTTATTTTAACTGTCAAATCAAGTTTTGGAAATTACTGTATGTTGCCATGGGTTCAGTTAAATGGGAATTTGCCATGGGTTCAGTTTAGACGGGAATTTGCCATGGGTTCAGTTTAGACGGGATGTTGCCATGGGTTTAGTTTAGATGGTATGTTGCCAAGGGTTCAGTTTAGATGGGATGTTGCCATGGGTTCAGTTTAGATGGGATGTTGCCATGGATTCAGTTTAGACGGGATGTTGCCATGGGTTCAGTTTAGACGAGATGTTGCCATGGGTTCAGTTTAGACGGGATGTTGCCATGGGTTCAGTTTAGACGGGATGTTGCCATGGGTTCAGTTTAGATGGGATGTTATAGTCTCTACTCGTATGTCTTTTATTTATTTCATCTTAATCATGTTAATTTCACATCGTTGTTTAAAAATAAGTAAGATATATGTGATGCATCGGACAAGAACCATACCTATTGACCATTTAATTGATTTTAAAACATCAATTTCTGAATAAGATGCAGCAATAAATCCAATATAGGTTTCTGTAGCCATACTTCTGTTTTCATTTGTGAAAATAATGTTTACAATTTTCCGACATCATTTTTTTTTTAACTTTTCACAAAGACAAATAAGTATGGCTTTTGTTTGATACGTCACATATCAATTGTTTTATATATATATACATTTTGTATTTTTGTTGTTTTAAGATAATATGTACATTTGCACAGAAATAACAATAATCATGTTTATACAAAGCTTTGGAACATCAGCTTTAAATTCTCAGGATGTATGGTATTACACAATCTTCTGTCAGATTTGCATATTACGCAGTCGTCTTTCATGTTTGCATATTATGCAGTTTTCTGTCTGTGTTCCATACTATGTTTTTTTTTTGTCAGGGATGTATGTTATGCAGCCTTCAGCTAGGGTTGCATATAATGCAGCCTTATAAAACTGTGTATTACACAACTTTTTGTCAGGTTTGCATACTATGCAGCCCTTTGTCATGTTTGCTTCTCTAACAGTTTGGTACTTTTCTTTTTTTTATTCATATTGATATTTAGCTGGTCAATTTACTGGTATGTATGTGATGATTGAAAGCACAATTATTATCTCCCCTTATTTAAAAATAGCTAGTTACTTCCCTTCACCAAATACGCATTAGATTGTTTGCTTATAGTCACTGGTAAATGCTTCCGTCACAATGAAGATTTTTAGATATCACATATCTAACTTTATATCTTATATCAAAATAATTCAATTCTCCTTTATTTCAAACATTTTGATTGGTCAGACCTTTCTGTTATTTTTGTATGAAAGAATTCGCTGACACTGATATCATGTTATCTGTATGGTAGACACACACATTAATTTGTATTCCTATGCCATAGTGATGCTTTTTTGTTTTGCTCAGTATGGTTGTAAAGTATTGAATTCTTGGATTTGTTACATAAATTCTATGAACTGAATCACAAGAAATGGAAATTGTTTTCTTTTTGTCATGGAAAAATATAAAAAAAATTGTCATTTTTCAAATGTAAGAAATTATGAGGTGTGCAAAATATCTAATTCTTTCATTTTTCCATAACAGAAAGAAAAATTAATTTTACATATTTTACATACTGGAGATCTAAGGTTTTGTGCATGATGAAACTTGCAAGTTTGCTTGTCAATGTTTGGTGGTTTTCTTTCAGAACTCCTGGTTTCCTCCTCGTATGAATGAGATAATCTTGACCAATGTTTGAGACATCATTCCAATAAACCCACCCACTCATCCATACCTATACACACCATATTTTCTATTGCATGCAAGGGAATGGAATTTGGATGTTAGGTTTACTCAGGATTTTATTTCTTACAGGTTGCTCTGTAGATCTGTCATTTTGATGAAACCACTCACCAGATTCTTATCCAAATTGTAATGAGTAGAAATTTTTGTCATTTATCTTGATAACTTCTGCAGTGATTCTGAATCATTGAAAACATCATGTTTTCACCTACCTGTACATATAAATGTTTCTGTGTCCAATCACTTGATCACGTACCTTAATTTGTCTCTTAAACATGTACAGGTGAAATAGCTCTTAAATTTCAGGTGATGGAATCATTATTAGACATTTACATTAAGATGCACTATACCTTATCATTAAGTTGTGGATGATAAAACATACTGTAAATCTGGGTTTTTTGTGCGGTGGAATTTTCTTTTTTTTTTTTGCAAAAAATTAGATGTGTTAATTTTGTGATATTAAAGAATAAGACATAGTAAAAATTCTCAAAACATGTATCGGGTATTTCTTTATAAATGGGCAAAGATACTGGTATCTTGTACTTGTACTTCATAGCAATATTAGTCAATTTTAACCTACCAGTACTTCAATGAAATCACTGTAAATTCAAATTGAATGCAAAAATTTTTGCAATTTCGTTTTTTTGTGAATTTAAGTGCAAATCACTAAAAAATTAAGTTAAAGTTAAAGTCTGTCCCGAGCCATTAGGCCCATCAGGCCGGAGCTTATCCCGGTTTCGGTGGCGTTAAGCGACTGAGAGTACAAGACTCTCCCCTGAATGGGACGCCGGTCCATCGCAGGGTTAACCCCCAGCATTTTGCTGGTACTCATTTATTTTTCAGCTGAGTGAACTGGAACAACGTGAAATTAAGTGTCTTGCTCAAGGACACAACACATCGCTCGGTCCAGGGATCGAACCCACGACCTTCGAATCATGAGTCCAACGCCTTAACCACTAGGCCACGCGCTTCCACACACTAAAAAATTAAACTACAGCAAAAAATCCCAATTGACAGTATGTAGGAATTGTCTGTTGCATTTAGTTAACTTTATCAAGTTTACTTTTGTGTAGGTTGAATGGCTAATTGCTGAAAAATAAACTTGATTTATTATTCAAAAATATAAAAATTCTGCCATCAGAAAAAGTGTAACCTAGAGTAAATTCAGATAATCTATAGAAGATATTCCCATTTATATTTACACAATATATATATTCATATATATGTTAATTTAGTGTTACAGTGTATTTAAGTTTTATTCCTTATATTTTTCACAGTTCATATAAACTTTGCTAGTGCTTGGTAATTATTTACAATCTTTTTTTTGTTTATATAAACATTATTTATCATGCATGCACTATTAAATGTATATAAAATATTTACAACTATCATTATCAGATTTAAAGCAATTTGAATTTGTTTTCAGAATTTCTTCTTTGACATTATGACATGATAGCTCAATTGTCAAAGATTCAACATTTTGTGTACCTTATTGGTAAATGGTTTTACCAGTAGATGAAATATGTTGTGTTGTTTACTGATATTATAAATAAAAGTGACATTTTTACAACACCCTGAAGAGTTTTTGATTATGCAACATATTGTAATTCATTTCAAGTGATAATATAATTTTGTTAATTTTATTATTTAACAATATGTCTAATTTTGATGGTGTTTTAGGTGTATTTCAGTAAAGCTACTTCTTTTTTATACAAATTTATATGATATTAATTTTTTGTTTTGTTTTTTTGTTTTACACCCCAGTTAAGAGTGATTTAAAGTACCGGTATATTTGTAATGAGATTTAAAAAAGATTGAAAATCAATTTTAAAAGGCTACATTTAAAGTTTGAATGCAATATATAATTGTAAGGTTACCATAGAAACTGTTTTCAAGATACATAGAATTGTCATAGAAAAAGTAGAAATTTGATTTTAGAAATAACATGTTAGAATTTGCATGTTCTTTTGTATAAAACCTTGTTAATCCTGTTAATATAAAACATGTTCTGATTATTGTTATGATTTTGTTTATTGTCACATCAGCAATCTTACAGCTATTCATAATAAGAGCAAGTTTATTAACCTCTTTAAGGATTAAACTAAGAACAAGTGAGATGATCTTTGATCTGTAATGATAATCACAGCTCTAGCTTTTATAAAGTACATTTTGTTTCAGCTACTGTATTATATTCAATATTATATTTTTGAACAAGGAATAATCACTGAATTTAAATTTGTAGTGTCGGGGGATGATGAAAATGAAGAAAGAAAGATTGGAGGGATTGGGTTAGATGAATTACATGAAAGTTTTGCAGTTTCATCTGGCATTGAAGCCAATCAGAGGATGTCGTCTGCTGGTAACAGATCATTATTGGCTTATTTTGCTAAACTTGGACATTCCATGAATCCAGAGGAAATGCTTGATTTGGATTTTGTGGATAGTTTGTTAAGCCATGGTGCCAGCATTAACACTACTGACAAACATGGTCAGACTTTGTTACACGAGGTAAGTAAAATATCAACAAAACATGTGAGTTTAAATTAAATATTTGTTTTAGTAGCACAAGTTCTTGGATCATATTCTGTTAACAATTTTGCTTACAATAAAATAATTTTATATTGCTATTAGTTTTGTTAAGAAAAATGTTGACAAAATGGTCTTGTATTCAACTTGCTGCTAGATGACATAAAGTAGATGTAGCTATGACTGCATTCATTTAAAAATATCATCTGGCAATTCATTTCTACTTGAAAACATCCATATCTTGTTAGTGATAGTGAGAGAAATCTATCTCAGAGTCTTTGTGGTACAAGATTCTTTTAATTTCATGATGTTTTTTGTTTTCAGGTTGCTCGCACATGGCATATAGATGTTGCCAAGTTTTTATTGGAGCATGGTGCTGATGTGAATAAAGCAGATAACTTTGGTAGATCACCACTTCATGTAGCCGCCGCTGTAGACTACCCAGAGATGGTGGTGTTACTTATAGAAAATGGTGGTATGTATGTTACAGATTAGTGTTTGGTGTTATATTCCATGATCAGTCTCAGTCAGCATATTGATCAAGCAAGCATTCATAAGCAGTGCTTTAAGTCCCAATATATATTTTGATGATGGGAAGTTATAAACTGACAAATAGAAACTATTGCATTAGTAGCAAGAGGCTGATGTTTAGGGTCGGGCAGGTTGCCAGTAGATTTTAGTTGGGCTAGATACTATCTGAAATATATATCATTTAGTATTCCCTAAAATTAAAAGTTTTTAATCTGGTTTTATATGATAAAATTACCCTTAATAGTCCTTTTTAAATATTTGAGGAATGGTTCAGAGTACTAGTAAATGAGATGTTACATGAGAAGTCTGTATATGGAATGTAAACATTTTGTGTGTTTTGCTGAGATGTGTTTAAGTTTGTTCTGGCTATTGCCAATTTTCTGGATGTTATAAAGCTGCAATTTACAATTGCAACTACACCAAAATAAATGATGGATTCAATATGGAAAACAGCTGCCAGTTCAATAATTTGTGACTGGTAACTTTTGTGAAGGACTGGTTAATTTTCAATACTTTCCTATATATATATACCACAAAAGTTGAAAATCTCAGACATTGACTTGTTTAACATTTTGATTTATTTCTGGAACACTAATGTGATAAAATGTTGTTGATGTTTTACAGCTGATAAAGAAGCTCTAACTGTAGGAGAAGAACAGACCCCAGTCCACTATGCAGCTAAAAATGATGCCTGTACTTCACTACGGACACTGATAAAACTGGAGTGTAATTATAAAAGTGTTAGAGATTACAAGGGAAGGACACCACTACACCTGGCTGCAGAGCTTGGTAAATATGATTTGTAACTTTTAATGAAGCTTGATTTACCAGGGAAACCTGTTATACGTTACTCAACCTGTGGTTGTTATGATTTACCAGGGAAACCTGTTATACGGTACTCAACCTGTGGTTGTTATCAATGTTTTTAAGTCCTTAAACATACATTGATGATGGGAATTTATAAACTGACAAATAGAATTGTTGTATTAGTCAATCTGTTATACTTTACTCAACCTCTATGAAATGATTCGTCTTTACAGGTGGACTTTGTGGTGGCATTGTCGCCTACTAGTTCTCTATGTTGTGACAAATATCCATCATTCTGTACTTGTAAATATTTTTATGGATGTCCCCTAATAACAATCATTAACTGAATACAGAGTAGATTATTGTTTTGATTGTTACACATTACAGATAGAAGTGAGACAGCCAGATTATTACTGGAGTACAGTGCTAGTGTCGGCGTTATGGATAAGAAGGGCAACAAAGCATTATCCTGGATGATCACTAAGATGCCTCCTGTGGTATGTTGTATATTATAAATAGTTATTATTGGTATCGGTAAGATTATATTTAGCCTTTACTACTGTTTGTACCATTGTGTTTTAGATATGTACAGTGAGTTTTGGAGAGAATCCATGACTAGGTATTCAAGGACTTTATTGATTTTGCTAACCTTAACAGAATGTGTGCAAAAACATGAAATCTCCAGAGTTCTTAAATGCACCGTCCTCATATTGGTCATATGATTGTGACATCATGAAGACATTGGATTGAAAATTTGAATTATTTAACTTTTGAATTAAGGTTTTGAATTTTCTGATATATTTTGGCACATTTTAACATAATTGGCAATGGTTTACTCAACTTCCTTTTTGGAAAGTTAACTCAGGTAATTGATGTTGTTTATTTTCAGGCAATGGAGGCATTGAATCAGTTCCATACAACAGATAGACCAAACAGGAAGCAGTATTTTTATTTAAATCTCCTGGTACAAGATCGAGGTAAACAGTACTTTATAAACAGGACAATTCACACTGTGTATTAATGTTCGCGATATTTAAAACATTATGATCTTGAAAAAGAAGTGGCATTTTTTCAGCTCACTTGTAACCATGGTAACAGTGGGGTTTGCCAGTGTACCGTGTGATACCCAATAAGGTTTTTGTGGATAAATTATTTCCATTGAAGATGAATTTGCTTCAGTTCACATTTTCCTGTAAAACTGATCGAAATTTAATGTCATTGAAACTTTTTCCAATACATTCCGCATGAATATTAAGGGGTATTGATCACATGATACGATGGTGAACTTTATTGCATCAATGTGGATAAAAATTTTTGAGTTTCTGGTTGAAGTTTTTGTTTTGATGAGTTAGATTTACCAGAAAGCTGAATGTTCTGAGTTTTTGTTTCGATGAGTTAGATTTACCAGCAAGCTGAATGTTCTGAGTTTTTGTTTCGATGAGTTAGATTTACCAGCAAGCTGAATGTTCTGAGTTTTGTTTCGATGAGTTAGATTTACCAGCAAGCTGAATGTTCTGAGTTTTTGTTTCGATGAGTTAGATTTACCAGCAAGCTGAATGTTCTGAGTTTTGTTTCGATGAGTTAGATTTACCAGCAAGCTGAATGTTCTGAGTTTTTTTTTGATGAGTTAGATTTACCAGCAAGCTGAATGTTCTGAGTTTTTTTTTCGATGAGTTAGATTTACCAGCAAGCTGAATGTTCTGAGTTTTTTTTTCGATGAGTTAGATTTACCAGCAAGCTGAATGTTCTGAGTTTTTGTTTCGATGAGTTAGATTAACCAGCAAGCTGAACGTTCTGAGTTTTTGTTTTGATGAGTTAGATTTACCAGCAAGCTGAATGTTCTGAGTTTTTGTTTTGATGAGTTAGATTAACCAGCAAGCTGAATGTTCTGAGTTTTGTTTTGATGAGTTAGATTAACCAGCAAGCTGAATGTTCTGAGTTTTTGTTTTGATGAGTTAGATTAACCAGCAAGCTGAATGTTCTGAGTTTTTGTTTTGATGAGTTAGATTTACCAGCAAGCTGAATGTTCTGAGTTTTTGTTTCGATGAGTTAGATTTACCAGCAAGCTGAATGTTCTGAGTTTTTGTTTCGATGAGTTAGATTTACCAGCAAGCTGAATGTTCTGAGTTTTTGTTTCGATGAGTTAGATTTACCAGCAAGCTGAATGTTCTGAGTTTTTTTTTGATGAGTTAGATTTACCAGCAAGCTGAATGTTCTGAGTTTTTGTTTCGATGAGTTAGATTTACCAGCAAGCTGAATGTTCTGAGTTTTTGTTTCGATGAGTTAGATTTACCAGCAAGCTGAATGTTCTGAGTTTTTTTGATGAGTTAGATTTACCAGCAAGCTGAATGTTCTGAGTTTTTTTTTTCGATGAGTTAGATTTACCAGCAAGCTGAATGTTCTGAGTTTTTTTTCGATGAGTTAGATTTACCAGCAAGCTGAATGTTCTGAGTTTTTGTTTCGATGAGTTAGATTAACCAGCAAGCTGAACGTTCTGAGTTTTTGTTTCGATGAGTTAGATTTACCAGCAAGCTGAATGTTCTGAGTTTTTGTTTCGATGAGTTAGATTAACCAGCAAGCTGAATGTTCTGAGTTTTTGTTTTGATGAGTTAGATTAACCAGCAAGCTGAATGTTCTGAGTTTTTGTTTTGATGAGTTAGATTAACCAACAAGCTGAATGTTCTGAGTTTTTGTTTTGATGAGTTAGATTTACCAGCAAGCTGAATGTTCTGAGTTTTTGTTTTGATGAGTTAGATTTACCAGCAAGCTGAATGTTCTGAGTTTTTGTTTTGATGAGTTAGATTTACCAGCAAGCTGAATGTTCTGAGTTTTTGTGTCGATGAGTTAGATTTACCAGCAAGCTGAATGTTCTGAGTTTTTTTTCAATGTTTGTTGTATTTATACATTATGTCTTTATTTTGATGATTATCTTTATTTACAGAACTAGATCCAGACGGACATGCACAGATACCTGTAAGTAAAACTTTATCTAATTAATGCTTTACTTTAAACTTATGTATCAAAAATAAAATCAATTTTATTGTATGAAATATGTTCATGTGGTATGCCTGGGTTTTGTCTTTGTTCTCATCATTTCATGAAAGTCAAGTTACAGGCAATGATTTAGTGTTATGTAATCATTGTTGTGCGTTTATTTTACGATTGATTGAAGAATGTGAGAAGTAGTAATAAATAAGTTACTTGTATTATAGTTTATGAATAAAATGTATTTTTGTGTTAATTTTAGTTGAAATTTTGCTAAAACTTTCAATATTCAATCAGCTAAATTGATTTTAAACATGACAAGAAACATTTAAAAACCAACAAATATGTTACTACATTGTATGTTGAACTTAGTAACTGGTGAAAATCAATGTTTAAACCAGATTTTTGGAGTTATTTCTTAGATATTATGTATTGTAAATATGTAACATTAATTATGATTTGGAACACTTTGTGAATATTTAAATTTTAAAATGCTAAGTTTAAAGGGATAGGGAAGATATTTTAACATGCCTTTATAAAGTAAAAGACAAGCTAATATATTATACCCCTGACATGACTGCCAAGGCCTGCATCCTTGTTGAATTTTTAAATAAAATGGTATTAGACAAATTTTTTCATGAATTTAATGTGCAGGCAGTATACATTTCTGATGACAGGAACATTAGTAGTTGGGAGGACATTATAAGCTCCATTACTTTGTAATTGTGATAGTAACTGGGAACATGTTATGTATCTAAACTAGAAATGGGGAACGCCTTCTAGATGTAATTACTTTGGAACCTTATTTCCAAAGTAATTGAATGTAGAATGTGTTCCCAATAAATTACATGTTCTAAACTAACTACACATGGAAAGATTTGTAACATATTATTTATTGAAAACACATTCTATACATAGTTACATTGGAACATATTATTTATTGGGAACATATTCTATGTGTAGTTACATTGGAACATATTATTTATTGGAAACACATTCTGTATGTTCAGTTTGCAGCTGCCATTTCTCACCACCAGTATGCAGTTTTAACACATAAAGTTCATCAGTCATTAATATTACAATATTGGACAAAAGTAGTTAGGTAAAAAGATAAAACAATTCCTAATGTTATAACCGGTTTGGTATTTAGTATTTGTTATTTGAGTGGTGGAATTTTAGCATGCCAGTCTTCGTATTTTCTAACAGCTGCTTGACAATTCTGCATGCTTAATTTAAACATTTAATTCATTCTTTAAATATATAATACTGCTTAAAATCTGATATTAATAACTGATGATGTGGCGTTTAAATGTAAATGATAAGTTAAAAAAATGAATAAAAATTAAAATAATTCATCAAAGATTAAATCTAAAAAGTGACTAAATACGTAAATATGTAACCGAATTCTCCTTTGGATTGGACACTCCAGTTTAAGTATAGCCTCCAAAATTTCTACAGGAAACCATTTTATTTACAGAAACAATATGAAGTCTTGTTCAAGAAAATACTTCAAACTCTTTAAATGTGTGTACATGGTCATCTTTTGAAACTTGTGCCTGTGACCACGGACACTCTTCCAATAAAATACTTAGTTTAAGAATTGCGGTGATGTACATTTTATGCACTGAAATGACACATCAATTTATTGAAATTCTAAATATATAGTTCTGACTTTAGGGATTCTCCTTTTCATTGAGAATTGGTATAGAGATGAATTTTTACGGGACTTGTTTTATGATCACGTTATGTAAGGCTACCTAGAAATACTTTATATTTTATAAAATATTTATTTTCTGCCAATAAGCATTCCAGTGACCACATGGCATAAATAAAAATTAATAAAAAGAAATACATGTAGAAGGAAAAGTGAACTAAAACTAAAACTTTTGTTCCTTGTGTGAAACATTATTAAATAGAGCATTGTTAAACTTATTCCTTGTGTGAAACATTATTAAATAGAGCATTGTTAAACTTATTCCTTGTGTGAAACATTATTAAATAGAGCATTGTTAAACTTATTCCTTGTGTGAAACATTATTAAATAGAGCATTGTTAAACTTATTGCTTGTGTGAAGCATTATTAAATAGAGCATTGTTAAACTTATTCCATGTGTGAAGCATTATTAAATAGAGCATTGTTAAACTTATTCCTTGTGTGAAACATTATTAAATAGAGCATTGTTAAACTTATTCCATGTGTGAAGCATTATTAAATAGAGCATTGTTAAACTTATTCCATGTGTGAAACATTATTAAATAGAGCATTGTTAAACTTATTCCTTGTGTGAAACATTATTAAATAGAGCATTGTTAAACTTATTCCATGTGTGAAACATTATTAAATAGAGCATTGTTAAACTTATTCCTTGTGTGAAACATTATTAAATAGAGCATTGTTAAACTTATTCCTTGTGTGAAACATTATTAAATAGAACATTGTTAAACTTATTCCTTGTGTGAAACATTATTAAATAGAGCATTGTTAAACTTATTCCTTGTGTGAAACATTATTAAATAGAGCATTGTTAAACTTATTCCTTGTGTGAAACATTATTAAATAGAGCATTGTTAAACTTATTCCTTGTGTGAAGCATTATTAAATAGAGCATTGTTAAACTTATTCCTTGTGTGAAGCATTATTAAATAGAACATTGTTAAACTTATTCCTTGTGTGAAACATTATTAAATAGAGCATTGTTAAACTTATTCCTTGTGTGAAACATTATTAAATAGAACATTGTTAAACTTATTCCTTGTGTGAAGCATTATTAAATAGAGCATTGTTAAACTTATTCCTTGTGTGAAACATTATTAAATAGAACATTGTTAAACTTATTCCTTGTGTGAAGCATTATTAAATAGAGCATTGTTAAACTTATTCCTTGTGTGAAGCATTATTAAATAGAGCATTGTTAAACTTATTCCTTGTGTGAAGCATTATTAAATAGAGCATTGTTAAACTTATTCCTTGTGTGAAGCATTATTAAATAGAGCATTGTTAAACTTATTGCATGTGTGAAGCATTATTAAATAGAGCATTGTTAAACTTATTCCTTGTGTGAAGCATTATTAAATAGAGCATTGTTAAACTTATTCCTTGTGTGAAGCATTATTAAATAGAGCATTGTTAAACTTATTCCTTGTGTGAAGCATTATTAAATAGAACATTGTTAAACTTATTCCTTGTGTGAAACATTATTAAATAGAGCATTGTTAAACTTATTCCTTGTGTGAAACATTATTAAATAGAGCATTGTTAAACTTATTCCTTGTGTGAAACATTATTAAATAGAACATTGTTAAACTTATTCCTTGTGTGAAGCATTATTAAATAGAGCATTGTTAAACTTATTCCTTGTGTGAAACATTATTAAATAGACATTGTTAAACTTATTCCTTGTGTGAAGCATTATTAAATAGAGCATTGTTAAACTATTCCTTGTGTGAAGCATTATTAAATAGAGCATTGTTAAACTTATTCCTTGTGTGAAACATTATTAAATAGAGCATTGTTAAACTTATTCCATGTGTGAACATTATTAAATAGAGCATTGTTAAACTTATTCCTTGTGTGAAGCATTATTAAATAGAGCATTGTTAAACTTATTCCATGTGTGAAGCATTATTAAATAGAGCATTGTTAAACTTATTCCATGTGTGAAGCATTATAAATAGAGCATTGTTAAACTTATTCCTTGTGTGAAACATTATTAAATAGAGCATTGTTAAACTTATTCCTTGTGTGAAACATTATTAAATAGAGCATTGTTAAACTTATTCCTTGTGTGAAACATTATTAAATAGAGCATTGTTAAACTTATTCCATGTGTGAAGCATTATTAAATAGAGCATTGTTAAACTTATTCCATGTGTGAAGCATTATTAAATAGAGCATTGTTAAACTTATACCTTGTGTGAAACATTATTAAATAGAGCATTGTTAAACTTATTCCATGTGTGAAGCATTATTAAATAGAGCATTGTTAAACTTATTCCTGTGTGAAACATTATTAAATAGAGCATTGTTAAACTTATTCCTTGTGTGAAACATTATTAAATAGAGCATTGTTAAACTTATTCCATGTGTGAAACATTATTAAATAGAGCATTGTTAAACTTATTCCTTGTGTGAAACATTATTAAATAGAGCATTGTTAAACTTATTCCTTGTGTGAAACATTATTAAATAGAGCATTGTTAAACTTATTCCATGTGTGAAGCATTATTAAATAGAGCATTGTTAAACTTATTCCTTGTGTGAAACATTATTAAATAGAGCATTGTTAAACTTATTCCTTGTGTGAAGCATTATTAAATAGAGCATTGTTAAACTTATTCCATGTGTGAAGCATTATTAAATAGAGCATTGTTAAACTTATTCCTTGTGTGAAACATTATTAAATAGAGCATTGTTAAACTTATTCCTTGTGTGAAACATTATTAAATAGAGCATTGTTAAACTTATTCCTTGTGTGAAGCATTATTAAATAGAGCATTGTTAAACTTATTCCTTGTGAAAACATTATTAAATAGAGCATTGTTAAACTTATTCCTTGTGTGAAGCATTATTAAATAGAGCATTGTTAAACTTATTCCTTGTGTGAAGCATTATTAAATAGAGCATTGTTAAACTTATTCCTTGTGTGAAACATTATTAAATAGAGCATTGTTAAACTTATTCCTGTGTGAAGCATTATTAAATAGAGCATTGTTAAACTTATTCCTTGTGTGAAACATTATTAAATAGAGCATTGTTAAACTTATTCCTTGTGTGAAACATTATTAAATAGAGCATTGTTAAACTTAGTCCTTGTGTGAAGCATTATTAAATAGAGCATTGTTAAACTTATTCCTTGTGTGAAACATTATTAAATAGAGCATTGTTAAACTTATTCCTTGTGTGAAACATTATTAAATAGAGCATTGTTAAACTTATTCCTCGTGTGAAGCATTATTAAATAGAGCATTGTTAAACTTATTCCTTGTGTGAAGCATTATTAAATAGAGCATTGTTAAACTTATTCCTTGTGTGAAGCATTATTAAATAGAGCATTGTTAAACTTATTCCTTGTGTGAAACATTATTAAATAGAGCATTGTTAAACTTATTCCTTGTGTAAAACATTATTAAATAGAGCATTGTTAAACTTATTCCTTGTGTGAAGCATTATTAAATAGAGCATTGTTAAACTTATTCCTTGTGTGAAACATTATTAAATAGAGCATTGTTAAACTTATTCTTGTGTGAAGCATTATTAAATAGAGCATTGTTAAACTTATTCCTTGTGTGAAACATTATTAAATAGAGCATTGTTAAACTTATTCCTTGTGTGAAACATTATTAAATAGAGCATTGTTAAACTTATTCCTTGTGTGAAACATTATTAAATAGAGCATTGTTAAACTTATTCCTTGTGTGAAACATTATTAAATAGAGCATTGTTAAACTTATTCCTTGTGTGAAACATTATTAAATAGAGCATTGTTAAACTTATTCCTTGTGTGAAGCATTATTAAATAGAGCATTGTTAAACTTATTCCTTGTGTGAAACATTATTAAATAGAGCATTGTTAAACTTATTCCATGTGTGAAGCATTATTAAATAGAGCATTGTTAAACTTATTCCTTGTGTGAAACATTATTAAATAGAGCATTGTTAAACTTATTCCTTGTGTGAAACATTATTAAATAGAGCATTGTTAAACTTATTCCTTGTGTGAAACATTATTAAATAGAGCATTGTTAAACTTATTCCTTGTGTGAAACATTATTAAATAGAGCATTGTTAAACTTATTCCTTGTGTGAAACATTATTAAATAGAGCATTGTTAAACTTATTCCTTGTGTGAAACATTATTAAATAGAGCATTGTTAAACTTATTCCTTGTGTGAAACATTATTAAATAGAGCATTGTTAAACTTATTCCTTGTGTGAAACATTATTAAATAGAGCATTGTTAAACTTATTCCTTGTGTGAAACATTATTAAATAGAGCATTGTTAAACTTATTCCTTGTGTGAAGCATTATTAAATAGAGCATTGTTAAACTTATTCCATGTGTGAAACATTATTAAATAGAGCATTGTTAAACTTATTCCTTGTGTGAAACATTATTAAATAGAGCATTGTTAAACTTATTCCTTGTGTGAAGCATTATTAAATAGAGCATTGTTAACAGGGATGGGGTAATCGTAATCAGTAATCGTAATCAGCTGTAATCGATTACATTTTCATTAGTAATCTAATGTAATCAGTAATCATTGAATTTTATGATTACAAGTAATCATATGTAATCGATTACTGAGTGAAAAAGTCATGTAATCATGATTACTTTTTGATTACATTTTGATTACATTGCAAAAAAATTGTTCTATAAAAAATAGATTATTAAGGAGTATTTCCCCTTTTTACATTATTTAATAAACTTAACATTTGAATGCATTGAGCTGAGTGAATTATTCAGTTTCATGACCCCTACTAAAGAGAGACAAAAACATGTTTCAGGTGACACAGTGAAAATGGAAGTATCTCAATACCTTATTGAGCCATGTGTTGATGGAATAGACCCCTTAAAATACTGGAAACAAAATATTGACACATTTCCAGCTCTAGCTAAATTAGCAAGAACTTATTTAGCGATACCAGCAACTTCAGCCCCAGTTGAAAGACTGTTCAGTATAGCTGGGAAATTCTTTAGGCCGGACAGATGTAGACTCGGTGATTCTACATTTCAGATGTTAATGATGATAAAGTGCAACGAAAACAAGATTTGAAACTTTAAACTGTAACTGTCAATCAACAATTTTCAAAAGTCATGTTTATCACAGCTTTGAAATTATGTATATAATACATGAATTATTTCTTCTGCTTTAAAATTATATATAAATTATTTTGCTAAATATGTCATTACATTACCTATGCCAAAGAAGTAAATTTATTTTCTTTTATTCATGTGTGGAAATATCTGAAGTAATCATATGTAATCATGATTACTTTGACAAAAGTAATCATATGTAATCGATTACATTGGAAATTATGAGTAATCATGATGTAATCGATTACATTTTTTACCCCATGTAATCATGATGTAATCGATTACATTTGAAAGTATTCAGCCCCAACCCTGATTGTTAAACTTATTCCTTGTGTGAAGCATTATTAAATAGAGCATTGTTAAACTTATTCCTTGTGTGAAACATTATTAAATAGAGCATTGTTAAACTTATTCCATGTGTGAAACATTATTAAATAGAACATTGTTAAACTTATTCCATGTGTGAAGCATTATTAAATAGAGCATTGTTAAACTTATTCCATGTGTGAAACATTATTAAATAGAGCATTGTTAAACTTATTCCATGTGTGAAACATTATTAAATAGAACATTGTTAAACTTATTCCTTATACTACTGTAAGTAGCTGACCCTGTCCTGTTTCTGTTATGCATGATTTTTTATGGAAAAAATAAATTCCGCTTGCTTTATGCATCTCTAACACTGTAATATAACCATAACAAAGTGTTCCATTTAAAAAAATGAATTCCAGTTTTGAAGATTTAGACAATTTCATTTCCTTGGCTGGATGTGAATTTTTGTAAATATTTAGTAGTAAAACTCTCTGACAAATCAAATCAACAACTTATGATAAAACAAAATGCCCACCATCTCCAGTCTTATGGAAGATGTTCATAACACGATGAAACAGTTTTGTTTGTCATACATATGGAAAATTCATGTTTTATATTGAAAAAAATGCTGTTAAAAATTTAGAAATTTACAATTTCTTATATACATTATGAAAAATGGTATACTGATTTTCCAGCAAGAAGATGAAACCTGTCTAAATCTTTATCTGTTAAATCTAACAGTTTGGCTATGGTGTTATATTTACATTGTTATGTGAATTTTATCATATTTCAGGGACAAGCAGCCGTAACATACAAACAGTACGACCTGTTAATGCATAAAGTATTCATACAATTATTTGATATGCAATGGTCAAGATTTGCAAGGTGGGTTACTGCACAATCATCTAGCTAGATAATGGATATTCCTGGTGCACTAATGTAGAATTGCACATCATTAATTTTGTTTATTTTACAAAATTGTTATTTTTGATTATTTGTTTACTTTCTATTTTGTTTTGCATAAGGGATTTATATTCTATAACTTTAGAAACAAATTTAACTTAATTTTCTAGCGTTTGTTAATTATAATTATTACAAAGTTTTTCATGATGAATTATGATTCTTGAACTTGTATACATAGCATATTTTATCAAAACTTTTGACTGGGTGTCAAAATGGAGTAAAATTGAGAATTTTTTATTTACATATACTTAGGTATTTTATATGGAAAATTGAAGTTAGGGCGTGTCATTCTGATGCCATGGTTGTACTATTCTTCATGTTGAATATTTTTCATCATCATGTTTTGATATTCAAATGTCATGTATATATGCCACTTCAAATTAATCAAAGGTTGAATTCTAAATAAATTGGTGATTTGATTTAAAAAAATTATGACTAATGTTGCAAAACTGAAATGAAAAGAATGGCTTTAAATTGCTAGCACACAAAAGGTATCCTTTAACATTTTTGTGGGACATAATGGAAACGGTTCCAAGAATAACATCCTTTTTACAGGGAATTGTTTACTTAAACAGTAACATAACCAATAAACACAAGTTTTACATGGTGCCATGTAGTATGCTGACAGACTCTTTTGTATATTGGTAATTTGGTACATATCATCTTTTGCTCTACAAGTAGTAGACATAATGATAGCTGGTGGATTTAACATTGAAATGTTTTACCAGTCTAATTTGATACTTGCTTGGTGTAAAGCCTTTTACAGCTCTGTGTTTTTGTGGCTTTTCTTTCTGCTTTTTATACTTTCTTTTAAAGAATGCAAAATATTATGAAAAATTAAAAGGTTTAATTTCTGTTATGATAATAAACTTATAGCTTTTAATATTTCTTCAGATATATGAAAACATTTAATTGGACAGGTATATAATATTTCATATTGGATTTTTTTTTGTTATCTAGCTTGACAGTCTTTTTAATTAAGAAAGGAATTACATAATTTCATTCAGCAGTTTGCACAAATTCTGAAAAAAACTTTTAAAATGATCTTTCTCTTGAAAAGTTCTTAATTCTTCATGACCTTGATTTTTGGGGGGGGGGGGGGTGTAGCTCTCAAAATCAAACTTTAAAGCAATGAACTGTTATAGAGACAAAGGAAGCCAGCAATGTTATACCAGTCTATGATGTTTAATTTCTAATATTCTAATACTGATTCAAGGAGTCTCTAACTTCTGGTGGGTGTAGCTAGCTAAACAGGAGGTGCTTATACTTTCTGGAGGACCAAACCTCACTTCCCTGATGGAAGTTTTTTATTTGACAGTTTTCAATATTTTTACTTTTACTTTGGATTATGATTTGGATATAGATTGGTATATTTATTTTTGATTTCAATATTTCTTATTGCTTTGGGATTTTGATTTGGACATGCAATGGCATGTTTGTTTTTGATTATGATCAATTGTATAATTTTCATTGTTGTGAACACATTTTTCAGCATGTAAATTTAATTTTGGTTTTTTATTAGGTGGCGTGCTTGGGTCAATCTTCTGTTAAACTTTATCTACATTATTTTATGGTCTGTGATTGGTGTGTTAGTGGAGTATGATAAGAGACACTTGTATATACTGCCACAAGACGCATGGAGAATTGCATTATGGGTAAGTTTATTTGACAATGAATCTTACCAAGTTTATATATTTACATTTGCCTATTTTTGTTCTATAAACCATATAAATGTATGAAGCATAATTACTGTTGTTAACATAAAGTCACTCATGTTTTGTTTATGCATATACATGTGACATCATTTATTGGCTGTTTCAGGGATTGGACATGCATGTCATAAGTAGCAATGTTAAGATTAAAAAAACAAAATAATATTCTTCAAAGAATGTGAAATGTAAATATAGCTATTGAGCTGTCTAGAAATGGTGTTTAGATTATTATTGAGTTTTATAAGACTGTATTTTATATATATTTTTCACACAGTTGGCAGCTCTTGGTTTTACTGCCTGGCAGATTGTAGAAGAAGTATTGGAATATAAAAGATCACTACGCATTCATCAGGTTAATTTACTTATTTTACAGTTTACATTGTCTTACAAATGACCTGTTTTATAAGCTAACTTGTATAAAATACAGAATACTTATGTTGTATCCTTGGGAGTGTTGGAACCCATTGTTTAGTAAATTTATTGTAAAGTTATTGATGGACAATAGAGGAAAGCACACACACACACACACACACACTTTTTATCTGTGCATTAAGTGACATTTAAATTTATTCAAATTTAAGTATGACTTGACCTTTGAACTTATTTAAATGTGCTTAAAACCTGTATTCTTTTGTAGCTAGATATTAAAATCTCATATTTATTGTACATCATTGCTGTTGACATAGTGGTTAAGTTTAGCTTTGACATCTAAATACGGCAATAATTAAAAAACAAGAGAATCAGCTGCATTGTTTGAGGAGTCTGCTAGTACATTCTGTCAGATTTGATAGCATTCTGATGACTTAGTAGTATTTGATAAACTAGTTGAATAAAGGTTTATTACAGTGTGTGAAATCAACCATTTTAGTGTAGATTTTGATTTTAATGTTGTAGATATCAAAGAAGAGAAGAGAGGACGCCATAAATGAAGATTTACGATATTGTCATCCAAGATGGCCAGAAGAAGAAACTTTCTTAAGATCTGAATTAAAGGACTTAGATAAATTATCTCCCAAATATTTCAGTGACTTTTGGTATGTGCTATATTTTGCTGTCAAAGTATTTGATATTATTTATGTATAGGGGCTTAAAATCTTCACTGTGAGTTAATTTGGCAAAAAAAGCTACAATCAATATGAAAGTACATGTATATCACTGAAAAATCATGTAGGTTAGGAAAATTGAACTGCACATGAACCGACGGATCCATTTCTACACATTATTTGACATGATGGTAACACTACATGGTCACATAAGTAGACGACTCTGTTATTTGTTAAAATCAATTAGAAATGTCTGTGGACTGCATTTCAATAAATGAAGGGGAAAAATGAAGAAAATGCTGAACCAGAATCTGAACTTGTAATAATGTTAACCAATTAGCTTACCATTTCTTGTGATTGAAGATAAAAATGAAGGCTGGTTATTCTTTATTTTTAGTTTTTAGTTGCTTACTCTTTGTTTGGTTTTATATATTTCAATAGTATTTGAATCAATTGTACACCAACCTTGTAAAAAAAAATTATATTTTATGTAGGAATATATTCGACTGGGTTTGTTACACATTCCTGTTAGTGTGTATAGCTACACATTTTGCCGATATTATTTCACATACAGAGGAACTTGCCAGACAACACATCAGAATTATGGCTATCACTATTATTTTGTTGTGGATAAGATTGTTTAAAATCGCAAGAGCATTCTCGTTATTAGGTAAGAAATGTGTGTTAACAGATTGATTGGTTTATTTAATGGAGTTTTACATCCAAGTCAAGAATTTTTCACTTATATTGAAATGTCATCAGCTATAGGTAAAGTGGCAGAAATTGTTACCTTTGCAGGCTGCTCAGGGCAATGTGCAGGGAGGGTTCTTTAATGTGCCATGCCTGTCATGACATGGTGCATCTGTTTTTAAGGTCTCTTCCAAAGGATCAATTTGTAACTTTCATTTCTAAATGTCAAGTGTTTGACGAAAAAAACCAGTCACTACCTATTTTCAAGTATTGGTAAGACCCTGGCCATCTCCTACATACAAAGCAAGCACTTGAGTTAAATCTATCAGAGACACCCAATATATCAATTGAATAAAACTATCTGTATAAAGTACTGTAAGATATAGTGTAGCCATTATATCAACATTGACATCTGGCAAACAATTTTAGAATAAATAATATTTGCACAACTGATGCCAGTAGAAAACATTGTTGTTTATGTAAAGATATCAAATTATGTGTTTTCTTAACCAATGATAGCTTCCAAAATATAGAATGCATGTACGTACTGGCATTCAAACCTTGGAATCTAAAACTATGGATAAGTGTTCTATCAACTGAGATATACAGACTGCTAGTAACACATGCAACTTAAACTTGGTGAACATTTATCTGAAATTCAACATAACATTGAAATATTTAGATTGCAGTAATGGAGTTTTATGTCCAGAGATTCTTTACATATCTCAAGTCTGTTAGTTCTAAGATAGTTGAGGAAGCTGGAGTGCCTTGAGAAAAGGGCCAACCTTCAGCAGGCAAACTGACTAAAGTTCTCCCCTGAATGAGATTTTGACCTAGACAGTAAGAGGATTTATGTAAGCCAGTGTTTTAGAACACTCTGCCCCCGAGAACCTGTATTATTTATGTTAAAGAATAACCTTTTGTTGATTGTTATTTAAAAGATAAATATTTTATAAATGTCCACTAAATTCTAATTCTGTTTGTATTTGTTAATTTTAGGACCATTTATTGTTATGCTGGCTCACATGACTAAGGACGTACTGAGATTTCTCTTTTTGTTTTTCGTATTCTATATTCCTTTTGGTAAGTAAAATCTAACAAGATATTACATGAAAGAAACTATAATAGAAAGATGGTCCAATGGTTGTCAACTTAAAACCAGATGACCACAGCTTTAAACTATATGGGCCAAAAAAGTTTTTAGATTAAGGTAACTTTTTCAACTCAAAAAGGCAATATCAAGATAATCATACCAAGTGTGTTACACTCATGAATTAATTTGAAATGCATTTCGGTAACAAATTTTCAAAAACAAAAACCTCTGATTAATAAAATCTAATAAAATCATTGGGCTGTTCTGTTATTAAAAAATTCTGCATCCTACAAAATTAGGAAGTCAGCTACACTCTGGAGTTCACAGAAGTTCAGATATCAAGTAATGTAAACCTGGAATTTTTTTGTTCTTATTTTCTGTTGAATCACAACAATTAACAAGAAGAGGGAAAAAAACTAACTTTACTCTTTAATAAAGTTAAGTGTATATTTTAGCTGTTTTTGCATCCAAACCATTTGTTCAATCACATGAATCAATGTTTAACTTAAATCTATAATACAAAAAGAGGGATCTTTGTAATAATTCACCATTTGAGATTTTGAACAATTTCTACCTGATGGCATCACATTTTATCCTTATTGATGTTGTATTATTTTGTCATTGACAGCATGTGCTTTCTGGATGATGTTTGGAGGAGATAAGATTCCTTATGAAAGCCGAGGTGATACTTCAGGAAAGGCTGAGAACATCACAGTTGAAGGATATGAAAATTTCCAATCAGTATTGTTCAGTTTGTTCCGTCTAACCGTCGTGGATGACTATGATTATGCTGTAAGTGTTACATAATTACCAGGATATGTACATGATATAAAAATAGAATCTGTCTGAAAACCCAACACCTTCAGGACTGAAAGACAAATATATTTTTATATAGAATATACAACCTATCTTAACTAAACATTTGTGAACTGAAAATTATTTTGCTTTGATTGGAAAGGTATTACACAGATAAATTAATCAAAGAATATTCTACAGACAACATAATTAAATATAGTTCAGTTTATAGAGTGTTACAGTTATTTAGAGTTTGGTCATACTGCATTATGTTTCAGACCTGTTTTTTATAATTAATATGGTTTTGTATATCTGTTTTTACAGGGTATGAAAAATGTGGACCCAGTCATGGCTAATGTATTAGTTGGATTTTGGATTGCTTTGTCAGCCATTTTGATGTTGAATCTGTTCATTGCTTTACTGTCCGATACATTTCAGAGGTATGTTTATAAAATAACAATGTTTTATATGTCGCAGAACTATCTTGTTACAGGTCTGCCACTTTTTTTTTGATAGACAATGCAGTTTAAGATAGAAATTTGGTCAAGAAGTTCTAGAATCATCACTGCATGTTGGATGAAAACAAAGTGTGATACATTGTATTTTGCATGCTCACCAAATGTTTTTTACTTTTAAAAAGATGAAAACATGTGTAGTATGTGATGTGTCATCTGGAAAAATCTTAAGGCAGTCAGGTCGTCTGACATAAAAAATGACATTAAATTTTTTGTTCGTAATAAAATTCACTGTTAGAACCAAAAACTGATTATTAATACTTAATCACAAACTTTACATAATGTATTCTTATTTACAGAGTGTATGATAATGCCCAGGCTAACGCTGTAATGCAGAAAGCTATCACAATTCTCAGTTTTTGGGAAGGGATGTCTAAAAGTAGTCGCGATAAATTTCTGGATCATATACAATATAATTGTTCACCATTAGGAGAATATTATGATGATGACATGACTGAAGAAGGAGAAGAAGATTTAAAGAAGGTCACAATACAAGTCAAAGTAAGTGTCATTAGTGACCTAGTCCTTCAAACCCTAGATGTTTGATTGTTGTGGGTTTGTCCCTAAGTCAATAACAAGCGAGAAGACTAAAAGAGGTCACAATACAAGTCATTGTAAGACACAATAGTTGACAAGTCGGTTAACATGGTTAAGGCTTACACCTTCAAACCCTAGACATTTCATTGTTGTGGGTTAATTGATTCTCTAGAGATAGTTCTAGTTTTCTTTTGATCATCAGTCAAACCAATGTACAAAGATCATTTCATTTTCAGTTCATAAAATCAGAAAGTAAACATGAACCTTTTATTCATCTTTTCTAAAATATATAATTATCATGATATCTTTATTACTGTAGAGGGATAGTATTTCAAACACCCATTTTGATCATGTTGATTGAGAATGACTTTTTTGAAATGTACCACATGTATATAACAGGCTTTACTATTTTCTTTTCGAACACCCATAATTTTTCATGGAAAACTGTATAAGGGACAACTTTCACTTATCAAAATATTTCCTGCTAGTGCATGTATGTGACTAGAATATTTGTTTTTAAACTTGAAATCAATAAATTGTTGCAAGTTATTCACAGTATTGTTTGTTTTTGTTTATTTTCAAATCAGGCACATGTTTTGCACATGGCACTATGACGCATGGCTTGAATGAGTGATGAATTTCTTATACTTTTTAAGTATTTCTGGCTAATTAACGAAGATCTCTGATTGAGCTGACATAAACCTGAGAATATATAGACATTTTAATTAATTGCAATCGTTTACTAAAAAAGTTGTACACTGAAAAAAAAAACCAAACAGTAATCCTCAATTTTATTTACTGTTATCTCTCTAATCAACAAAATGGAGGTGGAGGAAGGGCAAGGTACTTTAGGGGTAAATTACTAAAATCATTATATTTGTTAATATATATGGAAAACTATAAACTTTTTGTATAGGCATATATTTTGAAATACTGTAGGTATTCATATAAGGGTCCTGAAGAACATGAGGTCAAAGGTTCAAGGTAAAAAAAAAATGCAAACAATACAAAAATAGTTTAATTAATTATATAAATAATTATTTTTTCATTAGGATCAACTTGATGAATTGCAAGAGTTATGGGAAAACAAATTCAACACTCCGGGTGGTTCCAGAATGGTAAGTCATCTTTCTCTCTCCTTTATGATTATTTAATTACTTTTTATAATACAAAGGATTGTAGAACAATGTAGAAGTCAGACATGATTTGTTTTGTCACTAATGACATCAGTAATAAGTTTCAGGCTATATTTAATATTAAAAAATAAGGTACCATAATTATCACTGGTACTTCATGTACTGGTACATGTAGTATGTGGTGTTGATTCTTGTTACATCATGTTTGACTGCTTTTTACCTGTATCTTACCTTCAAGTTGGGATCATTGAAAGAGGTTTATAAAACCAAATATGCTTTGAATACTACATTTTGATATTCTTATAATTTCAAGGAAATTGATCCCTATTTTTAACTACCGATATCATATTTATAAATACCACTTGCCCACAAAGGTCTGTACTTTTACATGTTTCTTTTTGTGGTCTTGATAGACAGGGCTGACTGTAATAACATGGACATTTTGTGCTTTAATAGTGCTATAATTTTGTAATTCTTTTCAGGATGAGTTGTCCGATTCTGGCAATGTGTCTGTAGAAAAATTTGAAAATGAAATTCAGATACTAAAAGATGGCGTTACAGAGTTACAAGTAAGACAAGATGACATGATGGATAAGTTTAAAAATGATATGACAACTGTGAAGAACCTTCTACTGGAGTTACTGGGAAGACCTGGTGATGGTAAATATAATGTTACAATGTAGGCTCATTCTGACACTTGACTAACTTGACTTAAACCCTGTCACCTCCTGTATGTTAACCATCTAGGTTCAAATACCACTCGATCCTAGTGTGAGAAAGTTTGTAAGTCCACCAGCCAAAGGTCAGTGGTTTACTCCATGAATTCTGGCCTCTTCAATCATCCAAGAACTGACCTCCTTGATGTATGTGAATGATGTTGACTAGGTTGGAAGTCACAATTAATCCACTCAGTCCTATATGGACAAAGTTTGACAACAAAAGTTCTCCATTTTCTCTAGTCCTAGCCTTGGATTTCTAGATGAACTCTGGGGTCAGTGTTAGATCAATGTTGTCGTTTGATAGCAGAGTCACATTGTTTTTGACCACAGAAGATGGACATATTCTCCTCTAGTAATATTATAATAAAAGAAATAAACACATCCAGGAAAGGAAATTTTATTGAATACATAAATAATTATATCAATAAACAAAACTGATGATTGTTGATTGAATTTCATCATTTCAAAATACATGTACAAACATTAAAAAACATTGAATTCAAACTTTTGTCATGTACCACACATGTATTATTGTACCACAATTGTTGAGTTCTTTTGCCTTGAACTTAACTTTGGTCCAAGTTCCAATCAAGACTGCAAATAGTATTGTCTTTGTCTTCTTTTTAATGCACAAAATACAAATTCATTCAATTTGGACCATACACACAGCCAACACCTCTGAGGTTTTCCATCACCTGTTATCTATCTATGAGCCATACTCACTTTTCTATTTTGTTTAAACAAAATGATAAAAAATGTGTCTGTAGAATCAATAAGAAAATAAATGTATGTATTTATAAGTTTATGTAGGTTTATATACTAGGTATTTTTGTTACAATCTTAAATTAATACAAACTTAATGAATTTCAGCTGGGGCTTTAGATTCATTAGGAATGGCAGAGGAAGATGGCAGGCAGAGGTAATAATTTGTTTTTATTTGAGAGAGAGGGAGAGAGAGAGAGATTACATACAGTAGAACTATAAACATGTTTTAAACAAAATGCATTTTCTAGGTTTGATTCCCATGCTTGTACATCCTAGTGTGATAAAATATATCAGCTAACTTGGCAATATAACCTTGACTTGGTGATCAAACTTCATTCCACCCCAACCTGACAGTTTCATTTTCCAATTCTGTTTCAAAATAACCCAATAATCAAGGTCCAGTATCAGTCATGAGACATAAGAAATGTGGTGGTATCTAGATAGAGTATTTTAGTTGAAATATGAAGAAAAAATCCTTAAAACACCGGTTTTAGTGGACAATGATCTATATATTCAGATGGCTGCTATTGTAGGTTTGCTTTACAGATTGCTTATGATGTATTGTGCTTAACATTGCTTATGTTTTATATAGGTCAAGGTCAAAAGGAAAGAAGAAAAAGAAAAAAAGCTCAAAGTTTTTACTTGAAGACCAATTATCAGCCCTAACAGACACACCTGTATCAGTGTCAGGTAAGTTCTATAACAGACACACCTGTATCAGTGTCAGGTAAGTTCTATAACAGACACACCTGTATCAGTGTCAGGTTAGTTCTATAACAGACACACCTGTATCAGTGTCAGGTAAGTTCTATAACAGACACACCTGTATCAGTGTCAGGTAAGTTCTATAACAGACACACCTGTATCAGTGTCAGGTAAGTTCTATAATAGACACAACTGTATCAGTGTCAGGTAAGTTCTATAACAGACACACCTGTATCAGTCAGGTAAGTTCTATAACAGACACACCTGTATCAGTGTCAGGTAAGTTCTATAACAGACACAACTGTATCAGTGTCAGGTAAGTTCTATAACAGACACACCTGTATCAGTGTCAGGTAAGTTCTATAACAGACACACCTGTATCAGTGTCAGGTAAGTTCTATAACAGACACACCTGTATCAGTCGGGTAAGTTCTATAACAGACACACCTGTATCAGTGTCAGGTAAGTTCTATAATAGACACACCTGTATCAGTGTCAGGTAAGTTCTATAATAGACACACCTGTATCAGTGTCAGGTAAGTTCTATAACAGACACACCTGTATCAGTGTCAGGTAAGTTCTATAACAGACACACCTGTATCAGTGTCAGTTAAGTTCTATAACAGACACACCTGTATCAGTGTCAGGTAAGTTCTGTAACAGACTAACCTGTATCAGTGTCAGGTAAGTTCTATAACAGACACACCTGTATCAGTGTCAGGTAAGTTCTATAACAGACACACCTGTATCAGTGTCAGGTAAGTTCTATAACAGACTCGCCTGTATCAGTGTCAGGTAAGGCCTATAACAGACACACCTGTATCAGTGTCAGGTAAGTTCTATAACAGACACACCTGTATCAGTCAGGTAAGTTCTATAACAGACACACCTGTATCAGTGTCAGGTAAGTTCTACAATAGACACACCTGTATCAGTGTCAGGTAAGTTCTATAACAGACACACCTGTATCAGTGTCAGGTAAGTTCTATAACAGAACACCTGTATCAGTGTCAGGTAAGTTCTATAACAGACACACCTGTATCAGTCAGGTAAGTTCTATAACAGACACACCTGTATCAGTGTCAGGTAAGTTCTATAACAGAACACCTGTATCAGTGTCAGGTAAGGCCTATAACAGAACACCTGTATCAGTGTCAGGTAAGTTCTACAATAGACACACCTGTATCAGTGTCAGGTAAGTTCTATAACAGAACACCTGTATCAGTGTCAGGTAAGTTCTATAACAGACACACCTGTATCAGTGTCAGGTAAGTTCTATAACAGACACACCTGTATCAGTGTCAGGTAAGTTCTATAACAGACACACCTGTATCAGTGTCAGGTAAGTTCTACAATAGACACACCTGTATCAGTGTCAGGTAAGTTCTATAACAGAACACCTGTATCAGTGTCAGGTAAGTTCTATAATAGACACACCTGTATCAGTGTCAGGTAAGTTCTATAACAGACACACCTGTATCAGTGTCAGGTAAGTTCTATAACAGACACACCTGTATCAGTGTCAGGCAAGTTCTATAATAGACACACCTGTATCAGTGTCAGGTAAGTTCTATAACAGACACACCTGTATCAGTGTCAGGTAAGTTCTATAACAGACACACCTGTATCAGTGTCAGGTAAGTTCTATAACAGACACACCTGTATCAGTGTCAGGCAAGTTCTATAACAGACACACCTGTATCAGTGTCAGGTAAGTTCTATAACAGACACACCTGTATCAGTGTCAGGCAAGTTCTATAACAGACTCACCTGTATCAGTGTCAGGTAAGTTCTATAACAGACACACCTGTATCAGTGTCAGGTAAGTTCTGTAACAGACTAACCTGTATCAGTGTCAGGTAAGTTCTATAACAGACACACCTGTATCAGTGTCAGGTAAGTTCTATAACAGACACACCTGTATCAGTGTCAGGTAAGTTCTATAACAGACTCGCCTGTATCAGTGTCAGGTAAGGCCTATAACAGACACACCTGTATCAGTGTCAGGTAAGTTCTATAACAGAACACCTGTATCAGTGTCAGGTAAGTTCTATAACAGACACACCTGTATCAGTCAGGTAAGTTCTATAACAGACACACCTGTATCAGTGTCAGGTAAGTTCTATAACAGAACACCTGTATCAGTGTCAGGTAAGGCCTATAACAGAACACCTGTATCAGTGTCAGGTAAGTTCTACAATAGACACACCTGTATCAGTGTCAGGTAAGTTCTATAACAGAACACCTGTATCAGTGTCAGGTAAGTTCTATAACAGACACACCTGTATCAGTGTCAGGTAAGTTCTATAACAGACACACCTGTATCAGTGTCAGGTAAGTTCTATAACAGACACACCTGTATCAGTGTCAGGTAAGTTCTACAATAGACACACCTGTATCAGTGTCAGGTAAGTTCTATAACAGAACACCTGTATCAGTGTCAGGTAAGTTCTATAATAGACACACCTGTATCAGTGTCAGGTAAGTTCTATAACAGACACACCTGTATCAGTGTCAGGTAAGTTCTATAACAGACACACCTGTATCAGTGTCAGGCAAGTTCTATAATAGACACACCTGTATCAGTGTCAGGTAAGTTCTATAACAGACACACCTGTATCAGTGTCAGGTAAGTTCTATAACAGACACACCTGTATCAGTGTCAGGTAAGTTCTATAACAGACACACCTGTATCAGTGTCAGGCAAGTTCTATAACAGACACACCTGTATCAGTGTCAGGTAAGTTCTATAACAGACACACCTGTATCAGTGTCAGGCAAGTTCTATAACAGACTCACCTGTATCAGTGTCAGGTAAGTTCTATAACAGACACACCTGTATCAGTGTCAGGTAAGTTCTATAACAGACACACCTGTATCAGTGTCAGGTAAGTTCTATAACAGACACACCTGTATCAGTGTCAGGTAAGTTCTATAACAGACACACCTGTATCAGTGTTGTCAGGTAAGTTCTATAACAGACATACCTGTATCAGTGTCAGGTAAGTTCTATAACAGACACACCTGTATCAGCCGGTTAAATTCTATAACAGACACACCTGTATCAGTCAGGTAAGTTCTATAACAGACACACCTGTATCAGCCGGTTAAGTTCTATAACAGACACACCTGTATCAGTGTCAGGTAAGTTCTATAACAGACACACCTGTATCAGTGTCAGGTAATTTCTATAACAGACACACCTGTATTAGTGTCAGGTAAGTTCTATAACAGACACACCTGTATCAGTGTCAGGTAAGGCCTATAAAACATAGTTTGTTTATTTCGTGAAATTTGGATGAAAAAAGGATAACACATTTTAGTGTTTAATTTTGAAAAAATCTTGAAATAGCTTCTAATTGTTGTAACTTTACTATTGGAACAGATAATGACAGGAGGTTTTCAGTTTTGACATATTCTTGTAATAATCCTGAATGTAGTCAAGTTATGACTTAATTTTTTACCTTTGTCTTAATTATCTTTAAAACGATCAGCGTTTTTTCTATAGGTATTTATACTAGAAAATTGTATGTAATGATGTAACAATCATTTTGAAATATCCATGAAGGCCATGGGTTCAAATGTCAAGGTCAAATATGTGAAACTGAAATGATTAATTATCTGGAAAACTATATTTTTGTATAGGATATATTAGAATATTGAAAGTTTTGATTCAACAATCATTTTGATATATAAATGAAGGTCATAGGTTCAAAGGTCAAGGTCACAACTGCAACAGACTATTGAAATGGTTAATTATCAGGAAATCTAATTTTTCGTATTAAAATAAAGCATGTACATAAGAAGATTGTAGATATTTATATAACAATCACTTTGACATATAGATGAAGGTCATGGGTTCAAAGGTCAAGGTCACATATGCAAAAGAATACTGAAATGGTTATTTATCTGGAAAAAGCTTTAAAAATATTGAATATACAGTCAAACCTGTCTATAAAGGCCACCCAAGGGAACAAGTAAAAGTGGCCTTTATGGGCAGGTGGCCTTTATATACAGGTTCAAATCCTATGAACAAAGAAGAATTGGGATACAATTCTACTGGCCTTTATAAGCAGGTGACCCTTATATAGAGGTGGCCTTTAAGGCAGGTTGGACTGTATATAAAGATTTTGACTCAGGGGTTTCAATTTTAATGTTTTCCTAAAACATTTTAGGTAGCTATTATATATCAGGTGAGCATATCAGGTGCATTTGGCCTCTTGTTTAAAATGCATTTTATATAGCCATGAATATAACTGATATTTATTTCTTTTTATAGGTGTACATCTAGGTTTGACTAGTACATGCACTTACTAATTGGCCAATACAGGTCATTTTGGGCCTCTTGTTTTGTTTTCAAATGTTCTATATATAGCCATGATTAAACATTCTAATTATAACTGTAATATCTATTTCTCTCTATAGGAGTACATCCAGGATTGACTAGTACACCTATGGTAGATGTCTCAACAGCTGATTTCTCAGCCGGCACCATTCCACAGCTTTCACAACAGGCAGATCCTATGTACAGAGATACATTCCCACAGGTAGGCTTTAGAAGAATAATTGGTCTGTTACAAATTTATTCATACAGCCACCTGTACATTGTGCAGAATCACTTACAAATATGATTAAAACTGGCTCAAATTTCAATCTTGATAGTACATGTATGTAGTGGTCAGGTTTTCATGATTGAAGTGCAGGCAAGCTAGTTGTTTCAGATTGTAATGTGATAATATTTTTAGAAAAAAATGATTATTCTACAAATATGTTTTATTATGGATTGTGGAAATTGAGTTTATAAATGTGCCAGCTGTAAATGTATCAGGGATGGAGGGATGTTGTTCTGTTATTTGATTATATCATTTGTTATATAACAAATATCAAAGTTTAATGTTACCTCTGTAGAAATGTAGAAATATTATACCTTGGATATACAAACATATAAGAATAGACATCTTTAATTAATGGCAAAATAAGAGAAATGTGTATACCTAAATACAAAGTCAACAACAAAATTGTGGTAAACAATTAGATTTAAGTGCATTGTAGGGACCTTCTGATGAGATGAGACCAAGTGTTAAAGAAGACTAAGCACTTCCTGTTTTGCTACAAACATCAATGCTAAACATCAATGTTACACATATAATACAAATACTTGTTTTACTATATACATGTAGCTTAACATGTGTTTGTTTTGTTTACATGCTGCAATAGAAAAAACTGAATAAATGAAATTAGTTGTTAAAAAAATCTGACCTATGTACAATTTTGGTGGAGACAAGCTAAAGGTAAATGGCTGCCATGCATGTAGCTGTTGTAATGTATGATATAATTGCTAAGAATGGTGAACACTTAGGCTATTTTAATTTAGATATTTCATGTACATGTATTTGTTTTGTTTAGTTTTGAAAATTTGAATTTTAGAAAGAATTTTTTAAAAGTTATTTGTATTCCTTTCGATAAAGTTTCTTGCACAGTTTGGAAAAGGGCATACACTTTAGATAATGTTTCCTTGCAAAAGCAAAATTTGACATGGACACAATTTCAAATTTGAATGAAAAGTGAGACTTCTTTAGGATGGTGAAGATACCAGAGTACTCAGATAAACAATCTACGTCTGCAAGTGACAGCATTCTTGCAATAAGATCTGCATAATTAGGATTGAACCTTGGATGTGAGAGATGACATGATCTGTAATTACGGTAGTTGTAAACCACTTGACCACTGAGTCCTCATAGAAGCAGTGAAAAGAGTGATTAAATGTAAGATGCACTTTAAGTAAAATGTTTCATTTTATATTTTCAGATGCCTGGACAGGATCCATCCACAGAATGTTAAACCTAGACAAAAGGACAGTTGTATTGAACTTCAGTGAAAATATTGAATTAACAGAAATATTATCAGTTACAGTTATATCAAATAAAAGAGCCTTGTCTGTGATATATTTTATGTATATTTTATATAGTGACATTGTTATAATACTTATATATTTATATATGTTCTTTTTATCGAAATATTTCCTCGGGAAGAAATTTTTCACACTTGCAAGGATCCATTTTGCTGGAAGAAACTTTTTCAATTCTGACATTTGTGAATATAGTGCATGTGGTCAATATATATATATATATATATTTTTTTGTTGGGAATTGGTATTCACAACTAATTACTAACCACATAAATTGTGAAATAATTTATATCCACCAGTAAGGTAGTTAAACTGTAGTAAGAACTTTTGTAACTACTCGATCTCATAGTGACGTCTGTTTTATATAGAGCAATCAAATGTTTACTATCAATCTACATGTATGTTGTAAAGACAATGACATTTCTTGAGCCTTCCAGTATTCCTGGCTGAAGTTGTCCATTATAAGTATTATATATATCCTCTCCTAAAGATCTGTGATATTACAAATGTTAGCTGTAATATTTTTAAGTGTTTCAAAACTTTTTTAAATAATGAAAAATCTTTTTATTTTTAAACTGCCCTAATTTTACATATGGTAGTTTTTAAAGTTTTAATTTTACCCTTGTGATAATCATTGTATAACAATCAAAACACTGAATATTTGCAGATAAATGTGAAATTAAAATTTTAATATCAGTGGGATTTTTTGGCCTTTGTTCCTTCCACAAATTCTATAATTTGGTTGTTTCAATTTGGAAATTGCTGCCCGTTTTTAAATATAACTTTTACTTTTTTGTGGGGTGGTCTTTGGTCTTCTCCTTATATTTATACATGTACTGTGTGACTAAATTTTCGTTCTATAGAATTTAAATAGTGTATAAATGTACGTAACATATATGTTAATCAGAGGCTTCCACCAAGTAGATGATAATATCTTTAAGTTTGTTGTGTCACATTAGCTTAAATTAAGTATTTGCCAAATAACTAACATGTAGAACATAAAGTTATCCATAGAAGTACATCATTTAAAGTGATTTACATGTTACTTGTTGCTTTTCAAACTAAGTAGAAATTTCTTTAATATTTTGAAATATTTTAGTTTAAAGTCACTTTGACATCTTAAGATATTTGCTAAATGATTTTTATGACTAAGGTAATTAATTATTCCTACAAATGAATCTTTTATTTCTGCTTGAATGATGTGCTGGCACTTTAGTAAATTACATTAATTTTTTAAGTCAATTACTATAATATTTTGTAGAATATTCTGTATTAGATCATTTTTACAGCTTTTTAAATGCATTATAAGTGCTCTTGTTTGAAAAATAGATTATTTTTTAGCTATGACTGCTTATTTTGTAGCTATAGCGATTTATTTTGTAGCTGTGGCGATTTATTTTGTATATCAATTTATTTTATAGCTAAAGCGATTTTAGAAAGTGCCATATTTTATTTTTTAGATATTTCACTAATGAAGCCAAATTGAGTGATTACATAGTACATAATATTTTGAAATGGGTTCAAAGGCTAACATATAAGTTTAGGGGTGGGGGTAATATGTTCATGATGTTAGAGTTATATTTCTTGAATTTGTGTCTCCAGTTAGATGTTGGAATACAATATTACATGTACTTGTATATTTTTGATACCTTGTATAATCCTGATGTTAGATTTTTGAAATAATTTATTACCCGGTACTATATTTTAAATGTATACTAGTAGGTCTCTGTTAACAAATTTTGTTATATAAGAATTTTTTAATAATTAAATTAAAAAAATTTTCCATGAAAATATTGCAATGAAAACACCGGTATAAAAGATTTGAGATTATAACCAGTGTAAGAAATTAGGTTTTTAATTCAGGGTCTTAATTCTTGCCATTATACACACAAGAATGATGATATTACTTTTCTGTAACCATGGTAACAGATAATTTGAATGTTTAGTTTTGGTACTCTGTGATATTTGTCTTGTTAATTTTGTAATTAAAATTTTATAATTTCACATGTAAGAACAAAGCTGTGTTTATTGATTTTCATTGACACATAACATTTTTTAAACAAATACATGTATATAGCATTAACTTTTAGGTGCCCTTATCCCAATTTATACCTGTATTTTCAATCACTAATGCATGTAATGTGTACAAAATGTACTTTATTTCGCAGTTGTTTTATTTTACAAATTTTCTTGCTGGACTAATTAGAGCTTGTCTTTTTATATAGATGAAATAGTTACCAGTATGCACTACTTCAAGATTTCACCCGTGATCAATCCAGAAATGCGGTTGTTGGGATTATCTTTGTCTAGTTCTTGAAAAAACAGCCTCTATGTTTTCAAAAATGGAGTCAACATAATAACAAAATTTGAGGCATCTTATTTGAAAAATATCAGTATTAAATCAAAGAAAAATATAAATGAGAAAAGATTGAATTAATTTTATTCAAAACTTAGCTAAGACAAAAGATGGGTTAGGGTCAGCCCACAGACAGTTTTTTAGGGGGACACTATATCATTTTGGGTCCAATGGCACAAGGGCCTTTGTTGCACTGTGGTGCACTAATAGATTGTTATTCACCATTTTTGCTAAAATTTGGATATGCTAAATAAAGTTAATTTATTTTAGATTCTTGTATTAAAATGGCTATATATTGTTTTGTATGGTATGTTAAACCGTCCATGACTCTTTGCTTCTTAGCTAATCAGTCTTATTATTTTTTTTTTTGAAAAATAATGTTGTGTTGCTTCTTGCAAAAGACTATGTTGATTTTTTTTTAATAAATATACATATATTATTTTGATGTTTATAGTCCGTCCATGATGTTTTTTGAAGTTTTTGTTTTTTAAGTAATTTATTCATAGATTTAGGGAAGTAATAGTTTGATTATGTATATTGACATCTTGGTGTGTTAGTGTACCCGGTAGTTATTGTAGCTGTAGTTATATTTGTTTGTTTTTATTTATCAGAACTAAAACTAGTCCTATTTTACTTCCCACATTGTATTTGTTACTGCGTGGTTTATCTTTGGTAGCCAGGATAAAGCAAACAATGCCAGATATACACAATATTCTAATTATTAATATAATTAAAATCCTTTATATATATTTATACTTATTCCTGCTGGTATGTTGGATGTGATAATTTATGTGGTCAATTTATAAATAGAATTTCCAAATTAAGTGTTCTGAATAATGATTAAGATTAAATGAGCTCATTTTAGATTTTTTTATCGAGGATGATCTAATGGCATGACTGTTAATGTTTATGCAAAAATGTTTATCTACATTGTAATAATTTGAATTGGGAGGGTGTGTGTGTGTGTGTGTGTGTGTGTGTGTGTGTGTGTGTGGAGAGAGAGAGAGAGTGTGTGTGTGTGTGGAGAGAGAGAGAGAGAGAGAGAGTGTGTGTGTGTGTGTGTGTGAGAGAGAGAGAGAGAGATAGAGAGAGCAGATCACATAATTAGCTATATAGGTTGTTGCCTGTTATTACATATCTATGTGCTAGTTTTAACTATAATCTGAAAAAGCACTAATATTGTGATGAATTCATATTTAATGTTTCTAACTTCTCATATTAGAGACGAGATGTTTAAAATGATTATTTTTGTACATTGAATAAAAATAAATCCACTAGCCTGTTAGATTCAGTATGTTGAGATTTTAGATTTTTTATCTAATATGTATTTGTATTTATATATATTATGTAGATCGCAATAATAAAGATACTCTATTGAAGCTAACATAGAACAATAGAATTTAGAAACAATAAAAAAAAATCAACCTACCATATGTGTTGTATGTTTTTATTGCATGATTTGGATTTTTTATCCAGCTTAAATCATCTGATATGGCTGTGTATGGATCACATGACATCCCATTATGTTTTTGTGGTTGTGTGTGGATCACATGACATCCCATTATGTTTTTGTGGTTGTGTGTGGATCACATGACATCCCATTATGTTTTTGTGGTTGTGTATGGATCACATGACATCCCATTATGTTTTTGTGGTTGTGTGTGGATCACATGACATCCCATTATGTTTTTGTGGTTGTGTATGGATCACATGACATCCCATTATGTTTTTGTGGTTGTGTGTGGATCACATGACATCCCATTATGTTTTTGTGGTTGTGTATGGATCACATGACATCCCATTATGTTTTTTGGTTGTGTGTGGATCACATGACATCCCATTATGTTTTTGTGGTTGTGTATGGATCACATGACATCCCATTATGTTTTTGTGGTTGTGTGTGGATCACATGACATCCCATTATGTTTTTGTGGTTGTGTATGGATCACATGACATCCCATTATGTTTTTGTGGTTGTGTGTGGATCACATGACATCCCATTATGTGTTTGTGGTTGTGTATGGATCACATGACATCCCATTATGTTTTTGTGGTTGTGTATGGATCACATGACATCCCATTATGTTTTTGTGGTTGTGTGTGGATCACATGACATCCCATTATGTGTTTGTGGTTGTGTATGGATCACATGACATCCCATTATGTTTTTGTGGTTGTGTATGGATCACATGACATCCCATTATATTTTTGTGGTTGTGTATGGATCACATGACATCCCATTATGTTTTTGTGGTTGTGTGTGGATCACATGACATCCCATTATGTGTTTGTGGTTGTGTATGGATCACATGACATCCCATTATGTTTTTGTGGTTGTGTATGGATCACATGACATCCCATTATGTTTTTGTGGTTGTGTGTGCTATTCATGAGACCTCATTAGATTTGTATAGAACTAGAAGTATGAGTTAAGTAATGGTGTTTAATGTCCCAGTCAAAAATATTTCACTTAAATCGAGACCTCACCAGCAATAGGCGAAATGCAGAAATTTTGTCAGTGTGTTGTGCTGATGGCATTATACAGCAGGGTTCTTTATCATGCCACACTTTCCATGACACAGAACCTTGTTTATTGTAAGTTCCAATGCGAAAGAACCATGGCTTTCATTTTGTAATGCCAAGTGCTTGATGAAAAAACATTCACTACCCACTTTAAGTCTTGGGTCAGACCCTGTGGGTCTTTTATATAAATAAAATCATAATTGTTGTCTTCCATAGAAAATTAATGATCAGTAAGCCTTGACTTACTTTCAAGGTCACAATGACCTATAAAAATAAAATTCTAGCATCAAGTCATGGAACCCTATTTAATTTGCTGATTGACCTTAACCCTCATTCAGGGTCATGGTGACCTGTGGTAGTAAAACCTTTAAACATCTTGTCATAAAAAAGACATCAAAGCTTGAAATTTTATACACATGTATATTGTAACAGTGCTTAAAGCTCTACCAAAATCTGTGAATTAAGTTGTTTGACCTATAAAGCTCGACCTTCATTCAATGTCACAATGGCTTTCAATATAACTTTTCAACATATTGTGTCATCAATCAAAAGTCTAGATGGATGAAACTTTATATATAACACCAGTGCATATAGCGTTTACTTTGACCTTTATTCAAACCCACCATGCTCATAGTGAATTTTAAAAAGTTAAATATATTTAAACATGTTAAACATTTTCTCTTTACTAACTAAAGGCCTAGGTTAAAACCAAACACTAACATACAAGTCCATGTTCAAACCACTATCACAAAACCAAAGTGAAAACTTTGAAAATGTTTAACATTTGAATTTTGGCCAGGTAATTGAGGCTGGGTGTTCAAGAAGAGTAAGCACATCCTGTCTAGCTGGCTACACCACATTAATGAAATCTTAACAAGTATGTAAATGGTTAATCCACATTCATAATGACATATATGTGATTCTCTGTGTCCCTTGGTGACCTTTATTCACATTAGTTCTCTTGTTTCATAAAACATTTTGAATAAGATCCAGTAGCTTGCAGCCAACGGAATATCAAATTAACTGTCAGGATTTTCTACTGTCCTGAACTTAATTTGAAAAGAAACGTAAGACCTGATGAGTTATGTTATACAACTGTAATGGAGGAAATAAACATGGTAAAAAGCGGAACTTTTTTTTAATGTCAAGATATGTTAATCACTGCATGTGATTTGAATAAACTGGCAGAAAGGTTCGCTTACAATGGAGGGATATACAAAAAAAAATAATAAATAAATAATAACCAGCTATTCTTTTAATTATGATTCAAATTGTAATAAATTATTTTTAGACATCATATACTCTAGGTATTTTTTGAAATATTTACATAAGTTACAAATTCAATTAACTGAAAAATAATAACACCTCCCTTTCATTTAGAACTCTTTAATGTTAAAGGTAGAAATATTTTGTATGTTTACATATGGCGGGGTAAACAAATTTTGCTGTACTCGGCACTTTTCTGACAAGTATCTGTGTTTTTCTGCGATTTTATTCCTTGATATATTTGTCAATATTTGACACCAAAATAATGGCTGATGGGAACACCAGTGATGACGTAATAGTTGCCTCTAAAGTCAATTTTGCCGAGCTATGTGGACTCCTGGAGAAAATATCTAAGACACAGGGGAATGACAAGAAAAAGAAAATTTTGAAAGATTTCATCCAGAAATGGCGAGATTTCCATAATGACCTTCATAAAGGAAACAAGGATACAGTAAGATAATAGAATTTTTCTACAAAAGCCATTTAATTTCTTGCAAAGCCTCCAAATCTTCTACAAATCAGAGAATCCAGGTCACACATCAAAGTACTAAATGTCGGTGCTCAACTTCCAACATTAAGTAATACACTCTATCGAATGGGCTAAAAATTAAAATATACACTAGAAATTAGAAATTTCTTGTACTACATTATTTTCCAATGTCCTTTTCTATTGCCATTGCCCTTGATTACCAGTGGTTCATACAGCCAAGGGTACCATTTATCCCTGAAATCTGTATGTCTATGATGCACCAAACCAAGCATCCACACCGGTCATACTCATACAAATGACATATACTTTCTGGTGTGCCAGATGATGGTGTTCAATCAAAAACAAACATACTAATCCATGTCCGAATCACAATCCAGAAGCAAAGTAAAAACTTTGGAATTGACAAGTTAGGTTAGACATGTGAACTTCCATCAGGGAAGTGAGGCCGGGTGCTCTGGAAGGGTAAGCACCTCCTGTTTAGCTAGCTACACCCGCCACGTATGTTATAATACTTTTTGTGTAATTGGTCAATAAAGTTTTGAGTCCCAATCTGCTTTAATTCACCTGTTGTATGTTTTAACATATCCCACTACACATCGCTGTACTATATAGTGAAGGTCTTTAATCTGTTTATTGTCTTGTAAATCCCTCCAATGAAGGAACACTAATGGTTACCATAGTTTTCAGGTCAATCGTAGTTTTATTGTGACACAGTCTGTGACAGAAGAATTAAAACCAACATTGACAGGACATAGGAAACAACAAAATTCATTTCATTGGCAATATACATAAATGAAACAAATCATTTTGCGGATAATATTCATGGTAGGCTAGTCTTATTGACAATTTTGTTTTTAATATTATAGCTTGATTCTTTCTATCCTGCCATGAGACTACTGGTACCACATCTGGAAAAAGAAAGAGTAGCATATGGAATTAAAGAGGTGAGTTAAACTTTTGGAGCATAGGCTTTAATATCCTTGAGTCACCTAACTTTGTCAAGTTTTGGGGATTTTGTTTATACCAAATATCACTCATATAAAATAATAATCATTTTAATAAAATATGTGTATTTAGTTTTTGTACTAAGGCTTTACCTGTCCACAAATTTAGCTGAAAAGTAGCACAGCTTGACATGATAACAGGCAACAAATGTCACCTATTTCTTGTCTTATAGCTTGTATAAAGAAAAGTTAAAACTGTACAGATTTTTGTCATTGACATCAGTTCTCAGTGTACTTGGATAAAATGAATTAATAATTTCTTGTGCTTATATCTTCAGAAAATAATCTCTTTTCCAAAGTGTGATATCATGATCACATGAAAATAAACCATGATGGCAAGAATAGGATCATGTTGAGAATAGGTGCACTACTTGTAGATTAATTAAACATATAAGTATGATAGCATCAATTCCAAACTGTATTATCAGATAATGGCAAAAGTTTATACAGAGTATATAATGTTTTGTGTTTTGTTTTTCAGCATATGCTTGCCAAGTTGTTGATAGAAGTATTATGTTTAGGAAAGGAGAGCCCAGATGCTAACCGATTACTACATTATAAAGCCCCTAAAACAGCTAGGGCTGTAAGTGCACTTTAAAGTAATCTTTGTGCTTTATTTCAAAAATGGATTTTTTAATACTATAGATCCAATAACTTAAAAGAATCAATTTTATACCTTGTAAACCAGTATTTCAACTGTATCACACAATCATTTTCAACATACTGAACCAAGATGTATTTATGCAATGCTTGTCAGGTGATATAAGATAATTCTCTAACACCAGAAATGAACTGTACATAGCTGGCAACTTCATCTTCTCATCCATGTTCAGATATGGTCTCCTTGACTCTACATTTGAAATGCATATCTCCTGAAGATATGCATTAAATTGGCAAGTCAAAATGAAAACTAATGACATTACCATACATAATTCTTTAAATTTATTGGAAATTTTGAAAACTAAAGCCAGGGTAATCCTAAAACCAATCTTAGCTGAACTATTTTATTAGGACCATTTATTTTTATATTTTGTTTTTGTTAAATTAACCTGTGTATACTGATTACCTGAACAAAAAATTCAGTTAAGACAATCTCGGCTGTAACTATATATATGCATTGTGTTGCAGGAAGCAGGGGACTTTGCTAGTGTAGCTTATTTTGTGTTAAAGAATCGATGTCCTGAAAAGGGAACACTAACCATACACGAAGTTAATGAATGTCTAAATGGAATAGCTACAAATAACGCAGCCAAAAACAAAGACCTTGTACGCAAAAATATTCTACATCTACTGACTAATATGTCTGCCATAGAACTGAAATGGTTGATAAGAATGATAGTTAAAGAGTTAAAAGTAGGACTTAGTCAAGCATCAGTATTTTCTGTTTATCATCCAGATGCAGAGGAATTCTATAATGTTAATAATAATCTGGAAAAGGTACATATTATTTCAGAGCCTTTGTTTCATCTGTTTATTTTGTTCATGTTTATGTTTCTATACATTACTCATGTTACCATGGTTACTGTGACAAAAGTCTCATGGGACATAATTTTCCATTGCTTTCTATGTTAAATTTAAAAAAAAAATTATCCTGAATTTTTTCCTGGGCCAATTTTAATGAATTTTTTATCCTCTAGAAATTTCAGAATTTTGTTCTATTTTTTATATTTGAAAATCACAAGTTGAAAAGTTTTACAAGACATTTTCAGCATAAATATGTAGTAGTCCAATTAACTTTTTCAGTCCTGTTAATTTTTTTTCTTGAAATAAAGAATGGAAATAATATGTAAAAACTATAAGAAAAATTTGCAAATAATTCTTCATCTTACTCAAAATCAAATCATTAAAATTTGTCCAGAAATAAATTTATTTCATGATAATTTTTCAAAAAAGTCCTTCAATATTTAAAATAGACTGCAATGGTAAAATGACATACATGTACAGGAAATGTGAAACACTTCTGGCTCAATGGTTCATTGTTTCAATTTGACTCTCATGTTGGAATTTAGACTCTTAATTGAAAATAAATATTGCATTTAAATTAATTAAATTGAAATATAAAAATACCAGTATGTGTTTATGTTGTAACAATTCCCAGATTTTTATTGCTTCATGATTTGAAAAGTTCATTAGGACCCAGTGGTCGTCAAAATTTTTTTTGAATTGTAACCAGACTAATAATCCAAATAGAAATCTCCAAAGTTCACAAATATGTAATTATGATAATTATGATTACAGTTGGTATAAAACTTTTACTTTTCTGTTCAAATAAATATACAAGGACAAATATTGATACTGTAGTCTTAGATCTTAGGACAGTTTAGCGATATTTTAGCTGTGATGTATAAAGGTTTTTATCTAGAGTCTACTGGTAATTCTATATCTTATGCTACAGGTTTGTAGATTAATGATGGACCCAAATGTCAGAAGTCATGAAATTGGTATATCTGTGTTTTCACCCTTTACACCTATGTTAGGAGAACGGCTAGCCCCAGACAAGGTAGAGTATATCTGTATTTTCACCCTTTACACCTATGTTAGGAGAACGGCTAGCCCCAGACAAGGTAGAGTATATCTGTATTTTCACCCTTTACACCTATGTTAAGAGAACGGCTAGCCCCAGACAAGGTAGAGTATATCTGTATTTTCACCCTTTACACCTTTGTTAGGAGAACGGCTAGCCCCAGACAAGGTAGAGTATATCTGTATTTTCACCCTTTACACCTATGTTAGGAGAACGGCTAGCCCCAGACAAGGTAGAGTATATCTGTATTTTCACCCTTTACACCTATGTTAGGAGAACGGCTAGCCCCAGACAAGGTAGAGTATATCTGTATTTTCACCCTTTACACCTATATAAGGAGAACGGCTAGCCCCAGACAAGGTAGAGAATATCTGTATTTTCACCCTTTACACCTATATAAGGAGAACGGCTAGCCCCAGACAAGGTAGAGTATATCTGTATTTTCACCCTTTACACCTATATAAGGAGAACGGCTAGCCCCAGACAAGGTGAGTATATCTGTATTTTCACCCTTTACACCTATATAAGGAGAACGGCTAGTCCCAGACAAGGTAGAGTATATCTGTATTTTCACCCTTTACACCTATGTTAGGAGAACGGCTAGCCCCAGACAAGGTAGAGTATATCTGTATTTTCACCCTTTACACCTATGTTAGGAGAACGGCTAGCCCCAGACAAGGTAGAGTTTATCTGTATTTTTACCCTTTACACCTATATAAGGAGAACGGCTAGCCCCAGACAAGGTAGAGTATATCTGTATTTTCACCCTTTACACCTATATAAGGAGAACGGCTAGCCCCAGACAAGGTAGAGTATATCTGTATTTTCACCCTTTCCACCTATATAAGGAGAACGGCTAGTCCCAGACAAGGTTCATATATTTAAAATCTTTATATCACTCTCTATATGAACCTTTTTTCAAAGAAGATTTCATACTGACAAACTAGTAGAACTTTTTTTCCAATAAAACTGGATATGGTAGAACTTTGACATATTTGATATAAAATGATTTATAATACTGTATTGTTCTACCTACCTACCTATCCTCTTCGTCCCTGGTGAGACATATGGCCACAACAAGTGTTTTGTTCTGCTGGTATGTTAAACATGGTTGTTTTCATGACATTTCTGTTTCTGTATTTATCAAGGTTGAGCAGGCAATGAAAGGAAAAATATACTTTCTAGAAACAAAGTTTGATGGTGAAAGAATGATGCTTCATAAAAACAAAGATGAATACAAGTACTTCAGTCGCAGGTAATGTACAGTACAACTTCGCTTCATGTAAAACATTGGATTTGTTCAAAACTATCACAAAACTAACAACAACTTAATGACAACTTTTCTAAGACGTCTTATGATTATAGCTGACTCCATTATGACATTTTCAGATTTTGTGGTCTAAGTACTGTTCTGTAAAAACGCTGAAAGTGTGACAGGGGCTATATATATATATATATATATATTATACTGTAAATGTACTTATTTTCGCGCAATCAAATTTTAGCGCAAATGCTGTGTTGTCACTAATTCGCGCAATCTTAAATTAGCGCACTCAGCTCACGGGAAGTGCCGAAATCAATTTCTAAATCGGAAAACGGACAATGAATTCAGTCCAGTATAAATTAATTTCTAAAATGGAAAACGGACAATACTTACGGTATCGATTTATGATACTGTCTTAATCTTGTAGTTAGCCCAGAATAGTGTTCACATTTAATAAAGGTGTTAATACTATATTGAATACATATCAGAGTTTTATTCAATTGGTCTCCAAAATGTTAAGCAAGTGGTTGCTAAAATCAGCAGAGTGCCCCCCAGTCCGTCCAAATTTGCCTGATCCTCGAGCTGCAGAATCAAAAGAAGATGCGCTAATAGTTGCTAGTGCAAATAATGAAATTGCAAAAACGCCACCTTCAGCTGGTGTAAAACGAAAAAGAGGAGAATATAAATCCTACACGAGTGAGCAACGTGCTAAAATGGCTCGTTATGCTGTTGATAACGGGGTTATGAATGCTGCCCGAAAGTTTTCCGTAAACGAGTCAACTATAAGAAACCTCAAAAAACAGTTTATCAATATTAAGGTAAAATCAGGAGAAGAACCCATTGAAATGGAAAAAAAAGATCGTGGAAAACCATTGATGCTCGGTAAGCTTGATGAGGATGTACAAACATATGTCCGGTATTTGCGTCGTATGGGAGGTGTTGTGAACGTACCAATATTGTTGGGGGCTAGTATATATAATATATATACACTTTTTCAAATTCTTACCATACTTTACTATGAGATGATCGACATGTAATTGACATATCGCCCGCCATAACTTTTATGTTCAGACACTAGCCGCCATCGCATTACCAAAGCAGCACCACAGCAACTAATGACCTTCTTGTGTCATTGACGTCATTAAATTTCAAAATACAGAGCAAGTTTTCATTCTTTTTGTGTAATTCAAGCATGCCTGGCCTTTGTCGGAACATTGTGGGCGTGGCCGGCAATCCCTCAATTACTACAAGTACCGGGTAATTCTTCATCATTGAAGTACATGTATTAGTGATTTGGATTTGTCTAGTTTATCTGCGTTGTGAATTGTTAATCATGAAGGCTTTGTTATTTTGTATTTCAGTGGAAATGAGTACACAGGTACATTTGGTGCAACAGATATGAACGGAAACTTAACTCCTTTTATACATCACTGTTTTAAGCCAAGTGTAAATACCTGTATATTAGATGGAGAAATGATTGGTTATGATCCAGGGACTAAAACATATGGTAAGTGTTATATTGGAACTGCACTGGCAATAGTGAAAAACATTGTATTGTAAAGTCAAGTCCAAAATAAAACCATCCACTGGAAAATGATCAATCTAAATATTAGTGAGTCTGGATACGCAGTATAACATGATAAGGCATTGAAGTTATGTAAGAACTTTATAATATAATATTGTGCACTTTGTATGACTCAGCTGTTAATTTGATGTCACTAAGTGCTAAGCATGAAATAATATCTTGGGATCAGTGATACAACTCATCATTCAAAAACACTCCATAGGTATAATTGATAGGTGAGGTTAGCAGGTTTGTGTTCTAATTTCAATCAGTGTTGACGTTACTTTGCACACTAAAATTTATACATAAAAGATCATTGAACTGTCGGTATTTGTGCTTTTGTTTTGATTTTGTTACTTTTCGTTGTTTAATACTTGTAAGTGGTTTTCTTCGGGATACTGTGGCTTCCTTAACCATTCCAGAGCTGACTGCCTTAATACATGTACTGTGAGTGAAAGCTTTTTGACTGGGATGTAAAACACCATTTTTCTGCTCTACTTCATTTTTAGCTCACCTGAGCCGAAAGGCTCAGATGAGCTATTGCTATCTATCACCGTCCGTCGTCCGTCGTGCGTCGTGCGTCGTCCGTCGTGCGTAAACTTTACATTTTAATCTTCTCCTCCAAAACTACTGAGCCAAATTTGATGAAACTTGGTGATTATTATGCCTGGGTAACAGCCTTTCAAAATTGTGTTCGGGGTTTGACCACGCCGAACAACATGGCTGCCGTTACTATAAATAGCCAAAATACAAAAAAATCTTCTTCTCTGAAACCAAAAGGTGCAGGCAAATTTTGATTAGATTTTTAGATTCAGGATACCTAGATACACTAAAATTGTGTTTTTCATGAAAATTGGACGAAAAATAGGTTACGCGTTTTTGCGTAAAATTATGTAATTTTTAAAATGAGACATTTATTGTTATAACTTCATAATGGCTGAAGATAATTGTATGGAGTTTTCACTGTTGATCTTGTCTTGCGATTTTCTTCCGATTTATGTCAAGGTCAAAGGTCAAGGTCATGTCCCAGTTTTTGACCTTTGATAAAAAATGCTATTTTTTAAACATTTCTGGTGATAATGATGTAGGATTTTTGGTTAATTGTAGTATTGACATGACGGTCATTTTGATATATCGCTAAAGGTCATGGGTTCAAAGGTCAAGGTCACAGATGTACAAGTTTACCAAAATAGTTAATTATCTGCAAAAGTATGAACTTTTTGTATAGGCATGTATATTAGAATATTGTAGGTAATGGCCCAATGGTCATTTGATATATAAATAAAGGCCATGAGTTCAAAGGTCAAGGTCACAGATGTAAACAAGTACTGAAATGATTATTTATCTCAAAAACTATAGACTTTTTGTATAGGCATGTATATTAGAATATTGTAGGTAATGGCCCAATGGTCATTTTGATATATGAATAAAGGTCATGAGTTCAAAGGTCAAGGTCACAGATGTAAACAAGTACTGAAATGATTATTTATCTCAAAAACTATAGACTTTTTGTATAGGCATGTATATTAGAATATTTTAGGTATTATCCTAACGATCATTTTGATATATATGAATGAAGGTCATGGTACAAAGGTCAAGGTCACAGATGTTAATGAATACCTGAATGGTTAATTATCTTGAAAACTGTTAACTTTTTGTATATGCATGTATATTAGAATATTGTAGGTATTATCCTAACGATCATTTTGATATATATGAATGAAGGTCATGGTACAAAGGTCAAGGTCACAGATGTTAATGAATACCTGAATGGTTAATTATCTTGAAAACTGTTAACTTTTTGTATATGCATGTATATTAGAATATTGTAGGTATTAGCCTTACAACCATTTTGATATGTGAATGAAGGTTATGGGTTCAAAGGTCAAGGTCACAGATGTTAATGAATACCTGAATGGTTAATTATCTTGAAAACTGTTAACTTTTTGTATATGCATGTATATTAGAATATTGTAGGTATTAGCCTTACAACCATTTTGATATGTGAATGAAGGTTATGGGTTCAAAGGTCAAGGTCACAGATGTGAACAAGTTCTGAAATGATTATTTATCTCAAAAAATATAAACCTTTTGTATAGGCATGTATATTAGAATATTTAGGTATTATCCTAATGATCATTTTGATATATATGAATGAAGGTCATGGTACAAAGGTCAAGGTCACAGATGTTAATGAATACCTGAATGGTTAATTATCTTGAAAACTGTTAACTTTTTGTATATATGTATATTAGAATATTGTAGGTATTATCCTAACGATCATTTTGATATATATGAATGAAGGTCATGGTACAAACGTCAAGGTCACAGATGTTAATGAATACCTGAATGGTTAATTATCTTGAAAACTGTTAACTTTTTGTATATGCATGTATATTAGAATATTGTAGGTATTAGCCTTACAACCATTTTGATATGTGAATGAAGGTTATGGGTTCAAAGGTCAAGGTCACAGATGTTAATGAATACCTGAATGGTTTAATTATCTTGAAAACTGTTAACTTTTTTGTATATGCATGTATATTAGAATATTGTAGGTATTAGCCTTACAACCATTTTGATATGTGAATGAAGGTTATGGTTCAAAGTCAAGGTCACAGATGTGAACAAGTTCTGAAATGATTATTTATCTCAAAAAATATAAACCTTTTGTATAGGCATGTATATTAGAATATTTAGGTATTATCCTAATGATCATTTTGAGATATGAATGAAGGTCATGGGTTCAAAGGTCAAGGTCACAGATGCAAATGAATACCTAAATGGTTAAATATCTTGAAAACTATTAACTTTTTGTATAGGCATGTATATTAGAATATTGTTGGTACTGGCAGTGGTCATTTTGATATATGAATAAAGAGCATGAGATTAAATGTCAAGATCACAGATACAAACAAGTACTGAGATGATTATTTATCTCAAAAACTATAAACTTTTTGTATAGGGATGCATATTAGAATATTGGCCTAATTATCATTTTGATATTTGAATGAAGCTCATGGGTTCAAAGATCACAGGTGAGCGTTAAGGCCCATGGGCCTCTTGTTTTATGTTAAGACAGTATTACAGTAACATGAATAAATTTCTGTTGTAATTTTAGCAACAAAAGCAATGAACACTGACATTAAGAGACAACAACAGGAAGGGTATCAGCCATGTTTACATGTGTTTGATATTGTCATGTTGAACGACAGAGTACTGACCAATTTATCTCTGAGGGAACGCAGGAAACAACTAGAAAATGTGTTTGAACCGGAAGAAGGGAGAATTTTACTGAGTGCTTACACTGAAGGAAAAAGCAAGTAAGACATTTGATGTGATATGCCTGTACAGTAAAATCTTGATTCATTACCACTATTTAACCATTTCTTCAATTAATCTTTGATGTTATGAAGGAGTGTTTGTCAATAAGTCCAGGGAGACTTATTAAAAACGTATCAATAAATACAGGGAGACTTTTTAAAATTTGTAAAACACTTTGAAATACTGTGTTGACAAGTGAGGTAAAAAAGTTATCAAGGGTGATTTTAATGAGGTTTTACTGTAGTCAATTGTTTATATTTCAACCACTGATTATAAGTTAATGTTACACAGATCATTGAGACCATTTACATTACATAAATTTTACAGAAAAAACATCAGGTCAATATGAGAAAATCCATAAAGTCACCTTAATAGAATTAAATTGTTAGAATTGTTGGCTTTAACTATAGTCCAAGAATTGACATTTATATTTATAGCTGCGTTGATTCATATTAATATTTTAATATTTTTTTATTGCTAGAGGTTTATGTTTTTTATTGTTTTATTAGTTTTAATAGCATCAAGCATTTACAAACAAAATTAGATACTTCATGTAACTCAAAATCCTACCTCCATTTTGAAGGGTAATCAACAGGTTCTGTATATTGTCAAATGAAAAAAAAAAAAGCTGAAAATCATTATTTTCTATACAGAAATGATTTTTTATGAAGTTTTATACAAAAGTGCAAATATACATGTAGTTCAAGGGCAAATATAAACTGTCAAAATGCCTGTTTTTTATTTTCTGTAAAGTCAAGATTGTGCTGATGCTCTGAATGCAGCCATTGATGGTAGAGAAGAAGGAATAATGGTAAAAAGTCCAGAATCTGTGTACAGACCAAACACCAGAAAAGGAGGATGGTTCAAGATAAAACCAGAGTATGTTGGAGGACTGATGGACGAGCTAGATGTTATAGTCATCGGAGGATTTTTTGGTGTAGGAAGTCGTTCAGGGATGATGTCACATTTCCTGTGTGCTGTAGCAGTTCCTAATGAAGATGGTGGGGAGCCAGAGGTTTTTCATTCCTTCTGTAAGGTATGACTGTTAATTTAGTAGTTGTAGATTATAGGAATAATGTCAGAAAGTGGGAGATCAATGGTCCAATAAATTTATGACAAGTCTATTTTGTCATCATTAGTCATTGTTAGTGTAACATGTTGTTAGTCTCTCACATACTTTACAGTGTCCCATATCTACTGGTTCGTCAGGTATATCCCCTTAAAATATTTATTTTTGTCAAATAAGATGACCCTTGTTACTTATGTCATAAACAGCCATAGATTTTTTGAATATTTTAAATTGTAGCTAGATGGTGTTTATAGAAGTTATCATGATTTCTGCAGATTTGAATGTTTTGACCCCAAAACAGTAAAATATCCTTCCAGTTTAAGATGAATATTTTTTGAAATTTTTCATTTATGTTTTTTCATTTTTTGAAAATCATTTATAGAGAATGGAATTTCTAGAAAAGTTCAGAAACCATTCAGAACATTTGGTCACAAATGAGATATCTAAAATGCTTTAAGAAGCAGCACATTGTTGCATCTTGAGTGTGAAAACCCAATTTTGATAAAGAATTCTTTACTTATAGAACCTGATACAATCTTACAACTAAGCTGTTCTAAATTGTCAGTAAAGTATTGACCATATTTAAAGTTTTGGTTGAACATACCCAAAAAGGATTTTTAACATTAATTTTCATCAAAGATCTGTTAATTTGTTTCAGCTTGTTTGTATTTAAGCTGGTGTATGGATCTTCCAGATTGTAGCAGCATATATGTTTGTGGAGGTTTACAAATTAGATGGGATCTTTTCTAGAAGTTCCATTCTCTGCTGCAAAACCCTTTAAGGTGTCGTCCAATTGGCATCTTGTATATAGAATATGAATTGTGTAGAATCAAATTAAAAAGATACAATGTATTGTTATAATTATAGGTTGGATCAGGTTATTCTAAGAAAGAACTTTCAGAATTCAACAAGAAATTAGCAGAACATTGGAAAGCATTTGATAAGAAAAATCCACCCAAATCCATTATACTAGCCTCAGGATTTAAAGAAAAACCAGATGCATGGATTGAACCTTCAAAATCTGCCATTGTACAGGTGAGTAGTTTATTTATTCAAGTATGGCAGTACCCCATGTTATACCATTAGATACTTCACATGTACATACATCATTTTGTTACGACTTGGAAAAGTTTGAGATAACATGAAATCCCTACAAGTTCCAACAAGTTGCTGCACATCAATTATCATATTTCAACATAACACACCCATACATAGAAATTACATGATTAACTAGATTCTTAATTTGTTGCCAAAAACAGATGTCATACTAGTAAATACTAGTACATGTATTACCTTTTAATTAATTACACATGTACTTTGTTAAATAACTTTTTTTATTTCAAACTAACAAAATTGTTTTTCGAGAATTGTCTGGTGTGTCAAACAAAACCCAAAACTGATAATCGTAACAATAAAGATGCTTATTTTAAATTTTGACACAAAACAAATTGAATACAGTTTGTAGCAGTAGCTGAAAAACTATTTTATTTATCTAATGTAGCCAAAAACACATACAAAAAAAACCCAAATGAAATAATCAAAACAAGACACTTTAAATACAAGAGAACTACATTAAACTAAAGCACATTCCTTGATATAAAACATATTGATATGATAATGGTTCATTTATTTTTATTGATGTTTTAAATTGTTGTTAATCATTAGTAAGTAATCATGCTTACAACTGGTTCCTGGTGCTGTTGTTCTGAGATGAACATCAGGGTCTGTGGTTAATATTAATATGAAGTATTTTTATTTCAGATAAAAGCTGCAGAGATAATAGAAAGTGACAGGTTTAAGACTGGATGTACTTTACGGTTTCCTAGGGTTGAGAAATTCCGGGATGACAAACATTGGTATGACTGTATGACTGTTACAGAAGTTCTGGAATTAAAAGAGGTTAGTCAGTGGTTATAAGCAGAAACACATTGACTGCTAGTAATGGTTATTAGCAGAAACACATTGACTGCTAGTAATGGTTATTAGCAGAAACACATTGACTGCTAGTAATGGTTATTAGCAGAAACACATTGACTGTTTGTAATGATTATTAGCAGAAACACATTGACTGCTAGTAATGATTATTAGCAGAAACACATTGACTGCTAGTAATGGTTATTAGCAGAAACACATTGACTGCTAGTAATGGTTATTAGCAGAAACACATTGACTGCTAGTAATGGTTATTAGCAGAAACACATTGACTGCTAGTAATGGTTATTAGCAGAAACACATTGACTGCTAGTAATGGTTATTAGCAGAAACACATTGACTGCTAGTAATGGTTATTAGCAGAAACACATTGACTGCTAGTAATGATTATTAGCAGAAACACATTGACTGCTAGTAATGGTTATTAGCAGAAACACATTGACTGCTAGTAATGATTATTAGCAGAAACACATTGACTGCTAGTAATGATTATTAGCAGAAACACATTGACTGCTAGTAATGGTTATTAGCAGAAACACATTGACTGCTAGTAATGGTTATTAGCAGAAACACATTGACTGCTAGTAATGGTTATTAGCAGAAACACATTGACTGCTAGTAATGGTTATTAGCAGAAACACATTGACTGCTAGTAATGGTTATTAGCAGAAACACATTGACTGCTAGTAATGGTTATTAGCAGAAACACATTGACTGCTAGTAATGGTTATTAGCAGAAACACATTGACTGCTAGTAATGGTTATTAGCAGAAACACATTGACTGCTAGTAATGGTTATTAGCAGAAACACATTGACTGCTAGTAATGGTTATTAGCAGAAACACATTGACTGCTAGTAATGGTTATTAGCAGAAACACATTGACTGCTAGTAATGGTTATTAGCAGAAACACATTGACTGCTAGTAATGGTTATTAGCAGAAACACATTGACTGCTAGTAATGGTTATTAGCAGAAACACATTGACTGCTAGTAATGGTTATTAGCAGAAACACATTGACTGCTAGTAATGGTTATTAGCAGAAACACATTGACTGCTAGTAATGGTTATTAGCAGAAACACATTGACTGCTAGTAATGGTTATTAGCAGAAACACATTGACTGCTAGTAATGATTATTAGCAGAAACACATTGACTGCTAGTAATGGTTATTAGCAGAAACACATTGACTGCTAGTAATGGTTATTAGCAGAAACACATTGACTGCTAGTAATGATTATCAGCAGAAACACATTGACTGCTAGTAATGATTATCAGCAGAAACACATTGACTGCTTGTAATGATTATCAGCAGAAACACATTGACTGCTAGTAATGATTATCAGCAGAAACACATTGACTGCTAGTAATGATTATCAGCAGAAACACATTGACTGCTAGTAATGATGATTAGCAGAAACACATTGCCTGCTAGTAATGATGATTAGCAGAAACACATTGACTGCTAGTAATGGTTATTAGCAGAAACACATTGACTGCTAGTAATGATTATTAGCAGAAACACATTGACTGCTAGTAATGGTTATTAGCAGAAACACATTGACTGCTAGTAATGATTATTAGCAGAAACAGTAATAAAGTATTAAATCTTAAAAAGTATTTCTTAAATATTGAAATTACTACAATGCTATAAATACTGAAATTTTCGTGATTAATGGATTCCAATAGCCATGTTAGTATACAATGTGTAATTTCAATGTGACTACGGACCATAGTAGGCTAGTTGTATAAAGCCCTTGCTTATAGATCACAGCACCTCTCAGCTCTTAAGTTAGAATCCCACGCAGGACATTTTCTAGTGTGAAAATATTTGTCAGTTCAGTTAGTGAAGGTATGTGGGTTTTTTTTCTTCAGTTTCCTTCACCATCCCTGCATTGATCCAGAATCTTTACTGGAGTGTAAACACGATTATTCCACTCCACTTAATGTGACTGATTCCAATATAGGAATACACAACAATCTAATTATTAGACATCATATCCCTCATTGCTGTTTCTTCACTATATCACAATTAGATATGGAATCACATAATCTTATGTTTTCCTATAAAAATTAGTCTAGGAATAATGGACATACCCTCATGTGCTCTAACTTCGTGGTAGCGTCAAGTTCGTGGGATTTTGTTTATACCGAATATCAATCATAGGAAGCACATCGCTGCACATGTTCAAAGTCAAAAAGGCGCCATAAGTGTTCAACTTTCCATTTTTTTAGAAAAATTTTAAAATATGTTTGAAAATTACGAAAATATGTAAAAATATCGGAAATTTTAATTTTTAGACAGATTTTACTATTCCCAAATTATTCTTAAACTATCTCTTTATTTTTTCGTCACATGTAAAATTAATCAAGATGTTAACTAGGTTGTCTGCAAATGGAGTCTCTGACTTATTTATCTGATCTTGGTTTAAAACATTTAGTACCAGGTAAATATAGTTTTTAATGAAATCAAAAATGTGTGACACTTACACCATTTTCAGTAAAATATATGCATTTTTCACTATATAATATGATGTAAAAACGGGTGTAAAAACGAGGTCAATTGCTCATGTCATACCGGAAGTGTATGATCGTTTTTTCTTAATACAGATGTTATTTTTTAACAAATTCTGTTGTTAATCTAAACTAAACTACTTAAAATATTGCTTTTAGATAAAATCAGATTTTTAGAAATTGATCATGTGAAATCACGTGATCCGGGAGACCTCCCACGAACTTTCCACACATTCTTCAAAATAGCATCTAACTCGAGGGTATTGTTTACAAACGATGTTTACCGGTATATAACAGAAATAGCCGAGGTTATTTCCGATTTTTAAAGTGAAGTTACAAGAAATTTGAAGTAAGACTCCAATGTTCATTGTTTGCTGACAATTGCTCATTAATTTTTTAACACAAACTGTTAGTACCACGAACTTAGGACACACGAGGATAATTGATATCTGTAAGCAGTAGAGACAACAGTTCTACACAAATACATATCGGATGGTATAAACCTTATTATTGTAATGGATTCTGGAGGGTATCAATATGTGAAAATATTTTCATGTATTATGAATACATGTACAAGTTAACCTGTCTTAAAGGTCACCTGCTTTTTAATGCCAGTAAAATGTTATCCCAATCACTCTTTAATCAGGTTTTTTACCTGTATATGAGGACCACCTGTCTATAAGGGCCACTGTTAGTGGTTCCCTTGGGTGGCCTTTATATACAAGTTTGCCTGTATTTAATTTGTATATGAGGACCACCTGTCTATAAGGGCCACTGTTAGTGGTTCCCTTGGGTGGCCTTTATATACAGGCTTGCCTGTATTTAATTTGTATATGAGGACCACCTGTCTATAAGGGCCACTGTTAGTGGTTCCCTTGGGTGGCCTTTATATACAAGTTTGCCTGTATTTAATTTGTATATGAGGACCACCTGTCTATAAGGGCCACTGTTAGTGGTTCCCTTGGGTGGCCTTTATATACAAGTTTGCCTGTATTTAATTTGTATATGAGGACCACCTGTCTATAAGGGCCACTGTTAGTGGTTCCCTTGGGTGGCCTTTATATACAAGTTTGCCTGTATTTAATTTGTATATGAGGACCACCTGTCTATAAGGGCCACTGTTAGTGGTTCCCTTGGGTGGCCTTTATATACAAGTTTGCCTGTATTTAATTTGTATACATGTACATATGTCTCCTATGTCTTGTCAATGCAATTATTAACTCACCTGAACAAAGTGCAAACGACATATTGTCATACTCGCAGTGCTTTCACCGGCATCCAATGTTCAGTTTATGATGTAACTTTTATGAAATCATGATGCTTTTATACAGGTGAGCTGTCTTGTGTTATTTACATTATTTCAGTAGTTGTTTACATTTACAGAAATCAGGTGGTAAACTCGCTGGTGGAAGAGTAGAATTAGCAGATAATGATGAACCTGTAAAGAAGAAGAGAAAAGTAATATCTCGAGTCGTAAGACCGACATTAGGGGCACAGTTTAAAGCTGCAGATTTGACCTCTGTTACTCAGGTAATCATTTAATTATAGGACATTTCTTTCAAGAGTTATTGAACCAAACTAGTTTCCAGCATCCATTTTACTATTCTATATCCATAATTCAGTAAAATGGTGTTTAATTATGTTAATATTGAAATATCATTTTCAGTCATATATGCAATATAAAGCTATGCTATATGTATTTAATATTTTTAAATTATTGATAATCTTTTATATATTTTTATGGAATTATTATTTTCTGTTGTTTTTACATTGCACTACGTGGCTTTTTACGTTGATTGTGTACCAAAAATAGCACCTGACATATGCATCGATCACCCAATTTTGGTCATTTGTATTGTCCCGTTATTTGCATAATTGCATAAATTTCCTGACAAACAGGTTATTCAGTTAAGTGGAATTTACTTTTTAGCAATTCCCTAATGTTTTTGTTTTTTTATTATTTTTTTTTTGGGGAGGGGACTAAATTTCACTAATTTTGTAATTCGGTTCATCAGGATTACAATTTGAAAATTAATTAGTATAAGGTCATGTGTAGTATCATTAAGATTACACTGTACTTCAGACAACATTCAGCTAATTAAAATGTGTAGATTGTTGAACTAGATGTAGTTACTTCATGACTGGGAGATGTGAAATTGATGTTATTTATGATAAATTGCTGCAGAAAACTATATTGATGAAATTTTTAAATTGTGCATTTCAGCATATTAACAAAATACCGTTGCTCAAATGTTGTAGTTTAAAAAATATGCCTCTGACAGGATATAGCCACTCCCCAAAAATTAAGCTTTCTGACTGTTTACTTCATTGAATTTTGAATTGACTTTCAACCTTTTGTTTTGTAGATTTCAAAAATGCTGGGAGGCAAATCATTTTGTGTGATAAATGGACAGCCAGAATTCCCAAAGCCAGAAATAGAAAAGAAAGTTGTAGAATTTGGTGGAACTGTTGTACAAAACCCAGGTATTTGGAGATTTAATGAGCATTGATTCTAATTTCCATTTAGTTAAATGAAAAATGAATAGAATTAATGAGAGTGTAAAGAGTGTAAACTGTCCTTTCAGTTAATTTTTCATTGATCTGAATGAAAATCAAACCTTATCAATACTTATAATTAAATCTCTATTAAGAGATAAAACAGTTTTTACCATTTCGACATTATGAATGATTTTAACATCCTAAAATCACATATGTCAGGGTTGTAAATGACTGCATCACTATCCTTGAAGTTATTGAGAATTAAACAGAATAGCTTCTTACCTATTACTGATAAAATCATTAGAAATTTATCAAGTTTTTTGAGTGTATTAAAGCAAGGCAGAGTACATGATTTTAATGCAGCTTTAGTCCAGATTGTTGATTCCATTCTCCAGAATATGATTGTAAATTCATTTTATTTTGTTCTTTAATTTTAGGTCCGACGACATTTTGTGTTCTTGCAGAAAAAATAGCGATTAGAGTGACAAATTTAATCAAAAGAAATATGTATGATATTGTTAAAGTAGATTGGTTTCAGAAATGTGTTGATGCACAACGATGGTTACCATGGTAAATATAATGAATACACACTTTTGAAATACATTTACGAAGCGAAAAAAAAAAAAAAATTCAGCATGTTTAAACACTAGAAGGTTGGTTGGATGGAATATTGTTTTACTCATTCAGCATTATTTAACTTATGTGTATATTGATTGAGGCAGTTTGTTCAGGAATGGTGGAGGAAACCAGAGGATCTGGAGAAACAAATGACTCTTTGCTAGCAAACTTACAAACTGTCTAAAACTGGGGGATGGTGAATTTGTCAAAGTACTGTTCACACTCTGTAAGTCAGGAAGGTAGACCACTTTGTTACCAAGTCCCCTAACATGTACAGATGTGGTAACCATGGTAATAACTAACAAAACATATGTTAGACTTATCAAACATATGTTAGGCTTATCATACTTGATTTATAAAATTGTCATTATTATTGCCTACTTATGTAGTTGAAGTTTTAAATTATTTACCCTGTAGGTGAATGACTACTTGTTTAATCAAAAGTCTTATAAAATGTTTATTACTAAACCCCTAAAACTTCATCATCTTTACCTTAAAGAGTAAACAAAATTGTTTATTCTAAATATGTTGAATCAATATTTTATATTTATGTGTCAGTTATGTTGGGTTGTAAGTAATGTTGTTAATGATTGAGATAGACCTACTCAGAATTTATAGTTAATTTTTTGTTTGCTGAGTATATACATGTAGAAATAACCATGTTTGTCTGTCTAATGGTCAATCTATCCATGTAAACATGTGTCCACTCAATTACCTTCACATCCTTGAATAGATTTTGATTAAACTTGGCACAAATGTTTGCCAACAAAGTGCCACATACCACATTTATGTGTGTAGGTCAAAGGTCAAGATCACAAGGTCAAATCTTATTTTGGGCAAACTTACAAAGTTACATTTCTAGTTTACTAAGTATTTTATAGTGTACCGGTATATCTACCATACAGGTCACCACTAAGTATTTTATAGTGTACCGGTATATCTACCATTCAGGTCACCACTAAGTATTTTATAGTGTACCGGTATATCTACCATACAGGTCACCACTAAGTATTTTATAGTGTACCGGTATATCTACCATACAGGTCACCACTAAGTATTTTATAGTGTACCGGTATATCTACCATTCAGGTCACCACTAAGTATTTTATAGTGTACCGGTATATCTACCATACAGGTCACCACTAAGTATTTTATGTTTATAGTGTACCAGTATATCTACCATTCAGGTCACCACTAAGTATTTTATAGTGTACCGGTATATCTACCATTCAGGTCACCACTAAGTATTTTATAGTGTACCGGTATATCTACCATTCAGGTCACCACTAAGTATTTTAGTGTACCGGTATATCTACCATTCAGGTCACCACTAAGTATTTTATAGTGTACCGGTATATCTACCATTCAGGTCACCACTAAGTATTTTATAGTGTACCGGTATATATACCATTCAGGTCACCACTAAGTATTTTATAGTGTACCGGTATATATACCATTCAGGTCACCACTAAGTATTTTATAGTGTACCGGTATATATACCATTCAGGTCACCACTAAGTATTTTATAGTGTACCGGTATATATACCATTCAGGTCACCACTAAGTATTTTATAGTGTACCGGTATATCTACCATTCAGGTCACCACTAAGTATTTTATAGTGTACCGGTATATCTACCATTCAGGTCACCACTAAGTATTTTATAGTGTACCGGTATATATACCATTCAGGTCACCACTAAGTATTTTATAGTGTACCGGTATATCTACCATTCAGGTCACCACTAAGTATTTTATAGTGTACCGGTATATCTACCATTCAGGTCACCACTAAGTATTTTATAGTGTACCGGTATATATACCATTCAGGTCACCACTAAGTATTTTATAGTGTACCGGTATATATACCATTCAGGTCACCACCAAGTATTTTATAGTGTACCGGTATATATACCATTCAGGTCACCACTAAGTATTTTATAGTGTACCGGTATATACCACTAAGTATTTTATAGTGTACCGGTATATCTACCATTCAGGTCACCACTAAGTATTTTATAGTGTACCGGTATATATACCATTCAGGTCACCACTAAGTATTTTATAGTGTACCTGTATATATACCATTCAGGTCACCACTAAGTATTTTATAGTGTACCGGTATATATACCATTCAGGTCACCACTAAGTATTTTATAGTGTACTGGTATATCTACCATTCAGGTCACCACTAAGTATTTTATAGTGTACCGGTATATCTACCATTCAGGTCACCACTAAGTATTTTATAGTGTACCGGTATATCTACCATTCAGGTCACCACTAAGTATTTTATAGTGTACCGGTATATCTACCATTCAGGTCACCACTAAGTATTTTATAGTGTACCGGTATATCTATCATTCAGGTCACCACTAAGTATTTTATAGTGTACCTGTATATATACCATTCAGGTCACCACTAAGTATTTTATAGTGTACCGGTATATATACCATTCAGGTCACCACTAAGTATTTTATAGTGTACCGGTATATATACCATTCAGGTCACCACTAAGTATTTTATAGTGTACCGGTATATCTACCATTCAGGTCACCACTAAGTATTTTATAGTGTACCGGTATATCTACCATTCAGGTCACCACTAAGTATTTTATAGTGTACTGGTATATCTACCATTCAGGTCACCACTAAGTATTTTATAGTGTACTGGTATATCTACCATTCAGGTCACCACTAAGTATTTTATAGTGTACCGGTATATCTACCATTCAGGTCACCACTAAGTATTTTATAGTGTACCGGTATATCTACCATTCAGGTCACCACTAAGTATTTTATAGTGTACCGGTATATCTACCATTCAGGTCACCACTAAGTATTTTATAGTGTACCGGTATATCTACCATTCAGGTCACCACTAAGTATTTTATAGTGTACCGGTATATATACCATTCAGGTCACCACTAAGTATTTATAGTGTACCGGTATATATACCATTCAGGTCACCACTAAGTATTTTATAGTGTACCGGTATATATACCATTCAGGTCACCACTAAGTATTTTATAGTGTACCGGTATATATACCATTCAGGTCACCACTAAGTATTTTATAGAGTACCGGTATATATACCATTCAGGTCACCACTAAGTATTTTATAGTGTACCGGTATATATACCATTCAGGTCACCACTAAGTATTTTATAGTGTACCTGTATATATACCATTCAGGTCACCACTAAGTATTTTATAGTGTACCGGTATATATACCATTCAGGTCACCACTAAGTATTTTATAGTGTACCGGTATATATACCATTCAGGTCACCACTAAGTATTTTATAGTGTACCGGTATATCTACCATTCAGGTCACCACTAAGTATTTTATAGTGTACCGGTATATCTACCATTCAGGTCACCACTAAGTATTTTATAGTGTACCGGTATATCTACCATTCAGGTCACCACTAAGTATTTTATAGTGTACCGGTATATCTACCATTCAGGTCACCACTAAGTATTTTATAGTGTACCGGTATATATACCATTCAGGTCACCACTAAGTATTTTATAGTGTACCGGTATATATACCATTCAGGTCACCACTAAGTATTTTATAGTGTACCTGTATATATACCATTCAGGTCACCACTAAGTATTTTATAGTGTACCGGTATATCTACCATTCAGGTCACCACTAAGTATTTTATAGTGTACCGGTATATCTACCATTCAGGTCACCACTAAGTATTTTATAGTGTACCGGTATATCTACCATTCAGGTCACCACTAAGTATTTTATAGTGTACCGGTATATCTACCATTCAGGTCACCACTAAGTATTTTATAGTGTACCGGTATATCTACCATTCAGGTCACCACTAAGTATTTTATAGTGTACCGGTATATCTACCATTCAGGTCACCACTAAGTATTTTATAGTGTACCGGTATATATACCATTCAGGTCACCACTAAGTATTTTATAGTGTACCGGTATATATACCATTCAGGTCACCACTAAGTATTTTATAGTGTACCGGTATATCTACCATTCAGGTCACCACTAAGTATTTTATAGTGTACCGGTATATCTACCATTCAGGTCACCACTAAGTATTTTATAGTGTACCGGTATATCTACCATTCAGGTCACCACTAAGTATTTTATAGTGTACCGGTATATCTACCATTCAGGTCACCACTAAGTATTTTATAGTGTACCGGTATATCTACCATTCAGGTCACCACTAAGTATTTTATAGTGTACCGGTATATCTACCATTCAGGTCACCACTAAGTATTTTATAGTGTACCGGTATATCTACCATTCAGGTCACCACTAAGTATTTTATAGTGTACCGGTATATCTACCATTCAGGTCACCACTAAGTATTTTAAAGTGTACCGGTATATCTACCATTCAGGTCACCACTAAGTATTTTATAGTGTACCGGTATATCTACCATTCAGGTCACCACTAAGTATTTTAAAGTGTACCGGTATATCTACCATTCAGGTCACCACTAAGTATTTTATAGTGTACTGGTATATCTACCATTCAGGTCACCACTAAGTATTTTATAGTGTACCGGTATATCTACCATTCAGGTCACCACTAAGTATTTTTATAGTGTACCGGTATATCTACCATTCAGGTCACCACTAAGTATTTATAGTGTACCGGTATATCTACCATTCAGGTCACCACTAAGTATTTTATAGTGTACCGGTATATATACCATTCAGGTCACCACTAAGTATTTTATAGTGTACCGTATATCTACCATTCAGGTCACCACTAAGTATTTTATAGTGTGCCTGTATATCTACCATTCAGGTCACCACTAAGTATTTTATAGTGTACTGGTATATCTACCATTCAGGTCACCACTAAGTATTTTATAGTGTACCGGTATATCTACCATTCAGGTCACCACTAAGTATTTTAAAGTGTACCGGTATATCTACCATTCAGGTCACCACTAGTATTTTATAGTGTACCAGTATATCTACCATTCAGGTCACCACTAAGTATTTTATAGTGTACCGGTATATCTACCATTCAGGTCACCACTAAGTATTTTATAGTGTACCGGTATATCTACCATTCAGGTCACCACTAAGTATTTTATAGTGTGTACCGGTATATCTACCATTCAGGTCACCAGCAGATATGGATACATACATCACCAAAGACCCAGAAGGTGTTTAATCTAGAGTATGATGATTACGGAGACAGCTACTCAGAAAGACCACAGTCGATCAGTTAAAGACAGTATTTGATGAATGAAGAGGTAATGTAACATAGAATAAAACACTGAACTAACATACAATACAATTGCTATATAAAGACTGCTACGTTGTACATAACCCAAGCACAGAAAAACCTGGATGCAAAGTTTTAAAATACAGCACCCCAAACATGGTGGCAAAGTTTTATACAATATCACCTTTTTTTCATTTACACATGTTTCATATCTGTACAGCTGTCTGTCTGTCTGTTTAAATTCCCTGATGGTTTCCAGATGATAACTTAGGAAAAAACATCAATTTGTTTTGTGTCATACTTGTAATATACAGAAGAAAAATATGCATTAAAAATTATGTTTTTGATGTGCATAGATTTATTACCCTAAAGCATAACATTGTTTTATTTAAGAAATGGAAGTAGAATTTTGAGCATGATTAAGTATTTGAAAAGCACCAAATTAAAATTCATAAAATCCTTTAAAAGTCTATCACTACATTTCATAAAACTGAAAACTTGGTGAAATTTACAGGATAAAGCTTTTAGTAAAAAAATAGTATATTTTTGAAATGCACCAAACATCAATTCTGTAGTGGTACTTAGCACATATTATACTCTTTCAACCTGTTAGTATACAGGTGGCTAGATTAACCTGTTGCTCAAATGTCTATTGTAAGATATAGGTAATATTTAAAATCTTCGCTCATATGTCCACTAAAGCCTTCACTCAAATGTCCACTAAAGCCGTTGCTCATATGGCCACTAAAACCGTCACTCAAATGTCCACTAAAGCCGTCACTCAAATGTCCACTAAAGCCGTCGCTCATATGGCCACTAAAACCGTCACTCAAATGTCCACTAAAGCTGTCACTCAAATGTCCACTTAAGCCGTCACTCAAATGTCCACTAAAGCCGTCACTCAAATGTCCACTAAAGCCGTCACTCAAATGTCCACTAAAGCCGTCGCTCAAATGTCCACTAAAGCCGTCACTCAAATGTCCACTTAAGCCGTCACTCAAATGTCCACTAAAGCCCTCGCTCGTATGTCCACTAAAGCCGTCACTCAAATGTCCACTAAAGCCGTCACTCAAATGTCTACTAAAGCCGTCGCTCAAATGTCCACTAAAGCCGTCACTCAAATGTCCACTAAAGCCGTCGCTCATATGTCCACTAAAGCCCTCACTCAAATGTCCACTAAAGCCGTCGCTCATATGGTCACTAAAGCCGTCGCTCAAATGTCCACTAAAGCTGTCCCTTAAATGTCCACTAAAGCCGTCGCTCAAATGTCCACTAAAGCCGTCACTCAAATGTCCACTAAAGCCGTCACTCAAATGTCCACTAAAGCCGTCACTCAAATGTCCACTAAAACCCTCGCTCGTATGTCCACTAAAGCCCTCACTCAAATGTCCACTAAAGCCCTCACTCAAATGTCCACTAAAGCCCTCACTCAAATGTCCACTAGTTTTTTAATTTCGCTGAAATGTTCTGCGCCCGTCCTACTGGTATCGTTTATTTGTATTTTAATCTTATTTCATGATTATCTTGAGTTTCTGAATATTGACAAACATGATTATCACATTTCTACTTTATTTACTTTTAGTTAGAGGATGGTATTGAAGACACCACAGAAATTGCAGAATTAGAAGAAAAATATTTTCCTGATGATTCACCTTATGGCCTCTTTAGAACCTGCAGGTAAATAAAACATAAGAAATCCAGAGGAACTTTACTGTTATTGAGATTTATGTCATTGTTTTCAGTTGGAATCTTTCAAAACATTGTTACACTATAAATATGTCTTGTATGTAATGCTATAATCAAAGCCTAAAAATGGTAAGTTTAACAGAATTTAAAAAAAAAACCTTTTTGTACGGCGTTCATGACAGTGAAAGTGTACATTGCTATCGCTTTCTTTAAAATCGGGCTTCTTTAATATGAAATAGTATGAAATAGTACGCATCAGAAATAGTGCACCTGGTAAATAAACGTGAAAGGAATATATCTGTTTTATCATGAGATATGTATTCTGAGATGGGTAATGCATTTGGTTACATATGGACATTTCAAATCAATTTTTAGAAAATATTTCGGAATCTAGTATAATATTGTGGTGGGATGCATCCAATAATTTGTGCAGTCTGGCGAACTGATCTGTAGAATACAATAATAAGTAGTCCATGAAGTTTTCGTCCTACGATGTAAAATCATAACTTTTTATAAAATAACAACGGCAGGTGAATTTACCAATTCTTTATAAAATTGGCGGTAATTTAAATTTATTTTAAAGAGTATAATAACATATTTTGGTGTCGATGTATTCTGTCACATTTTAAAACTGATTTATCGATTAGATTGCACTTCCGTGAAAGGGGGATAAATCGTACAGTGCCATGTGCAAATTGAGCTCTTGGAATACAAATGTGGTATTTAAATACTTACCGATTTGGAAGTAAAATTAACATGAAATGGGATTATTGTTAGTGATAATCAGCAGTTTATTAAAACCCAGACTTAACAGCAAATGATCCAGTTACATGTACATACAAACGCTAGAATGAACCCCTTCATAGCGACAGTCGGGTCTGCAAAAACTACTTTCTCTCTATCCAAAATGACAAACAACGATCAGACGCAATTTATAAAACTTTATTAAATTTTAATTACTGATTGTCTTTATCATATATTTATGGATTTATTTTTTGTCGTTTTTTACTTAGCAATACATGGTTTCAGGGGTACTTTGTTTTATTTTTCAAAAACGCCATCCGTCGGACTATGCATCGATCGACCCCTCCCCCGCCGTTGGGATTTTTGGTTATATTCATAGTCTTGCCCCAACCCTATTTTCCCAACTACGCTGTACAGCAGCACGGCAGTGCTATGTTTTAACAGAAATAAACACTGCTAATGTATACAACAACTTATGTTAATTATCCTAAATAAATGTGATAAATAGCAGTGTTGTAATGATCTGGATGTGGAAGTTTGGAAATATGAAAATATTTTACGTTTGATTCATTATTTGTTATGTTTGATTCATTATTTGTTATGATATTTACAGATTTTACATGGACAACAACATGGTTATTGGTGATTCATCAACACATATCAAAGATTGCAGTTTAGATTTACTATCACTACAAATACGTTTTTTTGGTGGCACGATATCAGATGATTTAGACAATGGAGTTTCTCATGTCATGGTCGACAAAAGGTTTGTTGTTATTATAATGAGATATAAAACTTATAAAGTATTAATAGACTGTATATACACAAGTGAGTTATACTGTTATCTAACAGACCCTAAAGATTTAATGGCTGAAGACTTGTTTTTAAAAACTTTGAAGAATGCAAGATTCCAGCCCACCTAGTGGATGAATGGTGTCTCTTGAGTATAATATCTTATTCAGAATCCTAAATGCAGATTGAACAGGTTGTAGATTTGTAATTGTGTATAAAAATGTGACAAATGTTGTCCAAAATCAGTTTTTTTTCAGCCTAGAACTCTGGGTCCCTCAAATGTTAATAAATTCCTAGTGTCTATCTGCATGATCTGAAGTGACAACTTGTGGTTTTTTTTTTAAGTCTTAAACAGTTGAAAGCAATTAGAGGTTTACATGTCATGGCTGCGTTCTTTCTTAACCAGCAGTGTGCAGTATTACAAGGTTAGAAATTTTCTTCGTGTAAAATTGGAAATGTCTATCACTGTGATCACGAGTACCGGTAAGTTGCACAAATCTCACTTGAAGAAAATAACCTTCTCATAAATAGAGATGAATCTACAATGTGTATATAAATAGACTAGTGTTTACATCCTAATATATTATACTCTTTTCTCATTTTTTTTCACAGTGATTTGAATAGATTACAAACACTTAGAGATGAAAGAAGAAAAAGGAAGAAGAAATTCTACATCGTAACAGAGGACTGGATACGAGAATGTATAGAAGAAGGAACGTTGACATCAGAACGGTCACATGAACCTGTATAAGTTATTGACTCGGGTGTAAAACAACATTATTGTCTTATTTTATAACTGTGTCATTTTCTTATCTAAAATTGGAACAAATTATATACTTCTGTAAATGTAAAAGACTAGTGCAATATTTGAAATATTAATGTCAGAGCAGCTATATTCTTCATTCATGTCATGCCAATGTTGTGTAGGTTCCTATGATTCTGTATCTAAAGCAGACTCAAAAGTAGATCACATTAACTTATTTGTAACCAACTCTCTTACAAGATAACAATAAATTGTAATAAAAATAGTGTGAAATAGGATTCATCAAAATAACTGGCAGTGTATTTGGATTTCCTGTCATTTTAGCATTGGTTACTTTGCCAACGGATATTGGTACATGTATTTTATTTATAAACTGCATATAGATGTACATGTATGTGTGGTAGTTATGATTTTTTTGATTAATATTTTTTAATTTTTGTACAATAAGAGAGTATAATATTTTACACTATAATGGACATTTTTATTATTTGTAAGTTATTTATTAATAAATATAACGTGTATACCCATGATGTTGTTGTACATTATATTATCATACTTATAGCTGGATACTTATTACTTGTCTGCTTGGAGTACCTGTGGAAAACATTGCACTTTGGCAAATGTATTAATATTTCACACTAGGATCTATGAGTGGGATTAGTACCTAGGCACTGTGATCCATTAGGCAGTACTTTAGACCGTCCAGTAACTGAGGCTCTTTTCTATGACAAGGAACATTATTTGATCTCATCTGAAGGACTCCTTGGCTGTCATTTTTAAATGGCAGGGATTTTAACGATGAATACTCACCATTATTTGGTCTGAAGTTTATATTTTATTTACTCGACCAGGAGTTCATGTTGAGTAGAGTTTATGCTGTTTTACTCCCCAGTAAGAAGATTTTCACTTAATATATATTGTGTTTGTCAGTTCAGGGATAATGGGGGGAATTGGAGAGCTGGGAAGAAAACACAAACCTATGGTGAGTAAACTGTCTCAGACGAGGATCTGCCCCGAGTAGGGAATTGACTCTAGTCAGTAAGATGTACTATAATCTGTAAGTGTATGCTTTATACCACTCTGCCACCAAGGTCACTATTTGATAAAGAGAAATGTCAGCAATGTCTCCATCATTGATTACAGTTTTATTGTTCTTCTACCTGTAAGAGCAGTATAATCAAAAGTCATCTTCAGTCATGCCTCAAAAAGGACTGCAAAATTTGTGGTGAAAAGTACTGAGAATACTAAAAACAACTATTTAGAAACAATTTTACACAGGGAAACTCTTAAAACAGCCAAGGACTTAATCATGTTAATTTTGATACAATAATACCAGTATCTTTATCAAATCTGATCTAAGCCTTACAGCAAAAATGCGAAGGACCCCAAAAAAAACCTTCAATAATTCCCCCCAAAAAACATTTCAAATTTTGTAATAAAAAATTTTGAGGGAATTGTACTAAGGATACTAAAAACAACTCTTTTACTAAAAGAATTTTACACAGGAAAATTTAAAACAAGAGGCCCATGGGCCTTAACGCTAACCTGAAGAAGAGTACATATCTTATGCAGAGGTTCAATGGTCAATGACATTAATAAAAGAGAATATCAAAATTTTCAGCAGTAAGGGCCAATAATATGCAAGTATTTTTGCAAATTAATTATAATAATTATTATATAAGTATGCTATATATAGCATATTTAAAGTCTAGCTACAATATATTATTTATAAACAGCTAAAACATCTGTATATTAAAATGTGCATTAGGCCAATACCTACAGTATTCCAATATACATGCCTATACAAAGAGTTTATAGTTTTTGAGATAATTAACCATTTAAGTATTCGTTTGCATCTATGACCTTGACCTTTAAACCTATGACCTTCATTCATATATCAAAATGATTGTTGTGCAAATGCCTACAATATTCCAATGTACATGTCTATACAAAAAGTTTATAGTTTTTGAGATAATTAACCATTTAAGTATTCGTTCGCATCTATGACCTTGACCTTTGAACCTATGACCTTCATTCATATATCAAAATGATCGTTACGCCAATACGTACCTTATTCCAATATACATGCCTATACAAAAAGTTTATAGTTTTTGAGATAATTAACCATTTAAGTATTCATTTGCATCTATAACCTTGACCTTTGAACCTATGACCTTCATTCATATATCAAAATGACCGTTAGGCCAATACATACCTTATTCCAATATACATGCCTATACAAAAAGTTTATAGTTTTTGAGATAATTAACCTTTTAAGTATTCATTTGCATCTATGACCTTGACCTTTGAACCTATGACCTTCATTAATATATCAAAATAATCAATAGGCCAATACCTACAATATTCTAATATACATGCGTATACAAAAAGTTTATAGTTTCTGAGATAATTAACCATTTAAGTATTAGTTTGCATCTATGACCTTGACCTTTGAACCTATGAACTTCATTCATATATCAAAATGATTGTTGTGCAAATGCCTACAATATTCTAATATACATGCCTATACAAAGAGTTTATAGTTCTTGAGATAATTAACCATTTAAATATTCGTTCACAGCTATGACCTTGACCTTTGAACCTATGACCTTCATTCATATATCAAAATGATCTTTAGACCAATGCCTACAATATTCCAATATACATGCCTATACAAAAAGTTTATAGTTTTTGAGATAATTAACCATTTAAGTATTCGTTCAATTCTATGACCTTGACCTTTGAACCTATGACCTTCATTCATATATCAAAATGATCATTAGGCCAATACCTACAATATTCCAATATACATGCCTATACAAAAAGTTTATACTAGTAGTTTTTAAAATAATTAACCATTTAAGTATTCATTCGCGTCTATGACCTTGACCTTTGAACCTATGACCTTTATCTATATATCAAAATTATCGTTAGGCCAATACCTACAATATTCCAATATACATGCCTATACAAAAAAGTTTATAGTTTTTGAGATAATTAACTATTTTGGTATTCTTGGACATCTGTGACCTTGACCTTTGAACCCATGACCCTGATCTATGTATCAAAATGATCGCCATGTTAATACCTACAAATAACTGAAAATCCTACGCCATTTTCACGAGAAATGTTAAAAAAAATAGCATTTTTTATCAAAGGTCAAAAACTGGGACATGACCTTGACCTTCGACCTTGACATCAATTGGAAGAAAATTGCAAGACAAGATCAACAGTGAAAACTCCATACAATTATCTTCAGCCATTATGAAGTTATAACAATAAATGTCTCATTTTAAAAATTACGTAATTTTATGCAAAAAACGCGTAACCTATTTTTCGTCTAATTTTCATGAAAAAACACAGTTCCCAGGTATGCTGAATCCAAACAATCAAAATTTCGCCTGCACCTTTTGGTTTCAGAGAAGAAGATTTTTTTTGTCTTTTTGCTATTTTTAGTAACAGCGGCCATCTTGTTGGGCGTGGCCAAACGCCGAACACAATTTTGAAAGGCTGCTATCCAGGCATGATAATCACTGAGTTTCATCAAATATGGCCCAGTAGTTTTGGAGGAGAAGATTAAAATGTAAAGTTTACACACGACGGACGACGCACGACGGACGACGCACGACGGACGGTGATAGATTGCAATAGCTCATTTGAGCCTTTGGCTCAGGTGAGCTAATAAAAAAGCCAAAGACTTAATTTCTAATCTATTAAAATAATGTCTTTATTAATATTTCACAGATAGCTTTTCATCTATCAACACAGAGATAAGATATTAAAATCATCAATTAAATACACAGTAACAATGTGATAATCAAATGGTATGGTTTTCTATATAAAACTCCATATTAAAACAAATTTTATTTTCACTCATCTTAAATATTTCTTGATGTATAAAATATTAACTACCCACAAATCACAAACATACATGTACGTCTTGATAAAATCAACCATTATTCTGATCACATGACAGATATTACAAGAAGTATTTGAGGCCAACTAAAATAATAAAAAGGTATGAATTCTCTCCCATAACATTTAAATGCTTTCAAGGCACTCAATGGATTCAGCTGAACAAGTTTCTCAAAACTTGGTTATCTCCCTTTATCATAACCCCAAAAAGCTAGAACTTCCAATATCATTCACATTTTTCAAGATACATTTACTACTACAGTTTAGCAATATTTTTCTACAGTATTTTGATTAGAATGGAATACAGGTATGTTTGCTGGTGAAAAATCAATGACATAATAAAATAGTTATCATTTTGAAAGGTTTGCTGGTGAAAAATCAATGAAATAATAAAATAGTTATCATTTTGAAAGGTACAAGTAAAGCATACAAAAATTGTACGTAACTACCGATATGTTTTACATGTATAAGGTTGTTGAGATCCTTCTGGTGTGGCCTTCTTATACATGATTAAAATGATGGATATGGTCAAGCTTTACTATACTAGTACTTTGATTTGTTAGCTCTGTAATTGTGATCCTACAAAACTATAATTTACAATCAACACTGCAGTGGAACAAACTGTTATACACCAACTAATTACCAACAAACTGTTATACATCATTCCAATCAAATAGAAAAAGTGATAAAAACAACTTAGATTAAACTCTCATACAGCTCAGCTTATCAATAACACAAATATGAAAATTAATATTATACCAACTAAAAAAAGATAAAAACAGAGAACTTTGGTATCTGTTTCAGTGTAAAAATAACAGGTTTACTGATTAAAAAATATATTTCCTGTTTTTCTTATTTTTGCCGGATATAACAGACATTGTGTTTGTTTCCTGGTATAAACTTTTATACCACACACCTATTAAATCAATTATTGTTAAACAAAACAAAACATTAACTCCTGTATTTGGATTATCACACTTGAACAACCTGCCTACTGAAATAACTTGAGATAATTACCAACTAAATATAAATATAATAAAGTCAACAACAAAAAGTAACTACTAACTTCTAGTTCTAATTAGTTTTTAAATATCAACTATACATAGTGTTTAATACACACACCCTAAGTGGCAAAATCTTCAGTCTGCTGAAGGTGGCCAGAAACAAGAAAAAGAAGAAAACAATAAATAGGTAATAAACTGATTTTTGTGTTAAATACTGGAATGACTTATTGTTTTTATGACGACATAGATACATGTTTCTTGCACCCCAGATAGAAAAATCCATAAAAAGAGAGGTGCAAGATATCTCCATCTTGTACCCCCCTGTGCAAGATAGCCTACACACCGTTTTTCCCGCAATCTTTTATCAACAAAATCAGAGGTGTACCGAAAGTTGAAATTGATTTAAAATTGAATTTTGTACTTTCTGGTGCAAGAAATAGAATCAATCACTACCTGTAATGCCAGATAAGAAAATCTCAACCCTCGTTCTAATATATTTGGTCCAGAACTCGGCAAGCCTCGTTCTGGACCAAATATATTAGAACTCGGGTTGAGATTTCCCTATCTGGCACCACAAGTTGTGATAGATTCTTTTAATCTGATGATAAAATAACACTATTGGATCTCAGTGAATATAGTCTTTCAGCGATGTTGTGGCAGAGTGTTTATAAACGTAGGCAAGTTTAATAAAACAAAAAGGTATTAATACTGTGTCATCGTATACTTATATCCACACCTTCATTTGTCAACCCTATATCCCTATCTACATTATACAGACTCTTCCGTGTTTATACACACTCTGCCACAATATCTACACCACATAACTCTATAAACATCTACACCACATAACTATATAAGCCTGCCAACATATGTATATAATCATGAAATATGACACTTTATTCATCACAACTCTCCTACTGTTAAAATAAAACTTGGTTTACTGTGCCATCATACATATATAGTATATGATGTATGGAATAACAATACATTTACCACCCTCACCATGTAATAGGGAATAATGATATGACTGCCTACGGGCATTATGATATCACTGCCTAGGGGTGTAACAACATGATTGCCTATGGGTGTAACAGTATGACCTTCATTTGATGTTCTGATATGACTGCCTACAGTAGGGGTATAACAATATGTCTCCCTGGGGGTGTAACAATATGACGGCCTAGGGTTGTAACAAGATGACTGCCTAGGGTTACAACAATATGACATCTCAATCACAGTTTAACAAGAAGGTAAATATATTAGTAAACATGTTATTAAAATAATCTTATGGCTATATAATATAATCTTTTTTATATAAAATGATTTTTACGGGTTATTCAAAAGAACTGATGCCATCTTGTCATACCATGGTGTATCAAAACACTGTATAGTAGAGTGAATATTGGACAATGATAAAACAAACCACAACTAAAGATTGAGTGAGTAAGTGAGTGAGTAATAGTGTTTAATGTCCCAGTCAAGAATTTTTCACTTATATCCAGACGTCGCCAGCTAAAAAAGTCTGACTTTATTTCTAAATAACATTTCCCTTAACTTCTAACAGATAATTACTGTATATAACTGGTTGAGAAGTAATGTCTATCATGTAACATTCAATAGATCAACATGAGGGTCTAACATGTCCACATAATTATCAGCCTTGTTCCAGTTAAACCATTGAATATGTTAGATTCCTGAGAAAGGATGTAATTACTATAATATTTGGAAACAGAATCTGGATTAAAACCATTCAGAGCTTCATGAATAATTTTTACTAACAAATTTGTGAAAATAAAGTGCAACAAAAATAAACTGATGTACAGAAATCCTGAACTGTATGACTAATTTGTATTACACGGTATAATAAGGTTTATTCCCCGAACGCCTACTCGATTAAAACAAACAAGTAATTAGTTTAGGGATTAAGAGGCCTTCTTGGGGGAGTTAAATTTCAAGTTGATTACCTGTAAACATTTTATTAATTATAAACATAGAATAGAAAAATTTTAATTGTTATATTAAAATGGAATATACTTTATTTATAAAAATCAACCAAAAACTCTACAAGTAATATAAATAATAAAGTTTATTCAGTATCATATTTTAAACAATCAACATTATACTATGCACAAATTATCAAGTGTATTAAAAAATGAAATAGATATATTAAAATTTATTTATTTGGTTAATTAGAGAGAAAACCTGGAATATTGAATTTAGCATATTTAAATTTTGATTTTTAAAGCATTTTTGTATTTTAATAAAACAATAAAATATTGTCTTTGAATAGATACAGAGAGTATGAACTAAAATGGATACAAAATAAAATATGCTGGGGCATACCGTATTATCCTAATTTTTTTCATTCCATGATAGTTAATTTTCAACATTTTTTTGCTTATTGATTGAGATATTGAAATTATATTTGGTATGTGTTTTCCTTAGGATGCGATACAGGGTAAGTTTGGGTTTTGTTTTCATTGACTTACTTTCTTGAGACTTATGGTTCTTGGGATGAGAAAATTTCATGAAATGGTTAATTGGAGTAAAAATTTTGAGTTGCAAACCAGTTTGCATTCAAAACACAAGTAACAAAATTAAAAATTCAATGCTTCTTCTGAATAAACTGATAGTTGGATTTTATTTTCACCATTTATTTGACAATTTATACTCCATAACACTGATTTTTTTCCGAAAGTGTTAATTTTAATCCAAAATACACAATTTCTCGTAAATTTTACATAATTCTTTTAAACAAATTTCCTTTAAAGTTATTTTAAGTAAGATAATTTGCTTATTTAAAAGTATTATTTAAGTAATTTCTCTTAAATAATTTCCTTGGAATTAGATGAAGATTTGACTTTACAGTCAAATTCTAATGCACGTTGTACTTCATGGTTTTACACTAATTTCAGTTTAAACAAACTAACCAACATTATAATTTACAATAAAATATTGCATGTTTAAATTAATAATTTAAGAGTATCTGAACAACATCATAGAAACTTCATTTAAAAAAATTGTCATAAGTTTTAATATTTATCTTAAAATTCAGGTAAATTATTGGTCAAATTATAGGTAAAGCACCTTTGAAAGGCCCCTTAATCCCCATCTCTAATAAGGTGTTGTTTTATGCGAGTAGGCGTTCGGGGAACACACCTATAATAAATACTTAATATACGTCATCTCACTATAAGAAAAATTAGGTAAAGTAACTGTTGGTTGGTATGGTATGTTTGAACAACATTGTACATTAACCAAACTTAAGATATTTGTTTTGACCAAAAAACTTTAATGTTGCATGGATGTCAGAATTCACTCCACTATTCACACTAAGGGGGATAACTAGCTCTGTCAAATTTTAAGCAGGCAGGATAAACTGTTCGGTTCAATTAAGAATTTTATAAGTTTTTATATGAATATAAAAAGTTATAAATGTATAAACTATTTATATAAGAATGGCACATGAATAGTATCAGAACTTTTGAAATACCTGGTATTACATTATGTATCACAGCATGCAGAAATGATTTTCTATGTTAATATTTGTCAAACTTTGACTTTAGTCATTTGTTTAAGATTTTGTCGTGATTTCATGGCAGCCAGGTAATTGTCACATTCTTCTTTCATCTGTACTAGTTTATCTCTGGGATCTATTTTGGGTAATGGTGGACATTTGCAGTCTGCTCTCAAATCCAAATACTGGTAAAAAAGACAAAAATATGTATAAAATATAAAACCTAATTATCAAAAAAAAAACAAAAAAACAAAAAAAAAAAAAAAACAAGAGGCCCATGGGCCTTAACGCTCACCTGTGATCTTTGAACCCATGTGCTTCATTCAAATATCAAAATGATAATTCGGCCAATATTCTAAAATACATCCCTATACAAAAAGTTTATAGTTTTTGAGATAAATAATCATCTCAGTACTTGTTTGTATCTGTGATCTTGACATTTGAACCCATGCTCTTCATTCATACATCAAAATGACCACTGTGCCACTACCAACAATATTCTAATATACATGCCTATACAAAAAGTTAATAGTTTTCAAGATAATTAACCATTTAGGTATTCATTTGCATCTGTGACCTTGACCTTTGAACCCATGACCTTCATTCATATATCAAAATGATCATTAGGATAATACCTAAATATTCTAATATACATGGCTATACAAAAGGTTTATAGTTTTTGAGATAAATAATCATTTCAGACCTTGTTCACATCTGTGACCTTGACCTTTGAACCCATAACCTTCATTCATATATCAAAATGGTTGTTGGGCTAATACCTACAATATTCTAATATACATGCATATACAAAAAGTTCATAGTTTTCAAGATAATTAACCATTCAGGTATTCATTCACATCTGTGACCTTGACCTTTGAACTCATGACCTTTATTCATATATCAAAATGACCATTGGGCCATTACCTACAATATTCTAATATACATGCCTATACAAAAAGTCTATAGTTTTAGAGATAAATAATCATTTCAGTACTTGTTTACATCTGTGACCTTGACCTTTGAACTCATGACCTTTATTTATATATCAAAATGACCATTGGGCCATTACCTACAATATTCTAATATACATGCCTATACAAAAAGTTCATAGTTTTGCAGATAATTAACTATTTTGGTACATCTGTGACCTTGACCTTTGAACCCATGAACTTAATCGATATATCAAAATGATCGTCATGTCAATACCTACAATTAACCAAAAATCCTACATCATTATCACCAGAAATGTTTAAACAAGAGGCCCATGGGCCTGATACGCTCACCTGATAACTAATGGCTAGCTGATAGATTTAAAGACAACATAAATACTAAACCCCAATGACTTTTTTCTTTACATCATGATAACTTTTGTTTTAATACCTACAACATTCTAGTATACATGGCTATACAAAAAGTTAATAGTTTTCAAGATAATTAACCATTTCAGTATTGTTTCACATCTGTGACCTTGACCTTTGAACCCGTGACCTTTTTCTATACATCAAAATGATCGTTGTATCAATACCTACAACATTCTAATATACATGCCTATACAAAAAGTTTATAGTTTTGGAGATAATTAACCATTTCGGTATTGTTTCACATCTGTGACCTTGACCTTTGAACCCATGACCTTTTTCTATACATCAAAATGATCGTTGTATCAATACCTACAACATTCTAATATACATGCCTATACAAAAAGTTTATAGTTTTGGAGATAATTAACCATTTCGGTATTGTTTCACATCTGTGACCTTGACCTTTGAACCCATGACCTTTTTCTATACATCAAAATGATCGTTGTATCAATACCTACAACATTCTAATATACATGCCTATACAAAAAGTTTATAGTTTTGGAGATAATTAACCATTTCGGTATTGTTTCACATCTGTGACCTTGACCTTTGAACCCATGACCTTTTTCTATACATCAAAATGATCGTTGTATCAATACCTACAACATTCTAATATACATGCCTATACAAAAAGTTTATAGTTTTGGAGATAATTAACCATTTCGGTATTGTTTCACATCTGTGACCTTGACCTTTGAACCCATGACCTTTTTCTATACATCAAAATGATCGTTGTATCAATACCTACAACATTCTAATATACATGCCTATACAAAATCAAAGTACTGAAGGTACTGAAGCATCAGCTAAACTGAGCAATTTGATAAAAAAAAATGTGCACTTGAAACTGAGATTTGTCTAATGAATCAGTAACAAATGAAAATCATGCAAATAATAGATACTGTGATCGGGAAGCTTTTAACAACTAGTCTGCTTTTTATGCAAGTTGTTAGGTTCTAACATATTGATATGTTACAATGGTCAAAATGGACATGCCACGCAATGTTTATCAATTGAGTAAACTAAGTAATTCGCATAAATATAAATTTTCAATTTTTGAAAAACCAAGAGAGAAAAATTGTATTCACCCGACCCCAAATCTGAGTGAAATATCTCAAGCGTAACGGAAAAAAGTCCAGAGAAACCATCATTTTGATAAAATCCACAAACTGAAAGGGGCATAACTCCACTAAAACGCAGTCGACTGGAAGAAAACCCAAACTGGATCTGTAATCACCACCATCATCATCATTATCACTTCTCATATCACATTTTGATCATCAAAATGAAGATATCATCATCATCATCATCATCATCATTAGCAGCAGCAGTAGAACCCATACCATGACAATCACCACCACCATTATAAAAATCATTTTCAGAAATCCTCATGTTACATCATTAATATGGTCACATCTCATCATAGCTCTTTGTGTCACATAATCATCATCATTATCAGCAGCAGCAGTACTGAATGTCATCATCATCATCATGTCACATCATCAGCATGAAGACATTGGCTTTGTCATCATCATCATCCTGAATAATTATCATCATCGACAGCAGCAGAACTGAATGTCATCACCACCACCACCACCACCACCATCATCATCATCATCATCATACTATCGGCAGTGCTCAGCAGTACTGAATGTCATCATTGCCACCATCATCACAGAACTCATGTCACCATCATAATCATCATCATAGTTCGTCAAGTCACATTGTCATCATCACCATCATCATTCATAGCAGCAGAGCTTATTTTCATCACCACCATCACTATCATCTTCTTCATCACGATTATCATTATCATCATCGGCATCAACAGAACTCATGTCATCACCATCATCAGCATCATTATCATATCTCCTCGTGTCACATCATCATCATGGTGACATCATCATCATATCTCCTCATGTCACATCATCATCATCATCATTATATCTCCTCATGTCATATCATCATCATCATGGTGACATCATCATCATCATCATCATTGGCAGCAGCAGAACTGAATGTCATCATCATCATTATTATTGGCATCATCTTCACCAGATCATCATGCCACATCATCATCGACATAGTGTCATCATCACAAAAAAACTTTCACCATGACCAGCTATTTCCCTTGACTTGCAATTGACAGATTAACCATTGTTGAAGTCATTAATTTTATTCATTGAATTCACAATTAATTTGAAAAAAAAATAAAAATAAAAATAAAACCTTTGTTTTAGAAATAATTTAAATGTATTTAAAATTATTGTTGAATATATATAAATTGTCCAAGTGAGCTTCAAAAGCCTGAATTGGTATAAACCATCCTGACACAATAAGCTAATAATCTGTACCTCCCAATTACAGAAGTTGTCCAGGCTACTGTCTCTTTCAAAAAAAGTTTGTTGACAAGAATTGTGTACAAAAGGGGGAAATATTTCTGAATACGATCAATTGAAAATTAATTGATTATTATTTAGACAACTAAAATGTTACAATAAAATTACTTTGAATTTAAGAGAAACTGTAAGAGGAGTTGAGTTCACAAAGCAGGTACCCCCATTCTAATACTTGCTAAAAAGTGACTAAGTTTCAAAGTCTGGAAAAATGGAGAAAAAATCTTGAAATATTTCCATAAAGTCAGGTCACATCCTCATATATATATTAACATTCTGTGAAGTTTCAAGGTTTTTGGTTGAAATCTGTAAGAGGAGTTGAGTTCACAAAGTAGGTACCCCCATTCAAATACTTGCTAAAAAGTGACTAAGTTTCAGTCTTGAAAAATGGGGAAAAAATCTTGAAATATTTCCATAAAGTCAGGTGCACATCCTCAATATATATAGAAACATTCTGTGAAGTTTCAAGGTTTTTGGTTGAAAACTGTAAGAGGAGTTGAGTTCACAAGATTGGTACCCTATTTTCCCCGCCCTTAGTTTCTGTTCTACTTCACCAACGGTGCTCTAGAAATCGGAAGAACTTAAGAAAGCACAATAACTATGCCCAGTGGTCACATCATATTTGTTCATTTTATGTGAAATAAAGTAATGTGGCTTCATGAAAAGAAATTAAAGGTTGTAAAAACCATGGATTAAACTACTGACAACAACTTTAATCGGATATCCACTGTAAAAACGATCTAATAAGGACTTGTAACAAGGTAAATAAATTTTATCTGAAAATTTTAAAACATCGTTTTTTTTCAGTTTCGTTTAGATTTTGATTTCAAGTTGTTCTTTCTTGCGATTTATTTTGTTGATTCAAAATAAACAACTGGAAAATGTATTTAAATGAACATTGATGATGAAATTGTCTGTCTTCGGAGACATATGGTGAGAAGTGGAGTGTGTGCGGAAGATCGGAAGTATTTGCAGAGATTCGAGAATAAAGCATGCCGTTTTTATATTAAATTACATATTATACCAGTTTTAATTTTACAGCACCAGACGGCCGTTTCGGAATACAATTCCTCATCAGTAGTGCTTGGACCAAAATTATGAAACCAAAATTATTTTGAAGATGTTGAAAAGCTACCCAAAGGACCAAAATATATTTTACCAAATCAAGCTAAGGAAATACTTTGCATGAGGGAGTATACCTTAATTTTTGAGAAATTTCAAATTTTAACTTGCAGGAAATTTAGACAATTATAATATATTTCTGACAATAATACGAAATTATTGCCTACTGAGTTGGTGATATCCTCGGGGCACCAGCCACCAGCAGAGATATCGGCTCAGGGGTTTAAATTACATATTATACCAGTTTTAATTTTACAGCACCAGACGGCCGTTTCGGAATACAATTCCTCATCAGTAGTGCTTGGACCAAAATTATGAAACCAAAATTATTTTGAAGATGTTGAAAAGCTACCCAAAGGACCAAAATATATTTTACCAAATTAAGCTAAGGAAATACTTTGCATGAGGGAGTATACCTTAATTTTTGAGAAATTTCAAATTTTAACTTGCAGGAAATTTAGACAATTATAATATATTTCTGACAATAATACGAAATTATTGCCTACTGAGTTGGTGATATCCTCGGGGCACCAGCCACCAGCAGAGATATCGGCTCAGGGGTTTAAATTACATATTATACCAGTTTTAATTTTACAGCACCAGACGGCCGTTTCGGAATACAATTCCTCATCAGTAGTGCTTGGACCAAAATTATGAAACCAAAATTATTTTGAAGATGTTGAAAAGCTACCCAAAGGACCAAAATATATTTTACCAAATTAAGCTAAGGAAATACTTTGCATGAGGGAGTATACCTTAATTTTTGAGAAATTTCAAATTTTAACTTGCAGGAAATTTAGACAATTATAATATATTTCTGACAATAATACGAAATTATTGCCTACTGAGTTGGTGATATCCTCGGGGCACCAGCCACCAGCAGAGATATCGGCTCAGGGGTTTAAATTACATATTATACCAGTTTTAATTTTACAGCACCAGACGGCCGTTTCGGAATACAATTCCTCATCAGTAGTGCTTGGACCAAAATTATGAAACCAAAATTATTTTGAAGATGTTGAAAAGCTACCCAAAGGACCAAAATATATTTTACCAAATTAAGCTAAGGAAATACTTTGCATGAGGGAGTATACCTTAATTTTTGAGAAATTTCAAATTTTAACTTGCAGGAAATTTAGACAATTATAATATATTTCTGACAATAATACGAAATTATTGCCTACTGAGTTGGTGATATCCTCGGGGCACCAGCCACCAGCAGAGATATCGGCTCAGGGGTTTAAATTACATATTATACTAGTTTTAATTTTACAGCACCAGACGGCCGTTTCGGAATACAATTCCTCATCAGTAGTGCTTGGACCAAAATTATGAAACCAAAATTATTTTGAAGATGTTGAAAAGCTACCCAAAGGACCAAAATATATTTTACCAAATTAAGCTAAGGAAATACTTTGCATGAGGGAGTATACCTTAATTTTTGAGAAATTTCAAATTTTAACTTGCAGGAAATTTAGACAATTATAATATATTTCTGACAATAATACGAAATTATTGCCTACTGAGTTGGTGATATCCTCGGGGCACCAGCCACCAGCAGAGATATCGGCTCAGGGGTTTAAATTACATATTATACCAGTTTTAATTTTGCAGCACCAGACGGCCGTTTCGGAATACAATTCCTCATCAGTAGTGCTTGGACCAAAATTATGAAACCAAAATTATTTTGAAGATGTTGAAAAGCTACCCAAAGGACCAAAATATATTTTACCAAATTAAGCTAAGGAAATACTTTGCATGAGGGAGTATACCTTAATTTTTGAGAAATTTCAAATTTTAACTTGCAGGAAATTTAGACAATTATAATATATTTCTGACAATAATACGAAATTATTGCCTACTGAGTTGGTGATATCCTCGGGGCACCAGCCACCAGCAGAGATATCGGCTCAGGGGTTTAAATTACATATTATACCAGTTTTAATTTTACAGCACCAGACGGCCGTTTCGGAATACAATTCCTCATCAGTAGTGCTTGGACCAAAATTATGAAACCAAAATTATTTTGAAGATGTTGAAAAGCTACCCAAAGGACCAAAATATATTTTACCAAATTAAGCTAAGGAAATACTTTGCATGAGGGAGTATACCTTAATTTTTGAGAAATTTCAAATTTTAACTTGCAGGAAATTTAGACAATTATAATATATTTCTGACAATAATACGAAATTATTGCCTACTGAGTTGGTGATATCCTCGGGGCACCAGCCACCAGCAGAGATATCGGCTCAGGGGTTTAAATTACATATTATACCAGTTTTAATTTTACAGCACCAGACGGCCGTTTCGGAATACAATTCCTCATCAGTAGTGCTTGGACCAAAATTATGAAACCAAAATTATTTTGAAGATGTTGAAAAGCTACCCAAAGGACCAAAATATATTTTACCAAATTAAGCTAAGGAAATACTTTGCATGAGGGAGTATACCTTAATTTTTGAGAAATTTCAAATTTTAACTTGCAGGAAATTTAGACAATTATAATATATTTCTGACAATAATACGAAATTATTGCCTACTGAGTTGGTGATATCCTCGGGGCACCAGCCACCAGCAGAGATATCGGCTCAGGGGTTTAAATTACATATTATACCAGTTTTAATTTTACAGCACCAGACGGCCGTTTCGGAATACAATTCCTCATCAGTAGTGCTTGGACCAAAATTATGAAACCAAAATTATTTTGAAGATGTTGAAAAGCTACCCAAAGGACCAAAATATATTTTACCAAATTAAGCTAAGGAAATACTTTGCATGAGGGAGTATACCTTAATTTTTGAGAAATTTCAAATTTTAACTTGCAGGAAATTTAGACAATTATAATATATTTCTGACAATAATACGAAATTATTGCCTACTGAGTTGGTGATATCCTCGGGGCACCAGCCACCAGCAGAGATATCGGCTCAGGGGTTTAAATTACATATTATACCAGTTTTAATTTTACAGCACCAGACGGCCGTTTCGGAATACAATTCCTCATCAGTAGTGCTTGGACCAAAATTATGAAACCAAAATTATTTGAAGATGTTGAAAAGCTACCCAAAGGACCAAAATATATTTTACCAAATTAAGCTAAGGAAATACTTTGCATGAGGGAGTATACCTTAATTTTGAGAAATTTCAAATTTTAACTTGCAGGAAATTTAGACAATTATAATATATTTCTGACAATAATACGAAATTATTGCCTACTGAGTTGGTGATATCCTCGGGGCACCAGCCACCAGCAGAGATATCGGCTCAGGGGTTTAAATTACATATTATACCAGTTTTAATTTTACAGCACCAGACGGCCGTTCGGAATACAATTCCTCATCAGTAGTGCTTGGACCAAAATTATGAAACCAAAATTATTTGAAGATGTTGAAAAGCTACCAAAGGACCAAAATATATTTTAAAATTAAGCTAAGAAATACTTTGCATGAGGGAGTATACCTTAATTTTTGAGAAATTTTCAAATTTTAACTTGCAGGAAATTAGACAATTATAATATATTTCTGACAATAATACGAAATTATTGCCTACTGAGTGGTGATACCTCGGGGCACCAGCCACCAGCAGAGATATCGGCTCAGGGGTTTAAATTACATATTATACCAGTTTAATTTTACAGCACCAAGCCGTTTCGGAATACAATTCCTCATCAGTAGTGCTTGGACCAAAATTATGAAACCAAAATTATTTTGAAGATTGAAAAGCTACCAAAGGACCAAAATATATTTACCAAATTAAGCTAAGGAAATACTTTGCATGAGGGTAACTGATAACTGAAAAGGACAGGGTGTCATGATCATTTTAAAAGGGGCAAGGTGTTCTGGACTAAAAAGGTCAGTCACTACGCTATGTGAATACATTTGAGCAGGGGCATCGGGTGTCAAATGCAGGCATGCCCCAAACACATGGCTAATTTGCATACGAACTACGGTATTGATATCCAGTACACAACTTCACGAGTCACAAACGATTTATCAACATAGTCAATAACTTGTAAATAAACTTCTTCTTTCAGTTTCGTATCACATTTTTGGGATTAATCTTTGATTTCTACTTTTTTGTTATGCATAATTTCGCCACCGGCAAACTGACAGGAATGAATATTAATACCCAATGAAAGCGGGAAAATCCTCGTGACGTTATGATGAATATTAATGAACCAGGTCGGGATATCCCAAACACGAAATATTATTGACAATCAATTTTCATAAATATATATAATTTATCATCAAATGTGATCCATGTTTTAAGTTATTTAACTTAAAAATTGTTTAATGAGCATACTTTGTGTTTATTTATCGATGTCACTTTGCGTAAATTAAAAAAATCCAATATGGCGGCGACTGTGTACAGCACTGTAGGTCAAAAAGAAGAACGTCGGCGCGAACTGACAAGATCGTCATTTTTGTTGGGTTTTCCGAGGGGCGTATACTTTATGGTTTTTATCTTAAAATTATCATACAAAAGTGAAGAATCAAAATATATATCCAGCAAAAACAATTACGGACTAATACGCGTATGAATATATTTCAGATCGGCACATGTGTCCATGATGAAACATTGCTTTCGTAACTTTCCGGGAGACCCAATCACTCAGATTAGAGTTTATACATACCTGGGATACCGTACATGGAAATTCCCGTAATTTCAGTCGAAACGAAGGATTTGATTGGCTGTCAAGGTGAAATGAGAGCGGCGCTAAATACGAAAAAATCCAACGATCGCTATAAAGCATTCAGCATGGCTGATGCTTTAAAAATTATAGTTTTGGAGATAATTAACCATTTCGGTATTGTTTCACATCTGTGACCTTGACCTTTGAACCAATGACCTTTTTCTATACATCAAAATGATCGTTGTATCAATACCTACAACATTCTAATATACATGCCAATACAAAAAGTTTATAGTTTTCGAGATAATTAACCATTTTGGTATTGTTTTGCATCTGTGACCTTGACCTTTGAACCCATGACCTTTTTCTATACATCAAAATGATCGTTGTTTCAATACCTACAACATTCTAATATATATGTCTATACAAAAAGTTTATAGTTTTCGAGATAATAATTATAATCAGAGGTAAAAAAAATTAGGTCACGACCTTCACAATTGACCTTGACCTCATTTTGAAGATACTCACAAGAAAATGTCAAAACTGAAAACCCCATGGCATTATCTGGTCAAATAGTCAAGTTATAACAATTTGAAGCTATTTTACGATTTTTTCAAAATTAAACGCAAAAACGCGTTACCTATTTTTTATCCGAATTTCACAAAATGAACAAATTACAGGCTTAAGACCCTAGAGAAGCCAAATATCACATCAGAATTTTTCTCTAATCAGTACTTTCGGAGAAGAAGATTTTTTAAGATTTTTGCACCCCTAGGTCACCTTGACCTAGTTATGGTAGCCATGGCAACGCCACGAACAAATCTGAATTGCACCGGCCCATATATACTTCTGACAAAGTTTCATTAAAAACTGTCCGGTAGTTTCAGAGGAGAAGTCGAAATTAGGTGTTAACGACGCACGTACGCACACACGCACACACGCACATACACACGCTGCGCTATGCCATAAGCTCACCTGACCTTCGGTCAGGTGAGCTAAAAATAGCAGTTTTTATCAAAGGTCAAAAACTGGGACATGACCTTGACCTTTGACCTTGACATCAATCGGAAGAAAATCGCAAGACAAGATCAACAGTGAAAACTCCATACAATTATCTTCAGCCATTATGAAGTTATAACAATAAATGTCTCATTTTAAAAATTACATAATTTTATGCAAAAAACGCGTAACCTATTTTTCGTTCAATTTTCATGAAAAACACAATTTTAGTGTATCTAGGTATCCTGAATCCAAATATCCAATCAAAATTTGCCTGCACCTTTTGGTTTCAGAGAAGAAAATTTTTTTGTCTTTTGGCTATTTATAGTAACGGCAGCCATACTGTTGGGCGTGGTCAAACCCCGAACACAATTTTGAAAGCCTGTTACCCAGGCATAATAATCACCAAGTTTCATCAAATTTGGCTCAGTAGTTTTGGAGGAGAAGATTAAAATGTAAAGTTTACGCATGACGGACGACGGACGACGGACGGTGATAGATAGCAATAGCTCATCTGAGCCTTTTGGCTCAGGTGAGCTAAAAAAAAAAAAAAAAAAAAAAAAAAAAAAATAAAAGGAAAGGAAAGGAAAGAAGAAACAATAATGATCTATTAGAAAATAAAGTTACAAAATGTGTCAATACACCACAAACATACAGATCCATGTTCAAATCATAATCCTTAATGCAAATTCAAAACTTTGAATAGTTGCAAATAGAACCACATGGACTTCCACCAGGGAAGTGAAGCAAGGTTCTCCAGAAAGGTAAGTAGGTACGCAACAACTGTTGGCTACATACATGTGTATAGTATTATATAAATGTTACACCAAATGTATTTCAACTACAAGTTCAATGTTATATTGTATATGTAACTGTTTTAAATATCTCTGGAAATAAGAATAAATTCCACCATAAGAAAAATGACAACATAAGGCTTTAGACTTACCACTGGGAAGGAGATGGAATTCCATCACCAGAGATATGACAACATAAGGCTTTATACTTACCACTGGGAAGGAGATGAAGATATGACAACAAAAGGCTTTAGACTTACCACTGGGAAGGAGATGAAGATATGACAACATAAGGCTTTAGACTTACCACTGAGAAGATGAAGAAGATATGACAACATAAGGCTTTAGACTTACTACTGGGAAGTAGATGAAGATATGACAACAATAGGCTTTAGACTTACCACTGGGAAGGAGATGAAGATATGACAACATAAGGCTTTAGACTTACCACTGGGAAGGAGATGAAGATATGACAACAAAAGGCTTTAGACTTACCACTGGGAAGGAGATGAAGATATGACAACATAAGGCTTTAGACTTACCACTGAGAAGGAGATGAAGATATGACAACATAAGGCTTTAGACTTACCACTGGGAAGGAGATGAAATTTCATCACCAGAAATATGACAACATATGGCTTTAGACTTACTACTGGGAAGGAGATGAAATTCCATGACCAGAGATATGACAACATAAGGCTTTAGACTTACCACTGGGAAGGAGATGAAATTCCATGACCAGAGGTATGACAACATAAGGCTTTAGACTTACCACTGGGAAGGAGATGAAATTCCATGACCAGAGATATGACAACATAAGGCTTTAGACTTACCACTGGGAAGGAGATGAAATTCCATGACCAGAGATATGACAACATAAGGCTTTAGACTTACCACTGGGAAGGAGATGAAATTCCATGACCAGAGATATGACAACATAAGGCTTTAGACTTACCACTGGGAAGGAGATGAAATTCCATGACCAGAGATATGACAACATTAGGCTTTAGACTTACCACTGGGAAGGAGATGAAGATATGACAACATAAGGCTTTAGACTTACCTTTGGCATGAGATAATTTATATCTTCTGCTCGTTTGTCTGACAAAGGATGTGTTGATAAAAACTCAAAGACCAGTGCACCAGAAAAATCGTCTATCCTCTTCATCATTTTCCAAAATACTGTGCCTTCTCTGATGTCATAACATGCCTAAAATAGAAGATGATGGATTAGTTCAATCAAGTGAAATGTAGTGAAGTATTGCATAGTTGAGTGTTTTTTTTCCAGCAAATTTAGGTATATTTTCACCCAAAAATTATATAAAGATTCAAAAAGAAGAACTTTGTTGCATACATTAAGATATCACTTTTAACATCCTACAAACACTTCAATATTTCAAAGCTATGAATAAAATTTGACAAGATGATTCATATTATATTTCATTGGTATAACTTGTATAATATATACATGTATATATATATATATATATATATATATATATATATATATATATTAATAAGTTCATTATCATAAACATGATAAACATGCTCTGTGTGTGTGTGTGTGTGTGACGAAACGCCTTTACCTTAGCAGTCATTTTCAAACCAACAACATCAGCTTCTGTTTCTTGTGCTCTGCTGAATGGTAGATGTATCATGTACTAACAAAATAATAAATTTATACAGTAATTTAATTGGTAATAATGGTTATTATAAAGAACCAAAAATCCTAAATCTAAAACAGTGGATAGTTCCACTCAAGATTATAAAACAGTGGATAATTAGAGCTTAAAGCTCTAGTCAAGATTATCAAACAGCGGATAGCTCCAGTCAAGATTATGAAACAGTGGACAATTGGAGCTTTAAGCTAAGATTATCAAACAGTGGATAATTGGAGCTTTAAGCTCCATTTAAGATTATCAAACAGCGGATAGCTCCAGTCATGATTATCAAACAGTGGATAATTGGAGCTTTAAGCTAAGATTATCAAACAGTGGATAGTTAGAGCTTTAAGCTCCAGTCATGATTATCAAACAGTGGATAATTGGAGCTTTAAGCTAAGATTATCAAACAGTTGATAATTGGAGCTTTAGGTCCAGTCAAGATTATTAAACAGTGAATAGTTGGAGCTGTAAGCGCCAGTCAAGATTATCAAACAGTGGATAATTGGAGCTACAAGCTCCAGTCAATATTATCAAACAGTGGAGTGGATAGTTTGAGCTTTAAGCGCCAGTCAAGATTATCAAACAGTGAATAATTGGAGCTTCGAGCTCAGTCAAGATTATCAAACAGTTGATAGTTGGAGCTTTAAGCTCCAGTCAAGATTATCAAATGGTGGAGTGGATAGTTGGAGCTTTAAGCTCCAGTCAAGATTATCATCCAGTGGATAATTGGAGCTTTAAGCTCCAGTCAAGATTATCAAACAGTGGATAATTGGAGCTTCAAGCTCCAGTCAAGATTATCAAATGGTGGAGTGGATAGTTGGAGCTTTAAGCTCCAGTCAAGATTATCAAACAGTGGATAGTTGGAGCTTTAAGCTCCAGTCAAGAAATCTCATTTAAATGGATATGGCTAGTTCTCTTATGATAGAAGACAAACTACCACTCACAGAAAACCTTAAACCTTTGACGACCAAGCCGACTACTAATAAAGGACGGCTAAGTGGAATGTGCATGATGCATCGTCAGTAATATAATGGAGTTTTACTTCCCAGTCAAGACTTTAATGAAGGTGGTCAGTTCTAGGATGGTGGAAACTGGAAATATTCATTTAAAAGGAAACTTAATATTAGATGAACAACTACAACTTTAAAGATATCCTTAAAATTTGATGAAATCCTTACAAACAGATTAGGAGAAGTTCTGGATAGCAGATATACACCCGGTTCTACTGCAATGTCCAAGTTTAATTTTCATAAAAAATCAAGTAGATATCTGGGTCAATTAAAGGCAATTAATAATATAATACTTTTTAATAATTTATATTGTTGTAAGATCAAACTCACCTTTGCACATTTATCAAAATACCAAGCAGTAATAAATGCAACACCATCACCAAGAAAGGTCCAGAAAAATGCCATAAAGGATATCAGTAAATACTCTGAAAGTTGCACCCTACTTAATGATTCTGCCTGCAAATATATATATATATATATAAATCATGAAATCAATAAAGGTCAGAAAACTATAACAAAGATTTTAAAGAACAAGACAATTCAGTGAATAATGATCCTCTATCTGTATATATCATGTATATACCCAGTATATATATTGTGATGAATGATGATCCCCCATCTGTATATATCATGTCTATACCCTGTATATATATTGTGATGAATGATGATCCCCCATCTGTATATATCATGTATATACCAGGAATATATATTGTGATGAATGATGATCCCCCATCTGTATATATCATGTATATACCCAGTATATATATTGTGATGAATGATGATCCCCCATCTGTATATATCATGTATATACCAGGTATATATATTGTGATGAATGATGATCCCCCATCTGTATATATATCATGTATATACCAGGTATATATATTGTGATGAATGATGATCCCCCACCTGTATATATCATGTATATACCCAGTATATATATTGTGATGAATGATAATCCCCTATCTGTATATATCATGTATATACCCATTATATATATTGTGATGAATGATGATCCCCCATCTGTATATATCATGTATATACCAGGTATATATATTGTGATGAATGATGATCCCCCATCTGTATATATCATGTATATACCCAGTATATATATTGTGATGAATGATGATCCCCATTTGTATATATCATGTATATACCCAGTATATATATTGTGATGAATGATGATCCCCTATCTGTATATATCATGTATATACCCTGTATATATATTGTGATGAATGATGATCCCCCATCTGTATATATCATGTATATACCCAGTATATATATTGTGATGAATGATGATCCCCCATCTGTATATATCATGTATATACCCAGTATATATATTGTGATGAATGATGATCCCCCATCTGTATATATCATGTATATACCCAGTATATATATTGTGATGAATGATAATCACCTATCTATATATCATGTATATACCCAGTATATATATTGTGATGAATGATGATCCCCCATCTGTATATATCATGTATATACCCTGTATATATATTGTGATGAATGATGATCCCCCATCTGTATATATATCATGTATATACCCAGTATATATATTGTGATGAATGATGATCCCCCATCTGTATATATATCATGTATATACCCAGTATATATATTGTGATGAATGATGATCCCCCATCTGTATATATCATGTATATACCCAGTATATATATTGTGATGAATGATGATCCCCCACCTGTATATATATCATGTATATACCCAGTATATATATTGTGATGAATGATAATCCCCTATCTGTATATATCATGTATATACCCAGTATATATATTGTGATGAATGATGATCCCCCATCTGTATATATCATGTATATACCCAGTATATATATTGTGATGAATGATGATCCCCCATCTATATATATCATGTATATACCCAGTATATATATTGTGATGAATGATGATCCCCCATCTGTATATATCATGTATATACCCAGTATATCTATTGTGATGAATGATGATCCCCCATCTGTATATATCATGTATATACCCAGTATATATATTGTGATAAATAATGATCCCCCATCTGTATATATCATGTATATACCCTGTATATATATTGTAATGAATGATGATCCCCCATCTGTATATCATGTATATACCCAGTATATATATTGTAATGAATGATGATCCCCCATCTGTATATCATGTATATACCCTGTATATATATTGTGATGAATGATGATCCCCCATCTGTATATATATCATGTATATACCCTGTATATATATTGTGATGAATGATGATCCCCCATCTGTATATATCATGTATATACCCAGTATATATATTGTGATGAATGATGATCCCCCATCTGTATATATATCATGTATATACCCAGTATATATTGTGATAAATAATGATCCCCCATCTGTATATATCATGTATATACCCTGTATATATATTGTAATGAATGATGATCCCCCATCTGTATATCATGTATATACCCAGTATATATATTGTGATAAATAATGATCCCCCATCTGTATATATCATGTATATACCCTGTATATATATTGTAATGAATGATGATCCCCCATCTGTATATATCATGTATATACCCAGTATATATATTGTGATAAATAATGATCCCCCATCTGTATATATCATGTATATACCCTGATATATATTGTATGAATGATGATCCCCCATCTGTATATCATGTATATACCCAGTATATATATTGTAATGAATGATGATCCCCCATCTGTATATCATGTATATACCCAGTATATATATTGTGATGAATGATGATCCCCCATCTGTATATATCATGTATATACCCAGTATATATATTGTGATGAATGATGATTCCCCATCTGTATATATATCATGTATATACCCTGTATATATATTGTGATGAATGATGATCCCCCATCTGTATATATCATGTATATACCCAGTATATATATTGTGATGAATGATGATCCCCCATCTGTATATATCATGTATATACCCTGTATATATATTGTGATGAATGATGATCCCCCATCTGTATATATCATGTATATACCCTGTATATATTGTGATGAATGATGATCCCCCATCTGTATATATCATGTATATACCCTGTATATATATTGTAATGAATTATTATCCCCCATCTGTATATCATGTATATACCCTGTATATATATTGTGATGAATGATGATCCCCCATCTGTATATATCATGTATATACCAGGTATATATATTGTAATGAATTATTATCCCCCATCTGTATATCATGTATATACCCAGTATATATATTGTGATGAATGATAATCCCCTATCTGTATATATCATGTATATACCCTGTATATATATTGTAATGAATGATGATCCCCCCATCTGTATATATCATGTATATACCCAGTATATATATTGTGATGAATGATAATCCCCTATCTGTATATATCATGTATATACCCTGTATATATATTGTGATGAATGATGATCCCCTATCTGTATATATATCATGTATATACCAGGTATATATATTGTGATGAATGATGATCCCCCATCTGTATATCATGTATATACCCAGTATATATATTGTGATGAATGATGATCCCCCATCTGTATATCATGTATATACCCTGTATATATATTGTAATGAATGATGATCCCCATCTGTATATCATGTATATACCCTGTATATATATTGTAATGAATGATGATCCCCTATCTGTATATCATGTATATACCCTGTATATATATTGTAATGAATGATGATCCCCCATCTGTATATCATGTATATACCCTGTATATATATTGTAATGAATGATGATCCCCTATCTGTATATCATGTATATACCCTGTATATATATTGTGATGAATGATGATCCCCCATCTGTATATATCATGTATATACCCTGTATATATATTGTAATGAATTATTATCCCCCATCTGTATATCATGTATATACCCAGTATATATATTGTGATAAATAATGATCCCCCATCTGTATATCATGTATATACCCTGTATATATATTGTGATGAATGATGATTCCCCCATCTGTATATATATCATGTATATACCCTGTATATATATTGTGATGAATGATAATCCCCCACCTGTTATATATCATGTATATACCCAGTATATATATTGTGATGAATGATGATCCCCCATCTGTATATCATGTATATACCCTGTATATATATTGTGATGAATGATGATCCCCCATCTGTATATATCATGTATATACCCAGTATATATATTGTGATGAATGATGATCCCCCATCTGTATATCATGTATATACCCTGTATATATATTGTAATGAATTATTATCCCCCATCTGTATATATCATGTATATACCAGGTATATATATTGTGATGAATGATGATCCCCTATCTGTATATATCATGTATATACCCAGTATATATATTGTGATGAATGATGATCCCCCATCTGTATATATCATGTATATACCCAGTATATATATTGTGATGAATGATAATCACCTATCTATATATATCATGTATATACCCAGTATATATATTGTGATGAATGATAATCACCTATCTATATATATCATGTATATACCCAGTATATATATTGTGATGAATGATAATCACCTATCTATATATATCATGTATATACAGGTATATATATTGTGATGAATGATGATCCCCCACCTGTATATATCATGTATATACCCAGTATATATATGTGATTAATGATGATCCCCCATCTATATATCATGTATATACCTAGTATATATATTGTGATGAATGATGATCCCCTATCTGTATATATCATGTATATACCCAGTATATATATTGTGATTAATGATGATCCCCCATCTATATATATCATGTATATACCTAGTATATATATTGTGATGAATGATGATCCCCCATCTATATATATCATGTATATACCTAGTATATATATTGTGATGAATGATGATCCCCCATCTATATATATCATGTATATACCCAGTATATATATTGTGATGAATGATGATCCCCCATCTGTATATATCATGTATATACCCAGTATATATATTGTGATTAATGATGATCCCTCTATATATATCATGTATATACCTAGTATATATTGTGATGAATGATGATCCCCTATCTGTATATATCATGTATATACCCAGTATATATATTGTGATGAATGATGATCCCCAATCTGTATATATCATGTATATACCCAGTATATATATTGTAATGAATGATGATCCCCCATCTGTATATCATGTATATACCCAGTATATATATTGTGATGAATGATGATCCCCCATCTGTATATCATGTATATACCCTGTATATATATTGTAATGAATGATGATCCCCCATCTGTATATCATGTATATACCCAGTATATATATTGTGATAAATAATGATCCCCCATCTGTATGTATCATGTATATACCTAGTATATATATTGTGATGAATGATGATCCCCCATCTGTATATATCATGTATATACCCTGTATATATATTGTAATGAATGATGATCCCCCATCTGTATATCATGTATATACCCAGTATATATATTGTGATGAATGATAATCCCCCACCTGTATATATATCATGTATATACCCAGTATATATATTGTGATGAATGATGATCCCCCATCTGTATATCATGTATATACCCTGTATATATATTGTAATGAATGATGATCCCCCATCTGTATATATCATGTATATACCCTGTATATATATTGTGATGAATGATGATCCCCCATCTGTATATATCATGTATATACCCAGTATATATATTGTGATGAATGATGATCCCCCATCTGTATATCATGTATATACCCTGTATATATATTGTAATGAATGATGATCCCCCATCTGTATATCATGTATATACCCAGTATATATATTGTGATAAATAATGATCCCCCATCTGTATGTATCATGTATATACCTATATATATATTGTGATGAATGATGATCCCCCATCTGTATATATCATGTATATACCCTGTATATATATTGTAATGATGATGATCCCCCATCTGTATATCATGTATATACCCAGTATATATATTGTGATGAATGATAATCCCCCACCTGTATATATATCATGTATATACCCAGTATATATATTGTGATGAATGATGATCCCCCTCTGTATATATCATGTATAACCCTGTATATATATTGTAATGAATGATGATCCCCCATCTGTATATATCATGTATATACCCAGTATATATATTGTGATGAATGATGATCCCCCATCTGTATATATCATGTATATACCCAGTATATATATTGTGATGATGATGATCCCCTATCTGTATATATCATGTATATACCCAGTATATATATTGTGATGAATGATGATCCCCTATCTGTATATATCATGTATATACCCAGTATATATATTGTGATGAATGATGATCCCCTATCTGTATATATCATGTATATACCCAGTATATATATTGTGATGAATGATGATCCCCTATCTGTATATATCATGTATATACCCAGTATATATATTGTGATGAATGATGATCCCCCATCTATATATATCATGTATATACCCAGTATATATATTGTGATGAATGATGATCCCCCATCTGTATATATCATGTATATACCCTGTATATATATTGTGATGAATGATGATCCCCCATCTGTATATATCATGTATATACCCAGTATATATATTGTGATGAATGATAATCCCCTATCTGTATATATCATGTATATACCCAGTATATATATTGTGATGAATGATGATCCCCCATCTGTATATATCATGTATATACCCAGTATATCTATTGTGATGAATGATGATCCCCTATCTGTATATATCATGTATATACCCAGTGTATATATTGTGATAAATGATGATCCCCCATCTGTATATATCATGTATATACCCAGTATATCTATTGTGATGAATGATGATCCCCTATCTGTATATATCATGTATATACCCAGTGTATATATTGTGATAAATGATGATCCCCCATCTGTATATATCATGTATATACCCAGTATATCTATTGTGATGAATGATGATCCCCTATCTGTATATATCATGTATATACCCAGTGTATATATTGTGATAAATGATGATCCCCCATCTGTATATATCATGCATATACCCAGTATATCTATTGTGATGAATAATGATCCCCTATCTGTATATACCCAGTATATATATTGTGATGAATGATGATCCCCAATCTGTATATATCATGTATATACCCAGTATATATATTGTGATGAATGATGATCCCCCATCTGTATATATCATGTATATTCCCTGTATATATATTGTGATGAATGATGATCCCCTATCTGTATATATCATGTATATACCCAGTATATATATTGTGATGAATGATGATCCCCCATCTGTATATATCATGTATATACCCAGTATATATATTGTGATGAATGATGATCCCCCATCTGTATATATCATGTATATACCCAGTATATATATTGTGATGAATGATAATCACCTATCTATTTGTATCATGTATATACCCAGTATATATATTGTGATGAATGATGATCCCCCATCTGTATATATCATGTATATACCCTGTATATATATTGTGATGAATGATGATCCCCTATCTGTATATATCATGTATATACCCAGTGTATATATTGTGATAAATGATGATCCCCCATCTGTATATATCATGCATATACCCAGTATATCTATTGTGATGAATAATGATCCCCTATCTGTATATATCATGTATATACCCAGTATATATATTGTGATGAATGATGATCCCCAATCTGTATTATCATGTATATACCCAGTATATATATTGTGATGAATGATGATCCCCCATCTGTATATATCATGTATATACCCTGTATATATATTGTGATGAATGATGATCCCCTATCTGTATATATATGTATATACCCAGTATATATATTGTGATGAATGATGATCCCCCATCTGTATATATCATGTATATACCCAGTATATATATTGTGATGAATGATGATCCCCCATCTGTATATATCATGTATATACCCAGTATATATATTGTGATGAATGATAATCACCTATCTATATATATCATGTATATACCCAGTATATATATTGTGATGAATGATGATCCCCCATCTGTATATATCATGTATATACCCTGTATATATATTGTAATGAATGATGATCCCCCATCTGTATATCATGTATATACCCAGTATATATATTGTGATAAATAATGATCCCCCATCTGTATGTATCATGTATATACCTAGTATATATATTGTGATGAATGATGATCCCCCATCTGTATATATCATGTATATACCCTGTATATATATTGTAATGAATGATGATCCCCCATCTGTATATCATGTATATACCCAGTATATATATGTGATGAATGATAATCCACCTGTATATATATCATGTATATACCCAGTATATATATTGTGATGAATGATGATCCCCCATCTGTATATATCATGTATATACCCTGTATATATATTGTAATGAATGATGATCCCCATCTGTATATATCATGTATATACCCAGTATATATATTGTGATGAATGATGATCCCCCATCTGTATATATCATGTATATACCCAGTATATATATTGTGATGAATGATGATCCCCTATCTGTATATATCATGTATATCCCAGTATATATATTGTGATGAATGATGATCCCCTATCTGTATATATCATGTATATACCCAGTATATATATTGTGATGAATGATGATCCCTATCTGTATATATCATGTATATACCCAGTATATATATTGTGATGAATGATGATCCCTATCTGTATATATCATGTAATATACCCAGTATATATATTGTGATGAATGATGATCCCCCATCTATATATATCATTATATACCAGTATATATATTGTGATGAATGATGATCCCCCATCTGTATATATCATGTATATACCCTGTATATATATTGTGATGAATGATGATCCCCCATCTGTATATATCATGTATATACCAGTATATATATTGTGATGAATGAAATCCCCTATCTGTATATATCATGTATATACCCAGTATATATATTGTGATGAATGATGATCCCCCATCTGTATATATGTATATACCCAGTATATTATTGTGATGAATGATGATCCCCATCTGTATATATCATGTATATACCCAGTGTATATATTGTGATGAATGATGATCCCCCATCTGTATATATCATGTATATACCCAGTATATCTATTGTGATGAATGATGATCCCCTATCTGTATATATCATGTATATACCCAGTATATATATTGTGATGAATGATGATCCCCCATCTGTATATATCATGTATATACCCAGTATATCTATTGTGATGAATGATGATCCCCTATCTGTATATATCATGTATATACCCAGTATATATATTGTGATAAATGATGATCCCCCATCTGTATATATCATGCATATACCCAGTATATATTGTGATGAATGATGATCCCCTATCTGTATATACCCAGTATATATATTGTGATGAATGATGATCCCCATCTGTATATATCATGTATATACCCAGTATATATTGTGATGAATGATGATCCCCATCTGTATATATCATGATATTCCCTGTATATATATTGTGATGAATGATGATCCCCATCTGTATATATCATGTATATACCCAGTATATATATTGTGATGAATGATGATCCCCCTATCTGTATATATCATGTATACCCAGTATATATATTGTGATGAATGATGATCCCCCATCTGTATATATCATGTATATACCCAGTATATATATTGTGATGAATGATGATCCATCTATGTATCATGTATATACCCAGTATATATATTGTGATGAATGATGATCCCCCATCTGTATATATCATGTATATACCCAGTATATATATTGTGATGAATGATGATCCCCATCTGTATATATCATGTATATACCACGTATATATTGTGATGAATGATGATCCCCATCTGTATATATCATGTATACCCAGTATATATTGTGATGAATGATGATCCCCATCTGTATATATCATGTATATACCCAGTATATATATTGTGATGAATGATGATCCCTATCTGTATATATCATGTATATACCCAGTATATATATTGTAATGAATGATGATCCCCCATCTGTATATATCATGTATATACCTGTATATATATTGTGATGAATGATGATCCCCATCTGTATATATCATGTATATACCCAGTATATATATTGTGATGAATGATGATCCCCATCTGTATATATCATGTATATACCCAGTATATATATTGTGATGAATGATGATCCCCCATCTGTATATATCATGTATATACCCAGTATATATATTGTGATGAATGATGATCTCCTATCTATATATATCATGTATATACCCAGTATATATATTGTGATGAATGATGATCCCCATCTGTATATATCATGTATATACCCTGTATATATATTGTGATGAATGATGATCCCCATCTGTATATATCATGTATATACCCAGTATATATATTGTGATGAATGATGATCCCCATCTGTATATATCATGTATATACCCAGTATATATATTGTGATGAATGATGATCCCCTATCTGTATATATCATGTATATACCCAGTATATATATTGTGATGAATGATGATCCCCCATCTGTATATATCATGTATATACCCAGTATATATATTGTGATGAATGATGATCCCCCATCTATATATATCATGTCTATACCAGTATATATATTGTGATGAATGATGATCCCCATCTGTATATATCATGTATATACCCAGTATATATATTGTGATGAATGATGATCCCCCATCTGTATATATCATGTATATACCCAGTATATATTGTGATGAATGATGATCCCCCATCTGTATATATATCATGTATATACCAGTATATATATTGTGATGAATGATGATCCCCATCTGTATATATCATGTATATACCCAGTATATATATTGTGATGAATGATGATCCCCCATCTGTATATATCATGTATATACCAGTATATATATTGTGATGAATGATGATCCCCCATCTGTATATATCATGTATATACCAGGTATATATATTGTGATGAATGATGATCCCCCATCTGTATATATCATGTATATACCCAGTATATATATTGTGATGAATGATGATCCCCTATCTGTATATATCATGTATATACCCAGTATATATATTGTAATGAATGATGATCCCCCATCTGTATATATCATGTATATACCCAGTATATATATTGTGATGAATGATGATCCCCATCTGTATATCATGTATATACCTAGTATATATATTGTAATGAATGATGATCCCCATCTGTATATATCATGTATATACCCAGTATATATATTGTGATGAATATGATCCCATCTATATATATCATGTATATACCCAGTATATATATTGTGATGAATGATGATCCCCATCTGTATATACATGTATATACCCAGTATATATATTGTGATGAATGATAATCCCCTATCTATATATATCATGTATATACCCAGTATATATATTGTGATGAATGATAACCATCTATATATCATGTATATACCCATATATATATTGTGATAATGATGATCCCCCATCTGTATATATCATGTATATACCCAGTATATATATTGTGATGAATGATGATCCCTATCTGTATATATCATGTATATACCCTGTATATATATTGTGATGAATGATGATCCCCAACCTGTATATATCATGTATATACCCAGTATATATATTGTGATGAATGATGATCCCCAATCTGTATATATCATGTATATACCCAGTATATATATTGTGATGAATGATGATCCCCCACCTGTATATATCATGTATATACCCAGTATATATTGTGATAATGATGATCCCCCATCTGTATATATCATGTATATACCCAGTATATATATTGTGATGAATGATGATCCCTATCTGTATATATCATGTATATACCGAGTATATATATTGTGATGAATGATGATCCCCCATCTGTATATCATGTATATACCCAGTATATAATTGTGATAATGATGATCCCCCATCTGTATATATCATGTATATACCCAGTATATATATTGTGATGAATGATGATCCATCTGTATATATCATGTATATACCCAGTATATCTATTGTGATGAATGATGATCCCCCATCTGTATATATCATGTATATACCCAGTATATATATTGTGATGAATGATGATCCCATCTGTATATATCATGTATATACCAGTATATATATTGTGATGAATGATGATCCCCTATCTGTATATATCATGTATATACCCAGTATATATATTGTGATGAATGATGATCCATCTGTATATATCATGTATATACCCAGTATATATATTGTATGAATGATGATCCCCCATCTGTATATATCATGTATATACCCAGTATATATATTGTGATGAATGATGATCCCCATCTGTATATCATGTATATACCCAGTATATATATTGTGATGAATGATGATCCCCATCTGTATATATCATGTATATACCTAGTATATATATTGTGATGAATGATGATCCCCCATCTGTATATCATGTATATACCAGTATATATATTGTGATGAATGATGATCCCCTATCTGTATATATCATGTATATACCCAGTATATATATTGTGATGAATGATGATCCCCTATCTGTATATATCATGTATATACCCAGTATATATATTGTGATGAATGATGATCCCATCTGTATATATCATGTATATACCCAGTATATATATTGTGATGAATGATGATCCCCTATCTATATATCATGTATATACCAGTATATATATTGTGATGAATGATGATCCCCATCTGTATATATCATGTATATACCCAGTATATATATTGTGATGAATGATGATCCCCCATCTGTATATATCATGTATATACCAGTATATATATTGTGATGAATGATGATCCCCTATCTGTATATATCATGTATATACCAGTATATATATTGTGATGAATGATGATCCCCATCTATATATCATGTATATACCCAGTATATATATTGTGATGAATGATGATCCCCCATCTGTATATATATCATGTATATACCCAGTATATATATTGTGATGAATGATGATCCCCCATCTGTATATATCATGTATATACCCAGTATATATATTGTAATGAATGATGATCCCCCATCTGTATATATCATGTATATACCCAGTATATATATTGTGATGAATGATGATCCCCCATCTGTATATATCATGTATATACCCTGTATATATATTGTGATGAATGATGATCCCCTATCTGTATATATCATGTATATACCCAGTATATATATTGTGATGAATGATGATCCCCCATCTGTATATATCATGTATTTACCCAGTATATATATTGTGATGAATGATGATCCCCATCTGTATATATCATGTATATACCCAGTATATATATTGTGATGAATGATGATCCCCCATCTGTATATATCATGTATATACCCAGTATATATTGATGAATGATGATCCCCATCTGTATATATCATGTATATACCCTGTATATATATTGTAATGAATGATGATCCCCATCTGTATATATCATGTATATACCCAGTATATATATTGTGATGAATGATGATCCCCATCTGTATATATCATGTATATACCCAGTATATATATTGTGATGAATGATGATCCCCCATCTGTATATATCATGTATATACCAGTATATATATTGTGATGAATGATGATCCCCCATCTGTATATATCATGTATATACCCAGTATATATATTGTGATGAATGATGATCCCCTATCTGTATATATCATGTATATACCCAGTATATATATTGTGATGAATGATGATCCCTATCTGTATATATCATGTATATACCAGTATATATATTGTGATGAATGATGATCCCCATCTGTATATATCATGTATATACCCAGTATATCTATTGTGATGAATGATGATCCCCCATCTGTATATATCATGTATATACCCAGTGTATATATTGTGATGAATGATGATCCCATCTGTATATATCATGTATATACCAGTATATATATTGTGATGAATGATGATCCCCATCTGTATATATCATGTATATACCCAGTATATATATTGTGATGAATGATGATCCCTATCTGTATATATCATGTATATACCCAGTATATATATTGTGATGAATGATGATCCCCCATCTGTATATATCATGTATATACCCAGTATATCTATTGTGATGAATGATGATCCCCCATCTGTATATATCATGTATATACCCAGTGTATATATTGTGATGAATGATGATCACCTATCTGTATATATCATGTATATACCCAGTATATATATTGTGATGAATGATGATCCCCCATCTGTATATATCATGTATATACCCAGTATATCTATTGTGATGAATGATGATCCCCCATCTGTATATATCATGTATATACCCAGTATATATATTGTGATGAATGATGATCACCTATCTGTATATATCATGTATATACCCAGTATATATATTGTGATGAATGATGATCCATCTGTATATATCATGTATATACAGTATATATATTGTGATGAATGATGATCCCCCATCTGTATATATCATGTATATACCCAGTATATATATTGTGATGAATGATGATCCCTATCTGTATATATCATGTATATACCCAGTATATATATTGTGATGAATGATGATCCCCCATCTGTATATATCATGTATATACCAGTATATATATTGTGATGAATGATGATCCCCATCTGTATATATCATGTATATACCCAGTATATATATTGTAATGAATGATGATCCCCCATCTGTATATATATCATGTATATACCCTGTATATATATTGTGATGAATGATGATCCCCATCTGTATATATCATGTATATACCCAGTATATATATTGTGATGAATGATGATCCCCCATCTGTATATATCATGTATATACCCAGTATATATATTGTGATGAATGATGATCCCCCATCTGTATATATCATGTATATACCTGTATATATATTGTGATGAATGATGATCCCCTATCTGTATATATCATGTATATACCCAGTATATATATTGTGATAATGATGATCCCCTATCTGTATATCATGTATATACCCAGTATATATTGTGATGAATGATGATCCCCTATCTGTATATATCATGTATATACCAAGTATATATATTGTGATGAATGATGATCCCCCATCTGTATATATCATGTATATACCCTGTATATATATTGTGATGAATGATGATCCCCCATCTGTATATATATCATGTATATACCAGGTATATATATTGTGATGAATGATGATCCCCATCTGTATATCATGTATATACCCAGTATATATATTGTGATGAATGATGATCCCCCATCTGTATATATCATGTATATACCCAGTATATATATTGTGATTAATGATGATCCCCTATCTGTATATCATGTATATACCCAGTATATATATTGTGAATTGTGATGAATGATGATTTGCATTTGCATTCAATAAATGCACATCTCCTATCTCCTGTTGATAATTTCGACCAAGTTTTGAAAATTGTTGCTAATCAATAGTTTTGGAAATGTACTTCAGATAAGATTTTTCCATTGAAACTTTAAAGGACCATAAGAATTTCAAATGGAAAGGGACAGAACTCCTTGATATATTGTCAAATAAACTCTGGTTAATATGCAATTTCCTTTTTCTGTTGATACTTTCCACAGAGTCAGCAAACTTCTGATGAGAAAATTACATCAATTAAGAATTTCCAATTGAAACATTCAAAGTGCTATTACTCTGGGAACAAGAGGCCCAATAAGGCTACGTATGCTATGAAACCAGAATACATGAACTATTTTATGTAATACTAATGCTATAATTGATTGATTGAATGGGGTTTACATCCCATGCAAGAATATTTGACTTATATCAAGAAATTACCAGCTTTAGGTGAAGTGGAAGAAATTTTTACCTTTGCAGTAAGCTTAAGCTCATAGCAGTGTGCAGAGAGGGTTCTTTAATGTACCACACCTTGCAGAGAGGGTTCTTTAATGTACCACACCTTACATAGAGGGTTCTTTAATGTACCACACCTTACAGAGAGGGTTCTTTAATGTACCACACCTTACAGAGAGGGTTCTTTAATGTACCACACCTTACAGAGAGGGTTCTTTAATGTACCACACCTTACAGAGAGGGTTCTTTAATGTACCACACCTTGCAGAGAGGGTTCTTTAATGTACCACACCTTACAGAGAGGGTTCTTTAATGTACCACACCTTACAGAGAGGGTTCTTTAATGTACCACACCTTACATAGAGGGTTCTTTAATGTACCACACCTTACAGAGAGGGTCCTTTAATGTACCACACCTTGCAGAGAGGGTTCTTTAATGTACCACACCTTACAGAGAGGGTTCTTTAATGTACCACACCTTACAGAGAGGGTTCTTTAATGTACCACACCTTGCATAGAGGGTTCTTTAATGTACCACACCTTGCAGAGAGGGTTCTTTAATGTACACACCTTGCAGAGAGGGTTCTTTAATGTACCACACCTTACAGAGAGGGTTCTTTAATGTACCACACCTTACAGAGAGGGTTCTTTAATGTACCACACCTTACAGAGAGGGTTCTTTAATGTACCACACCTTGCATAGAGGGTTCTTTAATGTACCACACCTTGCAGAGAGGGTTCTTTAATGTACCACACCTTGCAGAGAGGGTTCTTTAATGTACCACACCTTGCAGAGAGGGTTCTTTAATGTACCACACCTTGCAGAGAGGGTTCTTTAATGTACCACACCTTACATAGAGGGTTCTTTAATGTACCACACCTTACAGAGAGGGTTCTTTAATGTACTGCACCTTACATAGAGGATTCTTTAATGTACCACACCTTCTTTGACACCAGACATCAGTTTTCAGGTTTCTTTTAAAGGACCTCATGGCTTTCATATCTAAATGCTAAGTGCTTGACGAAAAAACATGTCCTACTTACGCTACACATAATAATGCATGAGACATTTCATGTCCTACTTACACTACGAGACAACAATGCATGAGCTATTTCATGTCCAACTTATGCTATGAGACAATGCATGAGCTATTTCATGTCCTACTTACACTACGAGACAATAATGCATGAGCCATTTCATGTCCTACTTACGCTATGAGACAACAATGCATGAGCCATTTCATGTCCGAGTATAAAAGCCAGCTGATCATCATTGTGTGCAAACTCGATCAGTCCAACATTGACAAACACATAACCATTCTAAAATAAATAATATAACACTACATATATATCACCATAGAGAGCATTAAGGCCAAGTGGTACAAATGGACGCAAACGTTACGCATGGCATGTACAAATCTACATGTATGCGTTCTGATCATGGAATTATTCTAAGTTCTAACTTACAGTAATTGTAATAATTTTTGATAAATTATTTACAGGGAATAAAATAGATTATGTCTATCTATTAAAAGATTAAATGAAAATATACTAGAAAAGTATCATAAATACAGTAGTACATGGCTAAATTCAACAGATACCAATGATTCACTAAAAATTGCATGTGATACCTTAAATTGATAAAGATGTTTTTCCACAAAATTTAATTGATGATATCTTTTTTAATATTGATTCAGTTTTCAAAATTTTTTCAGATTTTAAAAATTTAGAATTTCATTTTTTTCCTTACACTTTGATTTTCAAAATATATTTGCAATGATGTCATGAAAATTTATAATGAAATAAGGGGTGTTTTTTTAATGACGCACAGAATTTCTGAATGACATGTTTTCAAGCTCGGTGGTTTTCAATTATTTTTGTGGCCATGTAAAAAATTTCAATTAAAAGGTTTTTTTTCACCCCAGTCAAGATTTTGTCTCAATAGTTCAATATCTTTTAAATATTTCAAATGAAGCCCTTAACAATATTTCCCAGATTATGACTGGCCCTTATTCTTGCATGTTTGAAGTATCATTAAATGACTCTCATTTGGGATGATAAGGCTTTGTTCTTCTGCTATTCCGAAGAAAAAATGTTTCTTTTTTTCTGTAATTTAAGTGACTAGGAATACAAAATAATCTAATTTATAAAGTAATTTGTATATAAATAATACAAAATAAATTATTAACTATTACAGCAAAATGCTGCATAACAAATGCAACAATCCTAGATGACGTTAAAGTTTGCAAGTTTGCCGATTCTTTTACGATATTATACAAATCATGATGTTTTTGCTAATTTTGGCTATATTTTTGCATCAGAAAATGTCTTTGAAGTTTTATAGCAGAAAATCAAACAAGGAGACATATGATTTTCTTTATATTTTCAGAAAACTCAAATTTTTAACTACATTATGTAAGTTTTTCAAAAACTTGTAGGACTGTTATTTTTCTACACTTTTTCTAATTTTCCAGAGCCTAAAAATTTGCGATTTCCTATTTAGCCTATGTTAAAATTCCAAGATTTCTTACATTTTTGATGCTTTATAGCTAAAAAAGTAAAAAGGGGACCCCTATATTATTTTACATTTTCAGACGTGCCTCAAAAAGTTTTACATGTATGGAAAAAATCAGAAACTTGTAGGATAGTGCCCATTTGTACCACTTGGCCTTAAAATCAATCCATCATACATTATCACTCTTCATGTCATTTATCATGCCATCCATATTATTTATACATATTTTAACAATAAATATTGACTATAAGGATACTATGCCATGATTTTATCTAGCGTTACATGTATGAGTAAATGGTGTCATTGTCTTACATTCTTGTAAAAAAAAATTTAAAAGTTTTAAAACTAACAATACAAGAAGTATAATTGGGCCCGAGATGCTCAACTGGCAAACAACTGATGCTCAATTGGCAAACAACTAATGCTCAACTGGCAAACAACTAATGCTCAAATGGCAAGCAACTGATGCTCAATTGGCAAACAACTAATGCTCAATTGGCAAACAACTAATGCTCAAATGGCAAGCAACTGATGCTCAATTGGCAAGCAACTAATGCTCAACTGGCAAACAACTAATGCTCAAATGGCAAATAACTAATGCTCAAATGGCAAGCAACTGATGCTCAATTGGCAAACAACTAATGCTCAACTGGCAAACAACTAATGCTCAACTGGCAAACAACTAATGCTCAAATGGCAAGCAACTGATGCTCAATTGGCAAACAACTAATGCTCAACTGGCAAACAACTAATGCTCAAATGGCAAATAACTTATGCTCAACTGGCATACAACTGATGCTCACCTGCCAAACAACTGATGCTCAATTGCCAATCAACTGATGCATGTCATTTTCACCTATTGGAATCATGCAAAACAAGTTTCAAAGACTACTTTTGCATTTTTTATATTTAGGTATCACTAAACAGTTTCTGCCATTTTCAAACTCGAAAAACTGGTATACACAAGTCAAATTTGAATAATTTCCCCGTTATTGGAAACAAGGTACATATGTTTGGTTTTTCAAAGACCTAAGATCATAAAATATCTAACGCATATAAAAGATTGTCAAAATGTGAAACAAAATGGCCATCAAAGGCAAGAGGATGTAACTCTTCCATCACAAAAAATGTCCAAAAATACCTACCCAAAATGTACACTTTCATCCAAGCCAAATATGATGTATTTTCGGTTTAATTAGGGTGGAAAAGATTATATCATTTAAAAGAACTTGCAATAAAATTAATAGCACATTCTGCTCATTTTCAAGATAAACTAATTCTAAAAAATGGTGTTAAAATCGCACTACAAAAAGCTGTCGAGGGACCGCAATATTGGCAGCTGAAATGTTCATGTAGTTTGGTATTTCTTCAACAATGATTTACAAATTTGATATTTTTAGGAATATTTGAACCCACTTTTTAAAATGTTCAATGTATATACTTTTGGTTCATTTAAAATGCAAAACGCGAAAGGGGTAGGGTGATTTATGTTGCCATGGCAATTTTAGCCGAGTAATTTTGTGGTTAGACTGTAGACGAAAATCCAAAACTGTTTCCTGAGACCTTATAGTAATGGCAGCCATTTTGGATGTCAAGCTAGATCGCCTAGTATAAACGTTAGTCTAACTAACCTAGGGATCTTTAACGCCAAATTTGGTTCCAATTGACACAATGGTTTTAGAAATTTTTTTAAAAAGAATGTGCTTTTTCTTTATTTATTATAACTCATTTGCATAATTTTATAAAAAATTGGGTCAACAAAAAATTTGTCTGAAAAAGGCAGGTACATTATGTTTAATGCCCTGCTATCTGCTTTTTAAATTCAAGTTTAAACAAAATCAGTTGAAAATTGAATGCAAAATGGCTGCTTTTACATTGATGCTTTTTACAGTACAGTGGCCATCTTGGATGTCAGGTGGGGTCAGTTTAATTTTACCCACTTAGGGACCTTCCACGCCAAATTTGGTTTCAATTGGCCCAGTGGCTTTAGAGAAACAAGAGGCCCATGGGCCTTAACGCTCACCTGTGACCTTTGAACCCATAAGCTTCATTCAAATATCAAAATGATAATTAGGCCAATATTCTAATATACATCCCTATACATAAAGTTTATAGTTTTTGAGATAAATAATCATCTCAGTACTTGTTTGTATCTGTGATCTTGACATTTAAACCCATGCTCTTCATTCATATATCAAAATGACCACTGTGCCAGTACTATACATGCCTATACAAAAAGTTAATAGTTTTCAAGATAATTAACCATTTAGGTATTCATTTGCATATGTGACCTTGACCTTTGAACCCATGACCTTCATTCATATATCAAAATGATCATTAGGATAATACCTAAATATTCTAATATACATGCCTATGCAAAAGTTTTATAGTTTTTGAGATAAATAATCATTTCAGAACTTGTTCACATCTGTGACCTTGACCTTTGAACTCATAACCTTCATTCATATATCAAAATGGTTGTAAGGCTAATACCTACAATATTCTAATATACATGCATATACAAAACGTTAATAGTTTTCAAGATAATTAACCATTCAGGTATTCATTCACATCTGTGACCTTGACCTTTGAACCCATGACCTTCATTCATATATCAAAATGATCGTTAAGATAATGCCTAAAATATTCTAATATACATGCATATACAAAAAGTCTATAGTTTTTGAGATAAATAATCATTTCAGTACTTGTTTACATCTGTGACCTTGACCTTTGAACTCATGACCTTTATTCATATATCAAAATGACCAATGGGCCATTACCTACAGTATTCTAATATACATGCCTATACAAAAAGTATATAGTTTTTGAGATAAATAATCATTTCAGTACTTGTTTACATCTGTGACCTTGACCTTTGAACTCATGACCTTTATTTATATATCAAAATTACCATTGGGCCATTACCTACAATATTCTAATATACATGCCTATACAAAAATTTCATAGTTTTGCAGATAATTAACTATTTTGGTAAACTTGTACATCTGTGACCTTGACCTTTTAACCCATGACCTTAATCGATATATCAAAATGATCGTCATGTCAATACCTACAATTAACCAAAAATCCTACGTCATTATCACCAGAAATGTTTAAAAAATAGCATTTTTTATCAAAGTTCAAAAACTGGGACATGACCTTGACCTTTGACCTTGACATCAATCAGAAGAAAATCGCAAGACAAGATCAACAGTGAAAACTCCATACAATTATCTTCAGCCATTATGAAGTTAAAACAATAAATGCCTTTCGACTCAGGTGAGCTTAAAATTTGTAAAAATTGGGTCAAAGTAAATTTTCTTGTAAAAAACTTTTACATATCTTAAATTGCCCGGTATCTGCTTTCTTAATGTAAAATTTGAATAAATTTCCCACATTGCTGCCCTACCCAGCCGGACACTGATATTTATGTTGGGTAAGCTGTGGTGGTGTTTATGTGGGGTAAACTGTGGTGATGTTTATGTTGGGTAAGCTGTGGTGAGGTTTATGTGGGTTAAGCTGTGGTGATGTTTATGTGGGTAAGCTGTGGTGATGTTTATGTTGGGTAAGCTGTGGTGATGTTTATGTGGGTAAGCTGTGGTGATGTTTTGTGGGGTAAGCTGTGGTGATGTTTATGTGGAGTAAGCTGTGGTGATGTTTATGTGGGGTAAGCTGGGTAAGCTGTGGTGATGTTTATGTGGGTTAAGCTGTGGTGATGTTTATGTGGGTTAAGCTGGGAAAGCTGGTGATGTTTATGTGGGTTAAACTGTGGTGATGTTTTTGTGGGGTAAGCTGTGGTGATGTTTATGTGGAGTAAGCTGTGGTGATGTTTATGTGGGGTAAGCTGTTGTGATGTTTATGTGGGTTAAGCTGTGGTGATGTTTATGTGGGGTAAGCTGTGGTGATGTTAATGTGGAGTAAGCTGTGGTGATGATTATGTGGGTTAAGCTGTGGTGATGTTTATGTGGGGTAAGCTGTGGTGATGTTTATGTGGGTAAGCTGTGGTGATGTTTATGTGGGATCAACTGTGGTGATGTTTATGTGGGTTAAGCTGTGGTGATGTTTATGTGGAGTAAGCTGTGGTGATGTTTATGTGGGATAGGCTGGGTAAGCTGCGGTGATGTTTATGTGGGTTAAGCTGTGGTGATGTTTTTGTGGGGTATGCTGTGGTGATATTTATGTGGAGTAAGCTGTGGTGATGTTTATGTGGGGTAAGCTGGGTAGGCTGCAGTGATGTTTATGTGTGTTAAGCTGTCGTGATGTTTTTGTGGGGTACACTGTGGTGATGTTTATGTGGGGTAAGCTGTGGTGATGTTTATGTGGAGTAACCTGTGGTGATGTTTATGAGGGTTAAGCTGTGGTTATGTTTTTGTGGGGTATGCTGTGGTGATGTTTATGTGGGGTAAGCTGTGGTGATGTTTATGTGGAGTAACATGTGGTGATGTTTATGTGGGTTAAGCTGTGGTGATGTTTTTGTAATGTAAGCTGTGGTGATGTTTATGTGGAGTAAGCTGTGGTGATGTTTATTGGGGTAAGCTGTGTTGATGTTTATGTGGGTTAAGCTGTGGTGATGTTTATGTGGGTAAGCTGTGGTGATGTTTATGTGGGATCAACTGTAGTGATGTTTATGTGGGTTAAGCTGTGGTGATGTTTATGTGGAGTAAGCTGTGGTGATGTTTATGTGGGGTAAGCTGGGTAAGCTGCGGTGATGTTTATGTGGGTTAAGCTGTGGTGATGTTTTTGTGGGGTATGCTGTGGTGATATTTATGTGGAGTAAGCTGTGGTGATGTTTATGTGGGGTAAGCTGGGTAGGCTGCGGTGATGTTTATGTGGGTTAAGCTGTGGTGATGTTTTTGTGGGGTACACTGTGGTGATGTTTATGTGGGGTACGCTGGGGTGATGTTTATGTGGGGTACGATGGGGTGATGTTTATGTGGGGTAAGCTGTGATGATGTTTATGTGGGGTAAGCTGTGATGATGTTTATGTGGGTTAAGCTGTGATGATGTTTATGTGGGTAAGCTGTGGTAATGTTTATGTGGGGTAAGCTGTGATGATGTTTATGTGGGTTAAGCTGGGGTGATGTTTATGTGGGGTAAGCTGTGGTGATGTTTATGTGGGTAAGCTGTGGTAATGTTTATATGGGGTAAGCTGTGATGATGTTTATGTGGGTTAAGCTGGGGTGATGTTTATGTGGGGTAAGCTGTGGTGATGTTTATGTGGGTAAGCTGTGGTAATGTTTATGTGGGGTAAGCTGTGATGTTTTATGCAAGTCTGCCATTGATTGTTTGTCTAAAGCTTTTACTTACTGGTAACACGGCTGCATTAGGATCAGTATCCTTTACAATAAATACTGTCCATTGATGTGATTTAATTTCTTCTATATCTAAATTACATTCTACTAATCTGGTTATAATTTCTGTTATTCTTCTATAGTATGGATGATCTGCAGGTAGGACCTCATCATTACTGTTATAGTTTTGTAATACCTGTAACAATAATATAAATCAAAATAAACATGATGAATGAGAAAATCAGCTTTACCAGTATAACACATGATCAATATACCAGTATAACACATGAACAATATACCAGTATAACACATGATCAATATACCAGTATAACACATGATCAATATACCAGTATAACACATGATCAATATACCAGTATAACACATGATCAATATACCAGTATAACACATGATCAATATACCAGTATAACACATGATCAATATACCAGTATAACACATGATCAATATACCAGTATAACACATGATCAATATACCAGTATAACACATGATCAATATACCAGTATAACACATGATCAATATACCAGTATAACACATGATCAATATACCAGTATAACACATGATCAATATACCAGTATAACACATGATCAATATACCAGTATAACACATGATCAATATACCAGTATAACACATGATCAATATACCAGTATAACACATGATCAATATACCAGTATAACACATGATCAATATACCAGTATAACACATGATCAATATATAGTATAACACATAACACACATCAATATACCAGTATAACACATGATCAATATACCAGTATAACACATGATCAATACCTTATGTGTGTATAGTAGGATTAGTAGGAAAAGCTTTTACCTCACAAATTTCCAGAAAAAACATCTTTCTTTAGTAATATGTTTACTTGTGCAATTTATTATCCAATCCCAATATAGCAAAACAGTGTGTTAATGCCCCTAAATATCTCTGCCAACTTGCTTATAGCTACACTTTTTTGAAGTTTCAGAATTAATTTCTTCTATGTTTTTCTTTGTAAGACTTCTTTGAGTGATTGGGAATCCAATTTATAATTCCAAATGGACCCAATATGATTACCTAATAAACTGAGACTCAAGGGACCTATAATATGTGATAACTTGATAAAACAAAAGACTTAATGGACCCAATATGCTCACCTTATAAACAGAGACTCAAGGGACCTATAATATGTGATAACTTGATAAAACAAAAGACTTAATGGACCCATTATGCTCACCTTATAGACAAAAGACTCAATGGACCTCATATAACAGTGGATAATCTATGATACAGGAAATGATATCAGGCACACTTTTTTATTTAAAAAATGCACCGTTTAGAGGCAAGTTTTTGTTTATAGCAAGCTAGACCCTTATTCTTTGCTATTGTTTGTGCACCAAAGACAGTTGTATGGTAGCCTAATGTTGATGTATTATATACATGGAAATATGCCTTGATATATGCAAGCACTTTAACACAATTTTTTAAATCTTAAGACAAGGGTAGCTACCGGTCACACAATTTTAAAAAAAGATAATTTTGAGGTATTTACTCATTAATGGTGCACTATAGTTGTGCTAATTCTGAACATAGCCCGATATCACTTCCTGTAAAGTAGATCAACAACAGTGAATATGCTCACTTGATAAACAAGAGGCCCAATGGACCTAATTTGCTACTTGATATACAAGAGGCCCAATGGACCTAATTTGCTACTTGATAAACAAAAGACCCAATGGATCTAATTTGCTACTTGATAAAAAAGAGGCCCAATAGACCTAATTTGCTACTTGATATACAAGAGGCCCAATGGACCTAATTTGCTACTTGTTAAACAAGAGGACCAATGGACTGATTTGCTACTTGATAAACAAGAGACCCAATGGACCTAAGATGCTCACCTGATTAATAATGACTAGTTGATATATGATTGACCCCATGACATAATCTATACATATGGTCAAGATTTGGCAATTTTAAGATTATTTGAAAATAAGGTCGTGACCCTGACCTTTGTCCTTGGTTACATGGACAATGGTACTAAACATAATAAATGATAACTGTACCCGTACATGGAAAAATCATCAAATGTCTGGTCTCAGCTTCAATTGTAGTAAAAACACATTGGTGAGAGATTATAACTACAACATAATTGGAAAGTCATTTGAAGAAGAAATTTCTTCTGAATTGCACCGGTTCATAAATCTTTCTAAGTTTCATTGAAATCTGTGCAGTACTTTCAGACAAGATGCCTAAATACACACACACACACACACACACACACACACACACACACACACACACTTGGGTCAGTTGATCTTAAAACAAAATGTACATCACTCAACCAGATTGTCATTTAATAACTATAAAGTTGGGGAGAGAGCGCAGGCAGCAGAGCAGATGGAAAAAATTACAGTGAATTAGTGGAAGAAATTTAGTAGAAATATGGTTATTTTTCTTTTTGATAAGGTCAGACAGTTAAAACATACTTTTATCTATACCATTTATCCATTGTCGAAATCCATGAGCGAGGAAAAGTTAAAGAAATACCTAGCAAATAGAGCAGTATATGAGAAGGGGGGTGTAAGTGACCTGAAATTCACGCCCATGATTATTTCGGATAGCATTGGTTCCTGGTGAAAGGCAGGACAAACTTTACTGGAGTGCAGGGAGGGCCTGAAGGAAAGGATTTGTGATAAAGTAAAAGGAGTCGGTCCGGTGTGGTTGTTGTACGTATGGCTGGGTACACATGTGACCTGACAGAGAAAAATGGCAAATATATTAATCTAATATCGTTTTCGGAAGAGCGGGTGTACCATGTCACACAGCAATTATTGCACTTCAAAGAGTTGGTTCAATCACTGAAGGATACTGTTAAACTGACAATACTGGAAATTCCAATGTATTCTGTCCAGCATTTTAACAAAGCCAAAGGACACAAAGACCCAGACACATTTCACACCCAGGATGTCCATCTGAAGGACCAAGTTTATGATCTAAATAAAACAATTAGATTTATTAACAGGCAGCTTGGTACCCATTCCCCTTGTTTGTCTGACGATCTGAGCAGAAATAGTAAAAGGCACCCAGGGGATAAAACATTAACTTATAATTTCAATCTGTACAAAGATGGAGTACACCCAGATAAACTATAAGCAAAATTGTGGGCTAGATAAAATACTGTCTACACTAAATTATGACTGCAATTAACACTAAAACCACTTATGTGCACTTAAAAATAATTACTGTGTCTAGAATTTCCAAGCCCAGCACAATATACAGGTAGTGATGCTTCTGGGAAAGTCAAGCTTGATGACAAAAATAACATTTTATAAATTTTGAGAGTCAACTAGCTGAATATTTTGATAACTGGAAATAGCAATTTCTATATTGCGTAGCGTTTACAAGCAAATTTGACATTTGAGTCTGGAAGTTTCAAGCAATAAACTTAAGACCTAGTCTAAGCAATTCCATCTACAGAGATTATATAGACTTGGACTTGAATATAGTACCATTTTGACCAACACAATGACATTATATACTAACATTGACCTCCTAAGCCTTCAAAATAGTCCACTATCATTTAAGAGCGCAGAAACTGAGTCTGGTAATCTGGTCAATTCAAGCTTCTAACATTGACCTCCAAAGCCTTCAAAATAGTCCACTATCATTTAAGAGAGCAGAAATACTGAGTCTGGTCAATTCAAGCTTCTAACATTGACCTCCCAAGCCTTCAAAATAGTCCACTATCATTTAAGAGAGCAGAAATACTGAGTCTGGTCAATTCAAGCTTCTAACATTGACCTCCCAAGCCTTCAAAATAGTCCACTATCATTTAAGAGAGCAGAAATACTGAGTCTGGTCAATTCAAGCTTCTAACATTGACCTCTCAAGCCTTCAAAATAGTCCACTATCATTTAAGAGAGCAGAAATACTGAGTCTGGTCAATTCAAGCTTCTAACATTGACCTCCAAAGCCTTCAAAATAGTCCACTATCATTTAAGAGAGCAGAAATACTAAGTCTGGTCAATTCAAGCTTCTAACATTGACCTCCCAAGCCTTCAAAATAGTCCACTATCATTTAAGAGAGCAGAAATACTAAGTCTGGTCAATTCAAGCTTCTAACATTGACCTCCCAAGCCTTCAAAATAGTCCACTATCATTTAAGAGAGCAGAGATACTAAGTCTGGTCAATTCAAGCTTCTAACATTGACCTCCCAAGCCTTCAAAATAGTCCACTATCATTTAAGAGAGCAGAAATACTAAGTCTGGTCAATTCAAGCTTCTAACATTGACCTCCCAAGCCTTCAAAATAGTCCACTATCATTTAAGAGAGCAGAAATACTGAGTCTGGTCAATTCAAGCTCATTTATTGTAGTGATTTTTGACAGAAAGACTATATGTGCAAATATTTGACTTACACATCTAATAAGGATATTGAGGAAATATTTTCACCAAAACAACTAAATTTTGACTATGGTAAAATTTGATACATGTGGTCTTTATATAGAGGTGTCCTCTACTGAATATATCATATATAATGTCCCACCTGATAAGAATTGGTCACTACAAACATGTGGTCTTTATATAGAGGTGTCCTCTACTGAATTTATCATATATAATGTCCCACCTGATAAGAAGTGGTCACTACAAACATGTGGTCTTTATATAGAGGTGTCCTCTACTGAATATCATATATAATGTCCCACCTGATAAGAATTGGTCACTACAAACATGTGGTCTTTATATAGAGGTGTCCTTTACTGAATATATCATATATAATGTCCCACCTGATAAGAAGTGGTCACTACAAACATGTGTTCTTTATATAGAGGTGTCCTCTACTGAATTTATCATATATAATGTCCCACCTGATAAGAAGTAGTCACTACAAACATGTGGTCTTTATATAGAGGTGTCCTCTACTGAATATATCATTTATAATGTCCCACCTGATAAGAATTGGTCACTACAAACATGTGGTCTTTATATAGAGGTGTCCTCTACTGAATATATCATATATAATGTCCCACCTGATAAGAAGTGGTCACTACAAACATGTGGTCTTTATATAGAGGTGGCCTTTACTGAATATATCATATATAATGTCCCACCTGATAAGAATTGGTCACTACAAACATGTGGTCTTTATATAGAGGTGGCCTCTACTGAATATATCATATAGAATGTCCCACCTGATAAGAATTGGTCACTACAAACATGTGGTCTTTATATAAAGGTGTCCTCTACTGAATATATCATATATAATGTCCCACCTGATAAGAAGTGGTCACTACAAACATGTGGTCTTAATTTATTGTAAATATGTAACTCTACAGAAGGTAATTCATGATCTGCAGCAGTGTTATTGCTGAACGCAGGGGAGATAGGGTAACAACAGTGTACTGCTTTGGTAGACAACTTTTTAAAAGCACACACACTACATATGTATATACATGTACAACATTATATATATTAAAAACTTTAAAATAAGTTAAAATGTTTTCTAAAACATAACTGACTTTATTCTTTGTAACACATGTTTTACCGTTGTGTATGGTTCTTCTTGTTACATTATTTACACATATATACATTTATCCTGCAACTAATGTGTACATTGACATCATAAAGCCTGCCGAATAAACCTCGTCTTTATTCGGTCACTGACCCAATAAAGCCACGCGCTAACTGTGACGTCACAGTTACGGCACTACTTTTTCCATTCAACATTTGACGTAACCTTTGACCCAAATGAACCCCATTCTCAATGTAAACAAAACACAGTATAATAAACATGATCAATAAATTCATAAATTTTAATACTTTATTTTAAAAAAAGTTTGATTTTTTAAAAAAATACACGTAGTTATATAAATATGATTTAAAAATAAAAATGAAAAATTATAAGTTGTTACTTTATTCCGCCGGACTTTTAGAATATGGCAAAAATACAGAAAAACGTCTGCAACTAAAGACAACATTTCATCAAAGAATATTTATTTTAATATTATTATTGTAAGAATTTAAGATTTTGTTACATATATTAAATATGAAAATAATATCGTATTGTAGTTATTTATTTAAATAATTGAGAACTACATGTGCTTGAACGTCGGACTGAGCGAAAATGACAAGTACGGGTGTGATGGGGTAGCGTGACGTCATGTAATCATTTGTATCCTTGTGCTTGGAGTGTAAACAAACAAGTCAAACAGATGGATAACACGCAGTTACAATTATAATTTTAGGACGTATCTGTTGCAGGATAAAGTAAATACATGGTCATTGACGCTGAATAAAGGTCGTATTTGGTGAGGGGGCGAAAACGTGTAGAAAGCTCGGCAGAGCCTTGCTTTCTACACGTTTTCTCACCCTCACCAAATACGACCTTTATTCACCGTCAATGACCATGTATTTACTATGTACTTTATATACATGTATATAAAATTTATTATTTAATCATACATAATATTACAAATTCCTTTGTAGTTCATCAGTTGAATAATAGTTATGTGTGTGTGTTTGTGTGTGTGTGTGACTATGTATGTGAATATATCCTACCTCTCACTAGTTTCTGTGAATTTCATTCGACAATATCGGTCATGTGGTGACCTAATATAATCCATGTCAGGCAGGTCTGTTCCATATCTAGTCAGTATGAGAGTTACTTTCCCTGACCAACGTCAATGGCGCCCGCCTCGTAGTTAACACGTCATATTTATCACAAGTATTTACGGCAAATACAGACACTAGTAAAGGTGTTGTGATATTGAAACAAAATATTTGATGTCCAAGGATAAAAGTGCAATTGATTTCTTTGACAGAAGTTGTTAGAAGTCAAATTCATTATTATTATCAATATTTTGTCAGACAGAATGTCAAACGATGGTATTTCTAACTCAGTCACCATTCACATGTCGCTGTATCCACCATTCAAATTGGTTTTGTTAATGATTTATTGATATGATCGGTATGATATAATAGTTAAACTGTGTTTTAGTGACATAATATGATATATAAAGGGTTTGATTGGAGCTATAGGTTACTAAAACATACAGCAGTGTCTCATCCTGAACTTCTCTCCGGTCTCCATATCCGTGTACTGTATGTTTGTTTAAAGGTATCTACCGTGGGTCTTCAGGGTGATCAGTAGGATATAATCGTTACACAGTCTGTTGGTGACGTAATATGGTTTATACAGAGTCAGTAAATTCCATATCAGGACTCGGGCTTCACCCTTACCCGATATGGAATTTACTGACCCTGTATAAACCATATTAGGTCACCAACAGACTGTGTAACTAATAGTGTGTGACTTTGTGTATGTGTGCATGTAAAAGATATTAACAATAGTAACCCTGATTGGTCTGTTTAAATGTTTAAAGTTGTGTTTCATGTTTAACACCGGTATATACATTTATATACATATAAGATAAGATTTTCTGTTTTCTAGGTGGAGTGTATCGTTTTATAAAATTTAAATTTAACTTCCTGTTTGTAATACAAACAGAAAATATGTCAGTATGACATTACCACGGCGATAAGTTGATCAAGCATTATGGATTATTGTGTAAAAGAAGTGCACTTAGGATTTTCCTAAATTAAATTTGTTTAAAGGTATAAAATATTCATTATATGTCAGTGAGATGTGATACACAGACGGAATATTTGTTATAAAACAGAAATGTAATATTTTTAATTTTTTCACTTGAACAAAGGATTGAGAAATTATCACAAAAACATGTTTTTAATAGATGCAGTGACAAAGTTCAAATTTCCACTACAAATTCAACTTTTAGAAGACCTGGAAGATTTAAATGAGGGCCTATTACTGAATGCAGGGGAGATAATAACTGTGTATGGCTTTGGTAGACAACTTGTGGTAACAAGATCATCAGGGCATGCAGATGATGATAGTGATTCCGAGGAGTATGTCAACATGGTACCAGAAAAAGAAGTATATATTCCTGAAAACTGCTGTGAAAAATTAAAAGATATACATTGTAAAGGAAGAATTTATGAAGATATAGCAATAATGAAGGTGGAACTACCTCGTTTTCTACAAGCTCAAAAAGGTTTTTTTGCACTGTATGCAGATGAGGAAAAGGGGTTTGCAAAAATAGAGAAGGATCAGATTTTAGAATTTGTGAGAATTAACGACCCAGGAAATCCTGGTGTATATAGAAATGACAATTATTCTCAGAGTGGAAAGGACTACTAATATACAAATCAAACCATGAAGAAATTAACTTAACAGGGGAAATAATATCCAATCTTATTAGCATAGAAGATGAAAATGAATATTCAACAAAAGAAAAGAACTCCTAGATAATTTATCTTTTCCAAGGAAAATGTTGTTTGTGAATACAGACCTACAGGAGCAATTTGAAAATTTAACTAATACACCACAACAACTGATATTAGATTTAACAGATAAACCATATCTTTTCTTCACAAGTGAGCTACAAATGCCCTTTACAAACACCACAACATATAGGATATCTTTGTTTGAAAAAGTAAATTTACTCCGTTTTAGTGTGGGATTGAAAAGTAGGATTAAAGTTGACATTATTAAAGAAGCTGCTAGAAGAAATGGAGCTTTTGAACTATTATTTGCTAAAGAAAATGAACGCAAAGATCAAAAACAGGGGAATTTCAAGACTTTTGATATTTTCGGAAAATTTTCAAGAGAAAAGTTGGAAAGTGATGAAGCTGGAACAAAAACTCCAATGACCTCAGAAGATCTGGACAGGACACATAAAGAGACAGAAAGTGATCATTCTGATGACAGCGAAGAAAATTCAGGTACATGTTAATTTATATTATGAATCTTTCACATGTTTCAGTAAATGGGAGAAAAAGTTAGGGTTAACCCTGGTGACTGAATGATGAACTGAGACGGGTGTTAGGGTTAAACCTGGTGATTGAATGATGAACAGAGATGGGTGTTAGGGTTAGGGTTAACTCTGGGGATGGAATAATTAAGATGGTTACTGTAACACATGCACAATACATATATATGTATTGGGTATATCAGTATTCAAACAGAAACAAAAGTAAAAGGATAGACAACTCCAAGATTTGCCAGATGTGACAAACATTATATCCCACATTATAATATGTGTGTATGTGTGTGTGGGTATTGTAAATATATTATATATATAATCAAATCACCCATGATCTTTACATGTCTCAGAATACAACCTTGTATAAATGCTAACAAAAGTGTACATTATTTTTGATCAGCCACACAATACTCCATATATTATTCATCATTGACACACTAAACAACCTATTAAAATATATTATATAACTTTGTATAATATAACTTATTAACTAACAGATTTAGGTTTACGTGTATATATATGGTACAAATTAAGTACGGTACTTAAAGGGAAGTTCTACTCTACTCAAAGTCTGGATATCATTGATTGATTAAATTGGATTTTACATCCAAGTTAAGAATATTTTACTTAAATCGAGATGTGACCAGCTACAGGTGAAGTGGCAGAAAATTTTATCTTTGCAGTGTACTTAGGCTAATGTGCAGGGAGGGTTCTTAAATGTGCCACCCATTCTGCGACTGAGGGCATCAGTTTTTAAGGTCTTTTTAATGGACCCTGTGACTTTTATATCTAAATGCCAAGTGGTTTTTTTTCCAGTTTTGGTCAGATCCTGGCCAAGGTTTGATCCCATCACCCACATAAAGAGGAATTCTGGAGATCATATAAATTTTGAAATAAACAATTCTGATGCCTGATGGACCAGAATGAATCAACCAAAATCTGATGTCTTCAGTACTGTATCTAGCATATGTATATATGTCATAAATGTCTCTGTGATGGACTGGTCTAAAGCATTCGTTTATGGATCACAGTGCTTTCTAATGACTAATGGAGTCACACTCAGAGTCTCAGACCCTAGTGTGATCAAGTTAGCAGAAGTTTGGTAGTTCTCTATGGGTAATTAAATTTCCTCCACCATTCCAAAACTGACCACATTAATATAAGTGAAATAATCTTGAAGAGGGTATAATACACCATTGAATTCACCTTCCATTGTCCGTCTTTACACCACCATCAATCTCACATGCTAACCAGACTAGTTTTTATATTAAAATCTTCAAAAATCAGTTAGCTGTCAATTAAGTCTAATGGTGGAGTATGAGAACTGAATGATGAATTGATCAAATAAATGGGGTTTTCTGTCTCAGTCAAGAATATTTCACTTATGCTGATGATATAAGCAAAAGTTGTATGTCATCAGCTATAGGTGAAGTGCCAGAAATTTTTACCTTTGCAACATGTTCAGGTAGAGTTCTTTATGCAGAGTGTTTAGCAGATCTACCCAATATTTTATTAACCAGTAACTATAAACAGTACACAAACTATAAACTGGATTCAGGAACAAGTGAAGCTTATATAAAACTGTCCAGTCTGACATACAGAATACTGAAGTGCAAGCTTATATAAAACTGTCCAGTCTGACATACAGAATACTGAAGTGCAAGCTTATATAAAACTGTCCAGTCTGACATACAGAATACTGAGCTACTGTAGTGTTATAAAGTACAAGTAGAACCAACAGTGCTTCTATTTTTGTTAATAAATTCTATTTTTTATCTTAATGATAGGAAATGTCTATGTGTATCTGTCATAGTACATAACAGGGATCAAAATATACTGCACAACTTGACATACATAATATCAGATAACATCTTGATACATGACAAATAAAAACAAATATAACCAATAACAGCTTGTTTACATGTTTATTTTAACATAGCTATATTAGGACTATTATATTTTAATTAAGGATGTCTATAACTATTTTTGTATTTAAAAGTACAAGTTGTGTTACTTTTAGACTACATGACAATCTTAAGTATCTCTTGTTTATTATTACATAACTCTATACATATAGAAACACTTGACTTGGAAGTGTTCGCTGAAATAATTTATTAAACATAAAGTGTCCTCAGGACTGACCTCATAACTCCTGTGAAATCTAATTTAAACAAAAATATTTCCAAATCAATAAAGTTATTTGGATGATGAGCAGTTTTATACCAATTACTGTTGTCAGAAAATTCCAAGTACTAGTTCATTACATATTAATTATTTTGAAATAAATAATCCATAGGCGTAGGAGCAGGGGGGGGGCCAGCGGGAGCCGGGCCCCCCCCAATGTCAGAGAAGGGGGGCCAGGCCCCCGCAATATATTGTGTGAAATTGTGTACCATGCTAAAAAAAAAAAAAAAAAAGAGAGCGTTAACAGGAATGTCCATCTGGTAACCAATCAATTATCAATTTCATCATTATACTTGTAAAAGGGCGTCAAAATTTTCCGAGGTACCCCATATCCAGTAGCGGATTCAGCGGGGGGCGTAGGGGGAATACGCACCCCCTTTATGTCGCTAATAATACATATTGTTCAGCTCAGATTGCACCAGAATGCAGGATTTTTGCGCCACTTTTTCAAAATTTTCCGGGGGAGCATGCCCCCGAACCCCCTAGAAGGTTCAAGCCTTCAAATCTCACATTATACCCCCCCTTTCAAAAATTCTGGATCAGCCTCTGATATCAATCTCCAATGAGAGGGTGATTATGGAACTTGTGTCATACGGTTATTTTATATAAACTTGCCTTGATATCACAGTATTTTAAACTTATCAAAACGATGCACAATAGATTGAAAATGCGTCTAGACAGGACTCCCACCTATGCGAGGGGTTTAGCACCCCTCTCATACTCTCCCCGCCTCGTGCCGTAGGCACGAGGTCGTTCCTGCGGCACGACATAAGACATAGCTTCGGTTTGGCCCCCCCCAATATTAAAAACCCTCCTACGCCTATGTAATCTGTATATATTCTGTATGGCATATATTATTTGTCCAATTTTCTTGCTGTATTTATTTAATTAGTGAAGTTATACATTTACTTGTATTCATGAAACAAATCTCTTATAAAAGTCAATAAATAAAATGATTCATTTTAGTTTATTACTTTATTTATTTATTTGCTAGAAATAAAGATACCACCTCTACCAAACACTGGGAGTCATCCACCTCTACCAAATACTGGGAGTCATCCACTTCTCACATCTAAAAAGAAACGTGAAGGGGAGCCCAATTATGAAACTATTTTTCCAATTGGGAAAAACTCCAAGGCTGACAGCAACAATACAGCATTGGTAACTCCTGGAAAGTCAGACACTACGGAAACTGAAACAAGTATTCAACATGACAAGAATGTTCACAAGTTACACTTTTTATCACAGCCAGAAGAACAGCAGCCAGTATTTTCAGATAAAGATGATATGACAAAAAATCAAAACAGTGGACAGACATCATCAAATTTGCACAGAATAAATTCAGCTAATGAATTTCAGTCTAAAGACAGGGAATATAAAAGTGGAAAAATTCATCGCAGTTTTTCAGTACCTGTTAAAAATAGACCATCCATTCATCTGAAAACGACAGAAGAAAATCAACATGAACAATCAAAGGAAATACAAGAGGAAAGACGTTATGTCAAACCAGACAAAACAACAGATGAGAAGAAAGACAATAGTCCGAATACATTGACACAGGATAACAGTATTGATATAACATGCAACATAAAAGACATGGGTAGACAGAAACTGTATCAGTGTCTCAAATTCTGTGGACTTCCAGCATTTGCTGATCAATGTGAACAAGAAGGTATAGATGGTAGTTTTGTTGCTGAAATGGAAGATGAAGAGTTAACAGATGAACCATATTTCCTGAAGAAACATGAATTACGCAAATTTCATAGAATTAAAGAAGGTTGGAGACCAAAAGAATAAATTTAAACATTTTTTAATGGAAATCAAGTTGACTTGATACTTTCTAAGTTGTTGTTTATTAAGTGTCAACAAGTTCAAATATATTCAATTTATTTGCCATACTACATAAATTTTTTGGCATTCTTAGTGAGTGTTCCCAGTATTATCCCTTCTTTATGAGATCCATTTACATATGAAAACGGGGGCCCTTGTGTGCATGCTTAGGTGTCTGACTGTTATTGCACCTCTTGATGCCTAGATTGCAATCACCAATCTAAGTGTGAGAAAATGTTTTCAGTTTGCTTGCCAAAGATCAGTGGCTTTATTGACAAAAACTGACAAAAAAGTTTGATTTGGGTGTAAACCACTATTATTCTACTGAATCCCTAAAAGGCTGTCACTTACATATGGAAATAAAAATGTATAGTCATTAATAGAAGGGTTGAGGAGTGTTCAACCATGCTTCTGCTTTCAACAGAGCTTATGCTAGAACACTTTGTGTACATCTAATGAACTATGACAAACAGTACTATTGCATATGTGTCATTTAGATGATATTTTATCAGTTATCTTTCTTAGATTTGGACATGGGCACTGACTGAACTACAAATGCCAAATAAATAACTCATATCTGCATACAAGTTTTAATTAATTTTATCATTCATATACCCAGTTCAGAAAGATAACATACACTTGCACTAATATATAAACAGAAATACATAATGCTAACAGCTGGTTTCTGAATTAATTAAAAACCATCTCTTCATATTATGTTTTTGGAATGCAATCTTGAATCAAACTTTAGGATAATGGGCGATGATGTTCGGCATTTTTGTCATGAATGTATGAAAAATTGATGATGATGATGATGATGATGATGATGATGCCATTATGATGATGATGATGATATTATTTATGCAAAGAAACATACTGGGATACTTTTATCGTGAAAACTATTAATCTTAAAATTCGATCAATTTTAGATACAAGGGCATCTTTAAGTTAATATATTTTTCCTAACAGAGTGGCGTCTTTTCTTTAATATGAGAATTATGATCATTTATAACAACAATTTATGAAATAAATATAAAGCATACAGTGTCTCCATGTGTTTTATTAAGTTGTACAAAAATAATTTCATATATTATAATTTTAAATGATTCTATAGTTTTTTCTTCAAATATTGTGTTTATGACGTCATAGAAACGTCACAGTAATAGCTACACAAATCAAGTTTGTATTTTATTAAAGCTGAACCTGTTTCCTTACAATGATACCAAATATGATCTATATCTACATAAAACCATCGACAACAAAAATAAAAACGTTCCCCTACCCCGTTTCGGTCATTTTTTTAAAAATGGGTATCTTTAATATACTTTTTCTAATAGAGTGGTGTCTTTTTTGGAAGATGAGAATATATGATCATTTATAACTACAATTCATCAAGTAAATGCAAAACATTCTTTGTCTTAATGTGTTTTATTATGTTGTACAGAAATAATTTTACAAAGGATAAATTGACACGATTTTATAGCGTTTTCCCCCAAAACTTGTGTTTATGACGTCATGGTGACAACATAGTAGTAGCTACATCAACCGACTTTGTATTTTATTACAGCCAGTACCGTAACTACCTATGAGGCAACCGAGGCAATTGCCTCGGTAAAAATTAATCGTGTATTACCCGAACGTCACACTGATTATTGAGCTTTTAACGACTTTGCCCGTTGCATCTTGTAACTGTGAACGAACAGACTGAAAACATAGCAAGAAGCAGAATGTCATAACAGATTGTCTGTAAATCTACAGAGATGATGACGCCGGATAGACTAGACATCTCAAAGCAATGGGCTTGTCTGGGTAATCCGACCAGGAGAATTGAACTGGCGTTCTAAGTCTTCAATCCCGGAGTGAGACTCTGACTTCTCTAAATATTGTCACGTTCAACGTTTGCATTATTATTTTATTTCTCATTCTGGTTACTAGCTGTATTGCAGTACTGTCTACATTTAGCATTATGTCTTGTGTAAATGTATCAAGTGATCTTGCTTGTGAAAACCCTGAACTATTCTGACAAATGATAGACCTATTTTTGGATACCCTCCCACATAAAATTTAATCATTTAAACTACCCTGTAACCTGGATTACGAGGTTTAGTAGTGTGGTTAAACTAGTTCTCATGGCACAAAATCATCCCACTTAATTTACAACAGGTGGTCTAGTTTTGAGCTTTCCTATTATACCTTCCTTACATGTAAAGGATGTAAAACATTGAGACTGTTGGTACTGTATGCCATAATATATCTTTAATTCTTTCTTACCAATTCTTGCCTCGGCTTATTTAAGGGCCTAGTTACGGTACTGACAGCTGAACATGTTTCCTTTACAATGGTACCAAATATGATCTGTATTTGCATAATATTATTAAAATGAAAGATAAAAACGTTGCCTACCCCTAATACAGAAATTTACTGAAAACTTTCAGGCACTCCTAAATATTCAAGTTTTTCAGGAAGAGCATCCCAACTTATTTCTGGGAAAACATCCTGATTCCATTACTAGACACCCTAAGGTACCAGAAAAAAGTGGTGACGCTGGATCCTGGGGGGGGGGGGGGTGCACGGTGGGTCCACCTAGCCCACGGACTAAAACAAGAGGCCCAATAGACCTAATTTGCTACTTGATAAACAAGAGGCCCAATGGACCTAATTTGCTACTTGATAAACAAGAGACCCAATGGATCTAATTTGCTACTTGATACAAAAAGAGGCCCAATAAACCTAATTTGCTACTTGATATACAAGAGGCCCAAGGGACCTAATTTGCTACTTGATAAACAAGAGGACCAATGGACATAATTTGCTACTTGATAAACAAGAGGCCCAATGGACCTAATTTGCTACTTGATAAACAAGAGGCCGAATGGACCTAAGATGCTCACCTGATTATTATGACTAGTTGAAAAATTGACCCCATGACAAAATCTATACATATGCTCAAGATTTGGCAATTTTAAGATTATTTGAAAAAAAGGTCATGACCCTGACATTTGTCCTTGGTTACATGGACAGTGGTACTAAACATAAGAAATGATAACTGTACCCGTACATGGAAAAATCATCAAATGTTTGGGCTCAGCTTCAATTGTAGTAAAAACACATTGGTGAGAGATTATAACTACGACATAATTGGAAAGTCATTTGAAGAAGAAATTTCTTCTGTATTGCACCAGTTCATGGATCTTTCTGACTAAGTTTCATTGAAATCTGCGCAGTAGTTTAAGACAAGATGCCTAAGCACACACACACACACACACACACACATACACACACTTGGGTCAGGTGATCTTAAAACAGAATGTATATCACTCAACCAGATTGTCATGTAATAACTATAAAGTTAAGGAGAGAGCGCAGGCAGCAGGGCAGTTGGAAAAAAATACAGTGAATTAGTGAAAGAAATTTAGTAGAAATATGGTTATTTTTCTTTTTGATAAGGTCAGACAGTTAAAACATACTTTTATCTATACCATTTATCCATTGTCGAAATCCATGAGCGAGAGAAAGTTAAAGAAATACCTAGCAAATAGAGCAGTATATGAGAAGGGGGGTGTACGTGACCTGAAATTCACGCCCATGATTATTTCGGATAGCATTGGTTCATGGTGTAAAGCAGGACAAACTTTACTGGAGTGCAGAGAGGGCCTGAAGGAAAGGATTTGTGATAAAGTAAAAGGAGTCGGTCCGGTGTGGTTGTACATATGGCTGGGTACATGTGATCTGACAGAGAAAAATGGCAAATATATTAATCTAATATCGTTTGCGGAAGAGCGGGTGTACCATGTCACACAGCAATTATTGCACTTTAAAGAGTTGGTACAATCACTAAAGGATACTGTAAAACTAACAATACTGGAAATTCTCGTGTATTCTGTCCAGCATTTTAACAAAGCCAAAGGACACAAAGACCCAGACACATTTCACGCCCAGGATGTCGATCTGAAGGACCAAGTTTATGATCTAAATATAACAATTAGATTTATTAACAGGCAACTTGGTACCCATTCCCCTTGTTTCTCTGTCGATCTGAGCAGAAATAGTAAAAGGCACCCAGGGAATAAAAACAATAACTCTTATCATTTCAATCTGTACAAAGATGGAGTACACCCAGATAAACTGTTAGCTAAAGTGTGGGTCAGAAAAATACTGTCTACACTAAATTATGACTGCAATTAACACTACAACCACTTATGTGCACTTAAAAATGATTACTGTGTCTAGAGTTTCCAAGCCCAGCACAATATACAGGTAGTGATGTTTCTGAGAAATTCAAGCTTGATGACAAAAATAACATTTTATAAATTTTGAGAGTCAACCAGCTGAATATTTTGATAACTGAAAATAGCAATTTCTATATTGTGTAGAGTGTTTACAAGCAAATTTGACATTTGAGTCTGGGTAACTCCAAGCTCATGATCAAACTAGCTGACAGGAACAAAAGTTTGGTCTATGTTTACAAGCAAATTTGGCATTTGAGTCTGAAAGTTTCAAGCAATAAACTTAAGACTAAGTCTAAGCAATTCCATGTACAGAGATTATATAGACTTGGACTTGAATATAGTACAATTTCGACCAACACAATGACATTATATACTAACATTGACCTCCCAAGCCTTCAAAATAGTCCACTATCATTTAAGAGAGGAGACATAGTGAGTCTGGTCAATTCAAGCTCATTTATTGTAGTGATTTTTGACAGAAAGACTATATGTGCAAATATTTGACCTACACCATCTAATAAGGATATTGAGGAAATATGTTCACCAAAACAACTAAATTTTGACTATGGTAAAATTTGATACATGTGGTCTTTATATAGAGGTAGCCTCTACTGAATATATCATATAGAATGTCCCACCTGATAAGAATTGGTCACTACAAACGTGGTCTTTATATAGAGGTGGCCTTTACTGACCATAAGATATTTTATATCAACGACGTTATTTCTAGATTGCGAGATGAGATTCTCAAATGAATCATATGTTTTATACAATTGTTTCAGTTTACAATTTATTGTAAATATGTAATTCTACAGAAGGTAATTTATGCTCTGCAGCATTGTTATTGCTGAATGCAGGGGAGATACAATAATAACAGTGTACTGCTTTGGTAGACAACTTTTTAAAAGCACACACACTACATATGTATATACATGTACAACATTATATATATTAAAAACTTTAAAATAAGTTAAAATGTTTTCTAGAACATAACTGACTTTATTCTTTGTAACACGTTTCACCGTTGTGTATGGTTCTTCTTGTTACATTATATAATATACATGTATATATAAAATTTATGATTTAATCATACATAATATTACGAATTTCTTTGTAGTGCTTCAGTTGAATAATAGTTATAGTGTGTGTGACTATGTGTATGTGAATGTGTGTGACTTTGTGTATGTGTGCATGTAAAATATATTAATAATAATAACCCTGAATGGTCTGTTTAAATACAGCTGTGCTATGTTTAAAGTTGTTTTTCATGTTTAATACCAGTATATACATTTATATACATATCAGATAAGATTTTCTGTGTTCTAGGTGGAGTGTATCGTTTTATAAAAGTTAAATTTAACTTCCTGTTTATAATACAAACAGAAAATATGTCAATATGACATTACCATGGCGATAAGTTGATCAAGCATTATGGATCATTGTGTAAAAAAATTGCACTTAGGATTTTCCTAAATTAAATTGGTTTAAAGGTATAAAATATTCATTATACATCAGTGAGATGTGATACACAGACGGAATATTTGTTATAAAACAGAAATGTGATATTTTTCATTTTTTTACTTGAACAAAGGATTGAGAAATTATCACAAAAACATGTTTTTAATAGATGCAGTGACAAAGTTCAAATTTCCACTACAAATTCAACTTTTAGAAGACCTGGAAGATTTAAATGAGGGCCTATTACTGAATGCTGGGGAGATAATAACTGTGTATGGCTTTGGTAGACAACTTGTGGTAACAAGATCATCAGGACATGCAGATGATGATAGTGATTCCGAGGAGTATGTCAACATGGCACCAGAAAAAGAAGTATATATTCCTGAAAACTGCTGTGAAAAATTAAAAGATATACATTGTAAAGGAAGAATTTATGAAGATATAGCAATAATGAAGGTGGAACTACCTCGTTTTCTACAAGCTCAAAAAGGTTTTTTTGCACTGTATGCAGATGAGGAAAAGGGGTTTGCAAAAATAGAGAAGGATCAGATTTTAGAATTTGTGAGAATTAACGACCCAGGAAATCCTGGTGTATATACAAATGACAATTATTCTCAGAGTGGAAAGGACTTACTGATATACAAATCAAACCATGAAGAAATTAACTTAACAGGGGAAATAATATCCAATCTTATTAGCATAGAAGATGAAAATGAATATTCAACAAAAGAACTCCTAGATAATTTATCTTTTCCAAGGAAAATGTTGTTTGTGAATACAGACCTACAGGAGCAATTTGAAAATTTAACTTATACACCACAACAACTGATATTAGATTTAACAGATAAACCATATCTTTTCTTCACAAGTGAGCTACAAAAGCCCCTTACAAACAGCACAACACATAGGATATCTTTGTTTGAAAATGTAAATTTACTCCGTTTTAGTGTGGGATTAAAAAGTAGGATTAAAGTTGACATTATTAAAGAAGCTGCTAGTAGAAATGAAGCTTTTGAACTATTATTTGCCAAAGAAAATGAACGCAAAGATCAAAAACAGGGAAATTTCAAGACTTTTGACATTTTCGGAAAAATTTCAAGAGAAAAGTTAGAAAGTGATGAAACTGGAACAAAAACTCCAATGCCCTCAAAAGATCTGGACAGGACACTTAAAGAAACAGAAAGCGAGCATTCTGATGACAGGGAAGAAAATTCAGGTACATGTTAATATATATTATGAATCTTTCAGTAAATGGGAGAAAAAGTTAGGGTTAACCCTGGTGACTGAATGATGAACTGAGACGGGTGTTAGGGTTAAACCTGGTGATTGAATGATGTCCAGAGAGAAACGAGTGTTAGGGTTAACCCTGGTGATTGAATGATGAACAGAGATGGGTGTAAGGGTTAGGTTTAACCCTGGTAATTGAATGATGAACAGAGATGGGTGTTAGGTTTAGGGTTAAACCTGGTGATTGAATGATGAACTGAGAGACGGGTGTTAGGTTTAACCCTGGTAATTGAATGATGAACAGAGATGGGTGTAAAGTTAGGTTTAACCCTGGTAATTGAATGATGAACAGAGATGGGTGTTAGGTTTAGGGTTAACCCTGGTGATTGAATGATGAACAGAAATGGGTGTTAGAGTTAGTGTTAACCCTGGTGATTGAATGATCAACAGAGATGGGTGTTAGAGTTAGGGTTAACCCTGGTGATTGAATGATGAACAGAGATGGGTCTTAGAGTTAGTGTTAACCCTGGTGATTGAATGATGAACAGAGATGGGTGTTAGGGTTAGGGTTAACCCTGGTGATTGAATGATGAACAGAGATGGGTGTTAGGTTTAGGGTTAACCCTGGTGATTGAATGATGAACAGAGATGGTTGTTAGGGTTAGGTTTAACCCTGGTGATTGAATGATGAACAGAGATGGGTGTTAGGTTTAGGGTTAACCCTGGTGATTGAATGATGAACAGAGATGGGTGTTAGAGTTAGTGTTAACCCTGGTGATTGAATGATGAACAGAGATGGGTGTTAGAGTTAGTGTTAACCCTGGTGATTGAATGATGAACAGAGATGGGTGTTAGGTTTAGGGTTAACCCTGGTGATTGAATGATGAACAGAGATGGGTGTTAGAGTTAGTGTTAACCCTGGTGATTGAATGATGAACAGAGATGGGCGTTAGGGTTAGGGTTAACCCTGGTGATTGAATGATGAACAGAGATGGGTGTTAGGGTAAGGGTTAACCCTGGTGATTGAATGATGAACAGAGATGGGTGTTAGGGTAAGGGTTAACCCTGGTGATTGAATGATGAACAGAGATGGGTGTTAGGGTTAGGATTAACCCTGGTGATTGAATGATGAACAGAGATATTTGTTAGGTTTAACCCTGGTGATTGAATGATGAACAGAGATGGGTGTTAGAGTTAGGGTTAACCCTGGTGATTGAATGGTGAACAGAGATGGGTGTTAGGGTTAGGGTTAACCCTGGTGATTGAATGATGAACAGAGATGGGTGTTAGGGTTAGGGTTAACCCTGGTGATTGAATGATGAACTGAGATGGGTGTTAGAGTTAGGGTTAACCCTGGTGATTGAATGATGAACAGAGATATTTGTTAGGTTTAACCCTGGTGATTGAATGATGAACAGAGATGGGTGTTAGAGTTAGGGTTAACCCTGGTGATTGAATGGTGAACAGAGATGGGTGTTAGGGTTAGGGTTAACCCTGGTGATTGAATGATGAACTGAGATGGGTGTTAGAGTTAGGGTTAACCCTGGTGATTGAATGGTGAACTGAGATGGGTGTTAGAGTTAGGGTTAACCCTGGTGATTGAATGGTGAACTGAGAAACGGGTGTTAGGGTTAGGGTTAACCCTGGTGATTGAATGGTGAACAGAGATGGGTGTTAGGGTTAGGGTTAACCCTGGTGATTGAATGATGAACTGAGATGGGTGTTAGAGTTAGGGTTAACCCTGGTGATTGAATGGTGAACTGAGATGGGTGTTAGAGTTAGGGTTAACCCTGGTGATTGAATGGTGAACTGAGAAACGGGTGTTAGGGTTAGGGTTAACCCTGGTGATTGAATGATGAACTGAGATGGGTGTTAGAGTTAGGGTTAACCATGGTGATTGAATGATGAACTGAGATGGGTGTTAGAGTTAGGGTTAACCCTGGTGATTGAATGATGAACTGAGATGGGTGTTAGAGTTAGGGTTAACCCTGGTGATTGAATGATGAACAGAGATGGGTGTTAGGTTTAGGGTTAACCCTGGTGATTGAATGATGAACAGAGATGGTTGTTAGAGTTAGGGTTAACCCTGGTGATTGAATGATGAACTGAGATGGGTGTTAGAGTTAGGGTTAACCCTGGTGATTGAATGATCAACAGAGATGGGTGTTAGAGTTAGGGTTAACCCTGGTGATTGAATGATGAACTGAGATGGGTGTTAGAGTTAGGGTTAACCCTGGTGATTGAATGATGAACAGAGATGGGTGTTAGAGTTAGGGTTAACCCTGGTGATTGAATGATCAACAGAGATGGGTGTTAGAGTTAGGGTTAACCCTAGTGATTGAATGATCAACAGAGATGGGTGTTAGAGTTAGGGTTAACCCTGGTGATTGAATGATCAACAGAGATGGGTGTTAGAGTTAGGGTTAACCCTGGTGATTGAATGATGAACTGAGATGGGTGTTAGAGTTAGGGTTAACCCTGGTGATTGAATGATGAACAGAGATGGGTGTTAGAGTTAGGGTTAACCCTGGTGATTGAATGATGAACAGAGATGGCTGTTAGGGTTAGGGTTAACCCTGGTGATTGAATGATGAACAGAGATATTTGTTAGGTTTAACCCTGGTGATTGAATGATGAACAGAGATGAGTGTTAGGGTTAGGGTTAACCCTGGTGATTGAATGATGAACAGAGATGGGTGTTAGGGTTAGGGTTAACCCTGGTGATTGAATGATGAACAGAGATGGGTGTTAGAGTTAGGTTTAACCCTGGTGATTGAATGATGAACAGAGATGGGTGTAAGGGTTAGGTTTAACCCTGGTAATTGAATGATGAACAGAGATGGGTGTTAGGTTTAGGGTTAACCCTGGTGATTGAATGATGAACAGAGATGGTTGTTAGGGTTAGGTTTAACCCTGGTGATTGAATGATGAACAGAGATGGGTGTAAGGGTTAGGTTTAACCCTGGTGATTGAATGATGAACAGAGATGGGTGTAAGGGTTAGGTTTAACCCTGGTAATTGAATGATGAACAGAGATGGGTGTTAGGTTTAGGGTTAACCCTGGTGATTGAATGATGAACAGAGATGGTTGTTAGGGTTAGGTTTAACCCTGGTGATTGAATGATGAACAGAGATGGGTGTTAGGTTTAGGGTTAACCCTGGTGATTGAATGATGAACAGAGATATTTGTTAGGTTTAACCCTGGTGATTGAATGATGAACAGAGATGGGTGTAAAGTTAGGTTTAACCCTGGTAATTGAATGATGAACAGAGATATTTGTTAGGTTTAACCCTGGTGATTGAATGATGAACAGAGATGGGTGTTAGGGTTAGGGTTAACCCTGGTGATTGAATGATGAACAGAGATGGGTGTTAGGGTTAGGGTTAACCCTGGTGATTGAATGGTGGACAGAGATGGGTGTTAGAGTTAGGGTTAACCCTGGTGATTGAATGATGAACAGAGATGGGTGTTAGGGTTAGGGTTAACCCTGGTGATTGAATGATGAACAGAGATGGGTGTTAGAGTTAGGGTTAACCCTGGTGATTGAATGATTAAGATGGTTACTGTAACATATGCACAATACATATATATGTATTGGGTATATCAGTATTCAAAACATAAAAATTCAAATCAGTTACAGATGACAAATGTTATTGAAACAAAAGTAAAAGAGTAAAAGGATAGAGATTTGCCAGCTGTAACAAACATTATATCCCACAATATAATATGTGTGTATGTGTGTGTGGGTATTGTATATATATATTATATATATATAATCAAATCACCCATGATCTTTACATATCTCAGAATACAACCTTGTATAAATGCTAAAAGAAGTGTACATTATTTTTGATCAGCCACACAATACTCCATATATTATTCATCATTGACACACTAAACAACCGATTAAAATATATTATATAACTTTGTATAATATAACTTATTAACTAACAGATTTAGGTTTACGTGTATATATATGGTACAAATTAAGTACGGTACTTAAAGGGAAGTTCTACTCTACTCAAAGTCTGGATATCATTGATTGATTAAATTGGATTTTACATCCAAGTTAAGAATATTTTACTTAAATCGAGATGTGACCAGCTACAGGTGAAGTGGCAGAAAATTTTATCTTTGCAGTGTACTTAGGCTAATGTGCAGGGAGGGTTCTATAATGTGCCACCCATTCTGCGACTGAGGGCATTAGTTTTTAAGGTCTTTTTAATGGACCCTGTGACTTTTATTTCTAAATGCCAAGTGTTTTTTTTCCAGTTTTGGTCAGACCCTGGCCAAGGTTTGATCCCATCACCCACATAAAGAGGAATTCTGGAGATCATATAAATTTTGAAATAAACAATTCTGATGCCTGATGGACCAGAATGAATCAACCAAAATCTGATGTCTTCAGTACTGTATCTAGCATATGTATATATGTCATAAATGTCTCTGTGATGGACTGGTCTAAAACATTCGTTTATGGATCACAGTGCTTTCCAATGACTAATTGAGTCACACTCAGACCCTAGTGTGATCAAGTTAGCAGAAGTTTGGTAGTTCTCTATGGGTAATTAAATTTCCTCCACCATTCCAAAACTGACCACCTTAATATAAGTGAAATAATCTTGAAGAGAGTATAATACACCATTGAATTCACCTTCTGTTGTCTGTCTTTACACCACCATCAATCTCATATGCTAACCAGACTAGTTTTTATATTAAAATCAGTTAGCTGTCAATTAAGTCTAATGGTGGAGTATGAGAACTGAATGATGAATTGATCAAATAAATGGGGTTTTCTGTCTCAGTCAAGAATATTTCACTTATGCTGATGATATAAGCAAAAGTTGTATGTCATCAGCTATAGGTGAAGTGCCAGAAATTTTTACCTTTGCAACATGTTCAGGTAGAGTTCTTTATGCAGAGTGTTTAGCAGATCTACCCAAGAATTTATTAACCAGTAACTATAAACAGTACACAAACTATAAACTGGATTCAGGAACAAGTGAAGCTTATATAAAACTGTCCAGTCTGACATACAGAATACTGAAGTGCAAGCTTATATAAAACTGTCCAGTCTGACATACAGAATACTGAAGTGCAAGCTTATATAAAACTGTCCAGTCAGACATACAGAATACTGAGCTACTGTAGTGTTATAAAGTACAAGTAGAACCAACAGTGCTTCTATTTTTGTTAATAAATTCTATTTTTTTATCTTAATGATAGAAAATGTCTATGTGTATCTGTCATAGTACATAACAGGGATCAAAATATACTGCACAACTTGACATACATAATATCAGATAACATCTTGATACATGACAAATAAAGACAAATATAACCAATAACAGCTTGTTTACATGTTTATTTTAACATAGCTATATTAGGACTATTATATTTTAATTAAGGATGTCTATAACTATTTTTGTATTTAAAAGTACAAGTATCAAGAGTACATGACAATTTTAAGTATCTCTTGTTTATTATTACATAACTCTATACATATAGAAACACTTGACTTGGAAGTGTTCGCTGAAATAATTTATTAAACATAAAGTGTCCTCAGGACTGACCTCATAACTCCAGTAAAATCTAATTTATAGGAAAATATTTCCAAATCAATAAAGTTATTTGGATGATGAGCAGTTTTATACCAATTACTGTTGTCAGAAAATTCCAAGTATTAGTTCATTACATATTAATTATTTTGAAATAAATAATCTGTATATATTCTGTATGACATATATTATTTGTCCAATTTTCTTGCTGTATTTATTTAATTAGTGAAGTTATACATTTACTTGTATTCATGAAACAAATCTCTTATAAAAGTCAATAAATAAAATGATTCATTTTAGTTTATTACTTTATTTATTTATTTGTTAGAAATAAAGATACCACCTCTACCAAACACTGGGAGTCATCAACCTCTCACTTCTAAAAAGAAACTTAAAGGGGAGCCCAATTATGAAACCATTTTTTCAATTGAGAAAAACTCCAAGGCTGACAACAACAATACAGCATTGGTAACTCCTGCAAAGTCAGACACTACGGAAACTGAAACAAGTATTCAACATGACAAGAATGTTCACAAGTTACACTTTTCATCACAGCCAGAAGAACAGCAGCCAGTATTTTCAGATAAAGATGATATGACAAAAAATCAAAACAGCGGACAGACATCATCAAATTTGCACAGAAGAATGATTTCAGTAAATGAATTTCAGTCTAAACAAAGGGAATATAAAAGTGGAAAAATTCATCGCAGTTTTTCAGTACCTGTTAAAAATAGACCATCCATTCCTCTGAAAATGACAGAAGATAATCAACATAAACATCCAAAGGAAATACAAGAGGAAAGAAGTTATGTCAAACCAGACAAAACAACAGATGACAAAGACAATAGTCCACATACATTGACACAGGATAACAGTATTGATATAACATGCAACATAAAAGACATGGGTAGACAGAAACTGTATCAGTGTCTCAAATTCTGTGGACTTCCAGCATTTGCTGATCAATGTAAGGAAGGATGTTTAGATGGTAGTTTTGTTGCTAAAATGGAAGATGAAGAGTTAACAGATGAACCATATTTCCTGAAGAAACATGAATTACGCAAATTTCATAGAATTAAAGAAGGTTGGAGACCAAAAGAATAAATTTAAACATTTTTTAATGGAAATCCAGTTGACTTGATACTTTGTAAGTTGTTGTTTATTAAGTGTCAACAAGTTCAAATATATTCAATTTATTTGCCATACTACAAGTCATTTTTTGGCATTCTTAGTGAGTGTTCACAGTATTATCCCTTCTTTATGAGATCCATTTACCCTTGTGTGCATGCTTAGGTGTCTGACTGTCATTGCACCTCTTGATGCCTAGATTGCAATCACCAATCTAAGTGTGAGAAAATGTTTTCAGTTTGCTTGCCAAAGATCAGTGGCTTTATTCAGGCACTGTAGGACTTAACAAAACTGACAAAAAAGTTTGATTTGGGTGTAAACCACTATAATTCTACTGAATCCCTAAAAGGCTGTCACATACATGTAATTAATAGAAGGGTTGAGGAGTGTTCAACCATGCTTCTGCTTTCCACAGAGCTAATGCTAGAACACTTTGTGTACATCTAATGAACTATGACAAACAGTACTATTGCATATGCGTCATTTAAATAATATTTTATCAGTTATCTTTCTTAGATTTGGACATGGGCACTGACTGAACTACAAATGCCAAATAAATAACCCATATCTGCACACGTTTTAATTAATTTTATCATTCATATACCCAGTTCAGAAAGATATAATACACTTGCACTAATATATAAACAGAAATACATAATGCTAACAGCTGGTTTCTGAATTTATTAAAAACTATTTTTTCGAATTCATATTATGTTTTTGGAATGCAATCTTGAATCAAGCAGAACACCTTTGGATAATGGCTGCTGTCAACCACATACAACTGCATGAAAAGTTGAATGGCATGTTTGCCAAATCTTAAGCGTACACATTCAGTGTTGAAAGGCCTTGAAAATAGGCCTATGTTTTTTTGAGGAGACCCAATAAAAAAAAATTCATGATCAAAAGATACGCTTATCTGATAAATATTGCTTAGTTTGAAAGCTTTAGTTCCAAAATAAAACCTTATTTTATGGTATCTGTAGGTTGTACAAAACCAAATTATAAGATAATGAAATTTTGTAGCAAAATATCTTTTTATCAAAAAATCTAATTCAGTGAAAAAAGTCATGCATAATGGTAAAAAAGTAGCTCTTAAATATAAAATAAGTTGACATCCAAATCATGAAATTAGCCAGTAAGGTCAAGTAAGCTAAAATGATACACTTAAAATCATATGAAAATAATTAATTAATTTATTGCTCAACAACAACAACAACAACACACACACACACACACACACACACACACACACTAAGTACATGTACTTTGTGAAATCTTTGAAGAATTAATTTTTTCACAAAAATACTTAAAATGGTTTGATTTCTTCATTTTCTTAGGAATTGTGTCAGATTACAAATGGAAGCTGTTTAAGCTACTAATGTGGACTTCCTCTATGATAATCTTTATTCATTGAATGTCCTTTTTAAGAATGCTTCACTTATATTGGAATATCATCAGCTATAAGGCTATGTAGAAGAATTTTTTCACTTAAGCAGCACAGTCAGGGCAATATGCAGTGACATTTTCTTAGTATGCCACACCTATCATGACACAGCAGCTCGCATTTCAAATGGGGTGCCAACCAGAATAGATTCCAGGTATCATGGGAAGAGAATTTTCTCATTGTAACTTTTACATGTTACATCAATTTATCATAAAATTATAAAGTATGATCATTACTCATGTCGGGTTATATAACAAGGAAGTCATGTACAGGTATAATATAATGACTGTGTGATATACTATATTTTATCTCTGTAACTACAGTGTATTATAATACAGGAAGAGATTAAGAACTGTGATTACAACTTAATGAGAGTACCAGTATTACAGGAAGGGCTAGAAAAAGTGCAGCAAATTTATGTGATCCTAGTTTTATTTATCCAATTCATTAAAACATATATTTTGAGTTATTTAATAAAAGACGTCACTTGTTACTTTATAGCTAAACTGGAACTTATTTGCAGCTGAATTTTAGAGTAGACAGCCATTTCAAAAGCAAATGTAAATGCACATCAACCAACAGGTTTTCTCAATGAATTGTGTTGAATTTGTTCTGGAGTAGAAGCTTTTGAAAGACTTATAAATACAACTAAATACCAGCACGTTCTGAGAAAACCAGATCAACAAAAACTTTAAAAAAATTCTGTTAAATATGTTAAAACACAACACATCCACTCATATTTGAACTAAATCAGATGACCATGAGATACACAATTCTTCAGATGACCATGAGATACACCATTCTTCAGATAACCATGAGATGCACCATTCTTCAGATGACCATGAGATACACCATTCTTCAGATGACCACGATATACACAATTCTTCAGATGACCATGAGATATGTACACAATTCTTCAGTTAACCATGAGATATGTACACAATTCTTCAGATGACCATGAGATACACAATTCTTCAGATGACCAATAGATACACAATTCTTCAGATGACCATGAGATACACAATTCTTTCAATGACCATGAGATACACAATTCTTCAGATGACCATATGATGAGATACAAAATTCTTTAGATGACCATATGATGAGATACACAATTCTTTAGATGACCATGAGATACACAATTCTTCATCTGTATCAATCAAGAAACTTTCTCAGCAAATTTATTTGTATTCTACATATTGTTAAAAATAACAACTCATTTGCATAATCTGTGAAAATTGGGTCAACAGAAAATTTACCAGAAAAACTCATGCATATTTAATGGCAATACATCTATTTTTATATATTCAATTTGATCTTAATTGACCCATGATTAAACAACTTTCTACTGTTTTTTATTTACATTGTATATTAATAGGGGAGGGGGGCTCAGATTTCAGAAAGCCATACAGAACACCCATTATACATGTTATATGAGTGATTTATAAATGTGTTCATAATCAAGTGCCTTGTAATTTTAAATTTTCTGATATTCCTGAGTGACTTGTACTTTTAAATCTTTCTTGTAACCCTTCCGTGTAAGATATCATTCAACATAATTATCCAATGTCTGAAATAACACTAAAATTATAACTGGTATGAATCTCAATGCATTTTATAAGAGTATAAAGTGCATATAAGTTAATTTATAAATCATCATAGTATCAAAGTCACATCATGGGGCCTGCAGACTCCTAATTTCTGAACCTTGAATGTATAAATAACAAAACAATTATATAATCCTTAAATAAAAGAGCCTTGTACTCTTCACTGCTAAGTACATGATGCTTGTACTCTTTACTGCTAAGTACATACTTGTGTTACCATGATGTTGTGATGAAACAATTATCCTAATAAAACTGCTTACATCATAACTGTATACAAACATCATTTATTGTAAACATCTGGTTTGTCCAGACTGCTGCACAGATCGATTTCAGTGTGAGAAAATTTGCTTTTGGTTTGCTGATATTTATCGTTTTCTCCAGGCATGCTATTTCCTACCAGACTGTCTTGAACTGACTGCCTAAATAGTGAAATAATCCTGACTAAGGGTGACATGTGACCAAGAAGGTTAGAAAATGAACTCATAATTAAAAAGTTGTGATTTCAAGCTTAGAGTCAAACTGTGTAACAAGTCCTTAAGCAAGATGTTTCTGGTCAATCCATCTACTAAATTAAAGGGTACTGGAAAAAAGACTGGTGTTTGACCCTATGATGCACTGATGATCCATCCAAGGGGAAGTATAATATTGTGGTCTCAAATACTTCATATGACTGACACCTAGATAAGCATCGGTCTGGCAGTTCTGTGCTTATAGTCTCTACACATACATCAGCCTGATGTATGTGTTAATTTGGGACAGAAAGAGGCTTGATGAATGTACAGGTCCAAAGGTAGATGAACATATAGGTCCCTGGACAGATGAAGATATAGGTCACGAACAGACACATGGCTGAAGAAAATATAGGTTCCAGGACAGACACAGGGCTGATTAATGCATAGGTTCCAGGACAGACACAGGACTAATTAATGCATAGGTTCCAGGACAGACACAGGACTGATGAACATATAGGTCCCAGGGCAGACACAGGCCTGATGAGCATATACATTGTAGGACAGACACAGAATTGACAAATATATTGGTCCCCGGACAGACAAAGGAATGATTAACATATAGGAACAGGACAGACACTGGACTTATGAACACATAGGTCCCCGGACAGACACAAGACCGATGAACATATAGGTCCCAGGGCATACACAGGACTGATTAACATATAGGTCCCAGGACAGACACAGGACCTATGAACATATAGGTCCCAGGACAGACACAGGACTGATGAACATACATGTATACTAGTAAGTCCCAGGACAGACACAGAACTGATGAACGTATAGGTCCCAAGACAGACATGGGCCTGATGAACATATAGGTCCCAGGACAGACACAAGACTGATTAACATATAGATCCCAGGACAGACACAGGACTAATGAACATATAGGTCCCAAGACAGAAACAGGACTGATGAACATATAGGTCCCGGGACAAATTACATAATTTTCTTAGAGAGGCACTAACTATTGGTGGTTGCAACACATATATTTTGTTTCAACTTTTCTCAGATTATATAAGAGTCACCTCCCATAACAACCACTTTGACTGGTTCCCTTGTGTGACTTCTATAGACATTTGACTGTACTCTAGAGGATTAAAGTATCAAATTAAATTAGTCTGGACTTTAAACTCTGAATTAGTATTTTATATTAACTAACTCTTCGTTTGTGTGATTTTATCATAGGACAAGGGAAAAACCAATCAAGTAAGGATTTCATAAATAATTTTAATAATATGAATGCCCCACTAACTTAAATATAAACCTTTTGCTGTAGGGGATTTATAAGCTTTTTATGCTCCATAAATCAAGATTTATAGTTCATGATGAAGTTCCTACTTATGTGGGAAAACCTGTCAACTTGACACTATTATGAGGGAATTTCAAGAAAACATGAAAGCTATAAATCTCATGGCAAAAAATCATTAGCATTGACACCTTGCTTATCCCCACAGTATTTTGACTCATTGGTGTCATTGCTTTTCCCCACAGTATTTTGACTCATTGGTGTCAATGCTTATCCCCACAGTATTTTGACTCATTAGTGTCGATGCTTATCCCCACAGTATTTTGACTCATTGGTGGCAATGCTTATCCCCACAGTATTTTGACTCATTGGTGTCAATGCTTATCCCCACAGTATTTTGACTCATTGGTGGCAATGCTTATCCCTACAGTATTTTGACTCATTGGTGTCAATGCTTATCCCCACAGTATTTTGACTCATTGGTGGCAATGCTTATCCCCACAGTATTTTGACTCATTGGTGGCAATGCTTATCCCCACAGTATTTTGACTCATTGGTGTCAATGCTTATCCCTACAGTATTTTTACTCATTCGTGTCAATGCTTATCCCTACAGTATTTTGATTGATTGGTGTCAATGCTTATCCCTACAGTATTTTGACTCATTGGTGGCAATGCTTATCCCTACAGTATTTTGACTTATTGGTGGCAATGCTTATCCCTACAGTATTTTGACTCATTGGTGGCAATGCTTATCCCTACAGTATTTTGACTCATTGGTGTCAATGCTTATCCCCACAGTATTTTGACTCATTGGTGTCAATGCTTATCCCTACAGTATTTTGACTCATTGGTGTCATTTTCACATCAATAATTTCCAATCTAAATTTTTAAATAAATCCATAATTCACATTTTCATTTTTCATTTCATTAAGGAGACAAATAAAGCCCTTAACATCTATATTTAATTTACTTTACAATAAAAAATATCATAATTTGTTTTACCATTTCAGCTTCTGCATCTACCAGCTGCTGTAACTGTGATGGAGTGTGTGTTAAGAATCGTTTACGCTTAGTAACTGGTGTTACTGTTAAATGACTGTAATAATATGTTAAAGATGCACTAATGATTACTACAAAAATGGAACCTAGAATAAAAATCTTCTGCTTTCTTTTCAGAACTGCAAATCTTCCTCTCATATGTCTGAAAATATACAATGGAAAAGAAAAGTATTACCTATATTAACCCCCGCTATTTTTTGTGGCTTTTTACAAAACCAGTACCTGATTTTTAACGCAATTTTTCGGGCATTTAGACTAAAAGTTGTAAATACCAACCCATATATATTTAGTATCCCTATATACCATACTTCACTTATAGGTGCATAAAATCTAAATATCAGTTACCATGGCAACGTAACCATCGATTTTACCAAGAAAATGAGTAATATTTTGCACATTTTTTGCATTTGTTTCAATAAATTGCTCATATCCTAATTTTGACACATTAGAAAAATATTTATTCGAGTCCATATTAAATTTGAATATTACGCAAAGATGTTGTATAAAAATCGTATCCAAATTTTCATGTTTTCACAAAAAATAAAAGCAGCAAATTTTGTGTATTTTCAGCTAAATACTGAAAACAAACACTATAGATATGTGCTAAATTTATATTTGAACAACCAAATAGATCACAGTTTCAACTCCATTTTTTTTAAAATTATCGATGGAGATACATGTATTAGAAGGTAAAACTATAAATATATTTTTACCTTATTATACAGTGCTTACGGCAGTAGCAGATCTCAGTCAGTAGCGAATCATTTTTAGAATAAAGTTATTTTTTTCCATATCATTACGAGAGACCAATAAAACTCGGATATATTTCTGTAAAGCTGGTATTTTTACTTAATTCTACGTTTCATTTGTGTTGATAAACGTCCTATTTTTAAATTTTCGGCTTTTTAATGCGAATGTCACAAGCGTCTCAGCAACATGGATGTGATTTCCAAAACCTAACTTTCGATTTGACCAACGTGTTCAATACTTTCAAATGTAATTTGAAAGGATTACATTAGCTCTTTGCACTCGTTAACAAGTCTTCTTTCACGACATAAACCTTTACTGAGCTTTACAGTTCATGACAATAAAAAATAAACCAGTTTATGCAGGGTGCAGTTACGGCAATAACGGATCAGCTGCTGTCCACAGGGGACCTCTCGAAAGGCTAAGAAAAATATGGCATGTACCCATGGGACTGTCTGGTGCTTTCAGAAAAATAATAGATTCTGGTGGGTTCAGTTATGCAGACTACTTAAGAACCAGTGTCTAGCTTCCCTCCATGCCAGTACCCCATGAGAAAGATGGGGCATTGTAATGCCATGCCACTATCTCATTTATCATATGATAAACCAGATCAAGGGCATTTTAAAGAAGCCATAATTGTCATGCTTGAAGGATAATCTGTATGAGATTAGAATATATGAATTAATACATTAATATCCAACCCTACAGTTTGTGTTTAAGACAAATAAAGTTTATTCCGTTCTATATTTTTGTCTGGTAACAATTTTGGACCTATGATGTACAGTGTACAATACCAATAAGTATCATTGTATGCATATACTGCTCTTGTCAAAATAAAATCTTCATGGACAAGAGTATGTCATAATATTTATAACTTATAAGGTACAATTCCTTCGCCATTTACTGCTTTTATAATTCAGTATTCAAGACAATGTTGATTGACTTAATTTATCAGGGACATTGCGATGATTTTTTGTTTTTTTTGTTTTTTGTTCTTTATTTTAATCATGATATCTGTTGATATTATGATTAAAACTCTTTAATATTGTTTCATGATTTGTAAGTTTTGCAATTGAATGATGGAAACTAATCATGTTTTGAGTTAACCGCCTATCGTTTTCTTGACACTAGATGGCCTGATCCGATGCTCATAAATTGATTCGTTACTGACTTAAATACATGGGATACAAAACGCGTGGATTGCCCATACTTATAGTCGGGCGATTTTTATTATCTAATGATAAATTGAAAGAGTGGAGAAATGTCAATTGATAGTACCAAAATATTACAATCGGCACTAATGATCTGCTACTGCCGTAGGCACTGTACTAAATAAGAATAAAAAATATTTTCAACAAATATCAGTTACCATGGTAACAGAAACCGGAAATCCTTAAAACAAGAGGCCCATGGGCCTTAACGCTCACCTGAGGCTAAGTACATATCTTATGCAGAGGTTCAATGGTCAATAACATTTATTAAAGAGAACTCCTTATTTTCAGCAGTAAGGCAGAATTAAATGCAAAGATTTTTGCAAATTAATCATAACTTGTCCCGAGAATGCTACATATAATATATATATAGTCTAGCTACAATACATTATTTATAACAGCTAAAAAGTAAAAACAAAAGTATAAAACTATGACCTTCATCTAGGCCATTACCTAGAATATTCGAATATACATGCCTATACAAAAAGTTAATAGTTTTCGAGATAATTAACCATTTCAGTATCTTTTCCCATCTATAACCTTGACCTTTAAACCCATGACCTTAATCTATATATCAAAATGATTGTTAAATCAACTCCTACAATATTCTAATATACATGTTTATACAATTTTTTTTTATAGTTTTTGAGATAATTAACCATTTTGGTATTCTTTCACATCTGTGACCTTGACCTTTGAATCCACGACCTTAATCTATATATCAAAATGATCGTTAAATCAATTCCTACAATATTGTATTATACATGTCAAAAAGTTTATAGTTTTTGAGATAATTAACCATTTCAGTATGCTTTTGCATCTGTGACCTTGACCTTTGAACACATGACATTAATCTATATATCAAAATGATTGTGAAATCAAAACCTACAATATTCTAGTATACATGTTTATACAAAAAGTTTATAGTTTTCGAGATAATTAACCATTTCGGTAATCTTTCGCATCTGTGACCTTAAATCTATAAATCAAAATGATCGTTAAATCAAAACCTACAATATTCTAATATAGATATCTATACAAAAAGTTAATAGTTTTCGAGATAATTAACCATTTTGGTATTGATTTGCATCTGTGACCTTGACCTTTGAACCAATGACCTTAATCATATATCAAAGTGATCGTTAAATTAATTCCTACAATATTCTAATATACATGTTCATACAAAAAGTTAATAGTTTTCTAGATAATTAACCATTTCTGTATTTTTTCGCATCTGTGACCTTGACCTTTGAACCCATGACCTTTATCTATATATCAAAATTATCATTGTGTCATTACCTACAATATTCTAATATGTATGACTATACAAAAAGTTAATAGTTTTGCAGATAATCAACTATAACAGCAATAGTTGTGCATCCTTGACCTTGACCTTTGAACTCATGACCTTGATCTTGTATCAAAATGATCGTCATGTCAATACCTACAATTAACTGAAAATCCCATGGCATTATCATCTAAAATGTTTGAAAAATAGCATTTTTTATCAAAGGTCAAAAACAGGGACATGACCTTGACCTTTGACCTTGACATCTTTTGGAAGAAAAAGCAAGACAAGATCAGCAGTGAAAACTCCATACAATTATCTTCAGCCGTTATTGAGTTATAACAATAAATGTCTCATTTTCAAAATTACATAATTTTACGCAAAAAACGCGTACCGTATATTTCCGTATATACGTCGCCCCAGTAGATACGTCGCACCCCCACCCCAGGCCAGCAAGTCCAGTATTTTCTAAAGGTCGTCTACATACGTCGCAGCCAAATTTGCAAGAGAAAATTTGAGATTTGCTCAGCAAGAGCCATTTATTTTCAATTCCATGAATAAAGAAACAAAAGTTTTTACCAGTGTTATTTATTATTTTTCTTCTTAATAAATATTGTTTGAATAGCTTGTGTAAATTTAACATGTATGTAGATATTATTTTTACATGTATGGACACAAACGATGTATATTAAATAAAACAGGTACTTTTTGGCTCCCAATCATGAGATCGGTTAATTCACATGTTGTTGTCACCGACAAAGGAAGTCAAAGTTTGATCATGCGCAGAGGTTGCGATATGTATTGCATGATTTGTTTAAACAAGGGGGTCGCTTATAGGGTTATTAGACTCATGTTTCAGATTTTATAATACTGGATTGTCGATATTATGTTAAAGTTGACAATCTATTGCTTAGGGGGGTAAATATCCCCATTTTATATTGTTCAGAATGACATGTGGTTTTGCATTCGAGAGTATTGGTCAATAACTAGGACGACCTCCGGTTGTTTGAACTTTTGTGAAAGAATAATTTGTATTCATTTTTTGTTGCGTTTAAAATTAAATTTTAATAAATTCTAAACATGTCGTTGGAATTGCAAATTAAATTTTAATAAATTTTATTAATATCCCGATCAGCGATTGTCCAATCCTGACACTTTTTACTCAAACCGACAGTGAATCAAACGTGAATGAATCAAACGTAACAAATAATGAATCAAACATAACAAATAATGAATAAAACGTAAAATGTTTTCATATTTCCAAACTTCCACATCCAGATCATTACAACACTGCTATTTATCACATTTATTTAGGATAATAACATAAGTTGTTGTATACAATAGCAGTGTTTATTTCTGTTAAAACATAGCACTGCCATGCTGCTACAGCGTAGTTGGGAAAATGGGGTTGGGCAAGACTATGAATATAACCGAAAATCCCCGGCGGGGGTAGGGTCGATTGAACCTATTTTTCGTTCAATTTTCATGAAAAACACAATTTTAATGTTCCCAGGTATGCTGAATCTAAATATCCAATCAAAATTTGCCTGCACCTTTTGGTTTCAGAGAAGAAGATTTTTTTGTCTTTTTGCTATTTTTAGTAATGGTGGCCATCTTGTTGGGCGTGGCCAAACCCAGAACACAATATTGAAAGGCTGTTACCAAGGCATAATAATCACCAAGTTTCATCAAATTTGGCCCAGTAGTTTTGGGTAGTAAGATTAAAATGTAAAGTTTACACACGACGCAGGACGGACGGTGATAGATTGCAATAGCTCATCTGAGCCTTTGGCTCAGGTGAGCTAAAAACCCACAAAAAGCAGGAATTTCTGTTAAAAACTTAAAACATTTCGCCTATTTATATATACCAGCAAATGAAAAATATGCTGAATTTTGATAAATAAAACCAGTTTCAATCATCTAATAACAATTTATAAGACTTGTTAAAATATAACAAATTCCACTTAAAATAGGCATGGTTAATTCTCAACAAAAACATCCATATTCTGTTAGTTTCAATGTTGATCTAAAACGTATATGTAGGTTCTGACTTTCAACAATTTAAAACAGAATGGTCAGCAATATATATTGTAAACACTTATATGATGATTTTCACTTCTGTTCCAAAATAATGATCACATATGAATTAAAGGTCATCGGTCACCAAAAACCGATTTTTTTTAGTACTATTTTCCGAAAGATAACATCATAAAAAGTCGATTTAGCCACAAATAACATTTTTTAATCATTTCTGTCCTTTTCTACAGCGTAAATTAAAGCCCTGAAACTGTTGAAAATCTGTATTATCTCCCTTTGGTAGTAAAAGGGCACAAAACCGGAAGTGACGCAGAAGGTGTTATCCAAGCTATTTAGGAAATGAAGCTTGTATAGTGAACTGCATTTATTACCCAGATTAATCGGAAATAACTTCTAGTGTTTTTATATATTTATTTATTTTTTAGCATTGGGTATTTCAGTTTCCTTCAGCAGAAAAAAATTAATAAAAAATAAACATAATAATAAGAAATAAATCAATAAAAAAACTATATTTGTGTTTGCTGTAAGTATGATATACTATTTACTAATATTTTTACAAAACATAATTATAAATTTCTTTTGAAATTTATTTATTTATTTATTTATTTATTTATTTCTATCTATCACAAACAAATAATGAAAGAACCCACATTTCCGTTTTTTATTTAAAAGATTGTTCATATTAATTTTCATTAATATTTAATATCATTTTAATCATCTTTACTTCTCTCAGATTAATTAATTTAATAATTAACTAATTAATTAATTATGTTATTTATTTATTTATTTATGTATTTAATTATTTATTTATTTATTTATTTATTTTTTTATTTATTTATTTAATTACTTATCACAACAAATAATAAAAGACACAAATTTCCGTTTTTTATTTAAAATATTGTTCACATTAATTTTTATTAATAGTTAATATAATTTTAATCATCTTTACATATCTCTGATTAATTAATTAAATAATTAACTAATTAATTAATTACGGTATTTATTTATTTATTATTTATTTATTAGTATCTATTTATCATAAGGAATAATAATTTTGATTCATATTTGTTTTAGAAATTGTTCAACTTTTAATTTTTTTAGATTAAAATCAAAGATTTATTATTATTATTATTATTATATTATTATTATTATTACTATTATTATTATTTACCCATGTAATGAATAAAAAAACATGTTTTCGGGTAGAACTGGATCTAAGACCTGTAGTTTTTTGTAAAAACAAAAATATCAAAATAAAGGTTTAAAAATAATTTGTTATTGTCTCTCAAATAAAATATTTCACCCCAGTATTACATAAATATGAAAACTATTTCAATTCAATAGCTTCCTATTCCTTATTTGCAGTAAGTTTAATAATAATAATAATAATAATAATAATAATAATAATAATAATAATAATAATCATCATCATCATCATTATTGTTTCCATGGTAAAATAAAAAAAATAATTCATATAATAACTTTATTACGCTTAATTTAAATGGGATGAAAAAAAAACGTCATCAAAATGTGATACCAGTGGGATTATGCTCGACTAACTAAGGACTCAAAACTCGAGTGAAACTTTCTTTTATTCACAATAAATTTATATCGTTCAAAGTGTGATTTACACCCCCCACATACCAGTAATTAAGAGATTATCAATATGCTACAGTACACTGGGAAACATCCTGTTTAGAAGTAGACATCTACCACCTTTAATCAACAGAGTTTACCTTACAATATGCAACCGTTAATTGACACGTGTGATTATCTTTATGATATACCCGGTAAATGTTATTTGTCATTTTTGATGGATTCTGAAAATCGAATAAATTAAAGTCAAATTAGATTTGTTAATTTGAACAAGACATACACGTCTTTGTTTGAATGTGTGAACTGATTGAATTACAGAATTAAATTAATTTTGAAAATAAAAATTGTTTAAAATCTATTTATTAGACTGAATTCATTCATAATAATTAGAATTGTCTTAAATGATTATACCAATCATATTTTCCTGACTTATCTCGTCATATTTAATCTGAATACATTCAAAACAACTAGAAAGCTGCATGAAGGACTTGTGTAAATCTAGTTATAATTTGTTCTGAAATTTGTGGAAAAAAACATGTTCATCGGTCATTGTGATTTTATTATCTCCAAACTTCACAAAATATATCATTTTGACTTGAAATCAAACTTTAAAACCCTTCAAAACGCCACACAAACCCACATGTAATATATGGATACATATATAGGTAATGTGTCTTTCCTCAGCAGCTTAACACCATGTACGTCATCAATTAGGTCGCCGAAAGTTACGAGCGGTGTCGGAAACTACCGAGTATTAGCAGTTCGTTCAGGTAAGGTTTTAGTGTATTACAGGTAAATGTAAGGTATGGGAAACCGTCAGACACATCAATATTGACTATTCTACCCATATGAATGCAAAATACAAAATTGATAATTTTGGTGACCGGTGACCTTTAAGTAAATACAACAAGAGGCTCATGAACCTTATCTATGTTTTGATCAACTGAGTTTAAATAGACCTCCCGGTGAAAAGCAAGCACTCAACAATAAAGCTGAAAGTTCTGGACTAGACAGTCTGGCAGTAATCAATCTATTATATATATACTATATACAACACTACAACCCCGCTACATAGCAATAAAGCTATATGATAGAGTATGTACAACCCCGCTACATAGCAATAAAGCTATATGATAGAGTATGTACAACCCCGCTACATAGCAATAAAGATGTATGATATAATATGTACAACCCCGCTACATAGCAATAAAGCTATATGATAGAGTATGTACAACCCTGCTACATAGCAATAAAGCTATATGATACAGTATGTACAACCCTGCTACATAGCAATAAAGCTATATGATATAGTATGCACAACCCCGCTACAAAGCAATAAAGCTATATGATATAGTATGTACAACCCTGCTACATAGCAATAAAGCTATATGATAGAGTATGTACAACCCTGCTACATAGCAATAAAGCTATATGATACAGTATGTACAACCCTGCTACATAGCAATAAAGCTATATGATATAGTATGCACAACCCCGCTACAAAGCAATAGATCTATATGATATAGTATGTACAACCCTGCTACATATCAATAAAGCTATATGATACAGTATGCACAACCCCGCTACATAGCAATAAAGCTATATGATATAGTATGTACAACCCTGCTACATAGCAATAAAGCTATATGATACAGTATGTACAACCCCGCTACATAGCAATAAAGCTATATGATAGAGTATGTACAACCCCGCTACATAGCAATAAAGCTATATGATATAGTATGCACAACCCCGCTACATAGCAATAAAGCTATATGATAGAGTATGTACAACCCCGCTACATAGCAATAAAGCTATATGATAGAGTATGTACAACCCCGCTACATAGCAATAAAGCTATATGATATAGTATGCACAACCCCGCTACATAGCAATAGATCTATATGATATAGTATGTACAACCCCGCTACATAGCAATAAAGCTATATGATATAGTATGTACAACCCGCTACATAGCAATAAAGCTATATGATAGAGTATGCACAACCCCGCTACATAGCAATAAAGCTATATGATAGAGTATGTACAACCCCGCTACATAGCAATAAAGCTATATGATATAGTATGCACAACCCCGCTACATAGCAATAAAGATGTATGATATAATATGCACAACCCTGCTACATAGCAATAAAGCTATATGATAGAGTATGTACAACCCTGCTACATAGCAATAAAGCTATATGATAGAGTATGTACAACCCTGCTACATAGCAATAAAGCTATATGATATAGTATGTACAACCCTGCTACATAGCAATAAAGCTATATGATATAGTATGTACAACCCCGCTACATAGCAATAAAGCTATATGATATAGTATGTACAACCCTGCTACATAGCAATAAAGCTATATGATATAGTATGCACAACCCTGCTACATAGCAATAAAGCTATATGATAGAGTATGTACAACCCCGCTACATAGCAATAAAGCTATATGATAGAGTATGTACAACCCCGCTACATAGCAATAAAGCTATATGATATAGTATGTACAACCCGCTACATAGCAATAAAGCTATATGATAGAGTATGCACAACCCCGCTACATAGCAATAAAGCTATATGATAGAGTATGTACAACCCCGCTACATAGCAATAAAGCTATATGATATAGTATGCACAACCCCGCTACATAGCAATAAAGATGTATGATATAATATGCACAACCCTGCTACATAGCAATAAAGCTATATGATAGAGTATGTACAACCCTGCTACATAGCAATAAAGCTATATGATAGAGTATGTACAACCCTGCTACATAGCAATAAAGCTATATGATATAGTATGTACAACCCTGCTACATAGCAATAAAGCTATATGATATAGTATGTACAACCCCGCTACATAGCAATAAAGCTATATGATATAGTATGTACAACCCTGATACATAGCAATAAAGCTATATGATATAGTATGTACAACCCTGCTACATAGCAATAAAGCTATATGATATAGTATGTACAACCCTGCTACATAGCAATAGATCTATATGATATAGTATGTACAACCCTGCTACATAGCAATAAAGCTATATGATATAGTATGTACAACCCTGCTACATAGCAATAAAGCTATATGATATAGTATGTACAACCCCGCTACATAGCAATAAAGCTATATGATATAGTATGTACAACCCTGCTACATAGCAATAAAGCTATATGATATAGTATGTACAACCCTGCTACATAGCAATAGATCTATATGATATAGTATGTACAACCCTGCTACATAGCAATAAAGCTATATGATATAGTATGTACAACCCTGCTACATAGCAATAAAGCTATATGATATAGTATGTACAACCCCGCTACATAGCAATAAAGCTATATGATATAGTATGCACAACCCTGCTACATAGCAATAAAGCTATATGATATAGTATGTACAACCCTGCTACATAGCAATAAAGCTATATGATATAGTATGTACAACCCTGCTACATAGCAATAGATCTATATGATATAGTATGTACAACCCTGCTACATAGCAATAAAGCTATATGATATAGTATGTACAACCCTGCTACATAGCAATAGATCTATATGATATAGTATGTACAACCCTGCTACATAGCAATAAAGCTATATGATATAGTATGTACAACCCTGCTACATAGCAATAAAGCTATATGATATAGTATGTACAACCCTGCTACATAGCCAGGGATTTATCAAGGGCCTATTTAGGGCCGAAATTCGGCCCATTCCAATGGAAAAAAACATTGATTTTTCCCAAAATCAGCTGAGGAAATTCCCAATTAGAAAATTGTGTTTTTTATACAAAAACGAAAGCAAATTATGTGAAAATGTGTCAAAATGCGATGATAACAAAACTAGAACATCAAGTTAAATTAAAAACTGATAAACACTTAGCGGCAGAAAAAGATTATTCTGATTCAGAGCTGAAGTTGGCCCATGAATGTGGCTGCTTTCCTCAATCTGCAATAGACTCAATAAACTAAAAGCATTAGATTTAATCATAAATAGCATGTCGAAGTTCTCCCAAAATGAGCAAAAAGTTGATCGATTTTCCCAATTTGTAGTTTAGGGCCTTTTCCCAAAAGACCCTGATAAATCCCTGATAGCAATAGATCTATATGATATAGTATGTACAACCCCGCTACATAGCAATAAAGCTATATGATATAGTATGTACAACCCCGCTACATAGCAATAAAGCTATATGATATAGTATGTACAACCCTGCTACATAGCAATAAAGCTATATGATACAGTATGCACAACCCCGCTACATAGCAATAAAGATGTATGATATAATATGCAAAACCCCGCTACATAGCAATAAAGCTATATGATAGAGTATGTACAACCCCGCTACATAGCAATAGATCTATATGAATAGTATGTACAACCCGCTACATAGCAATAAAGCTATATGATATAGTATGCACAACCCCGCTACATAGCAATAGATCTATATGATATAGTATGCACAACCCCGCTACATAGCAATAAAGCTATATGATATAGTATGCACAACCCTGCTACATAGCAATAAAGCTATATGATATAGTATGTACAACCCTGCTACATAGCAATAAAGCTATATGATATAGTATGTACAACCCTGCTACATAGCAATAAAGCTATATGATATAGTATGTACAACCCCGCTACATAGCAATAAAGATGTATGATATAGTATGTACAACCCCGCTACATAGCAATAAAGCTATATGATATAGTATGCACAACCCCGCTACATAGCAATAGATCTATATGATATAGTATGCACAACCCCGCTACATAGCAATAAAGCTATATGATAGAGTATGCACAACCCTGCTACATAGCAATAAAGCTATATGATATAGTATGCACAACCCCGCTACATAGCAATAGATCTATATGATATAGTATGCACAACCCCGCTACATAGCAATAGATCTATATGATATAGTATGCACAACCCCGCTACATAGCAATAGATCTATATGATATAGTATGCACAACCCCGCTACATAGCAATAAAGCTATATGATATAGTATGCACAACCCCGCTACATAGCAATAAAGCTATATGATACAGTATGCACAACCATGCTACATAGCAATAAAGCTATATGATACAGTATGCACAACCCCGCTACATAGCAATAAAGCTATATGATATAGTATGCACAACCCCGCTACATAGCAATAAAGCTATATGATACAGTATGCACAACCCTGCTACATAGCAATAAAGCTATATGATATAGTATGCACAACCCCGCTACATAGCAATAAAGCTATATGATACAGTATGCACAACCCCGCTACATAGCAATAAAGCTATATGATATAGTATGCACAACCCCGCTACATAGCAATAGATCTATATGATATAGTATGCACAACCCCGCTACATAGCAATAAAGCTATATGATATAGTATGCACAACCCCGCTACATAGCAATAAAGCTATATGATATAGTATGTACAACCCCGCTACATAGCAATAGATCTATATGATATAGTATGTACAACCCGCTACATAGCAATAAAGCTATATGATATAGTATGTACAACCCGCTACATAGCAATAAAGCTATATGATAGAGTATGCACAACCCCGCTACATAGCAATAAAGCTATATGATAGAGTATGTACAACCCCGCTACATAGCAATAAAGCTATATGATATAGTATGCACAACCCGCTACATAGCAATAAAGATGTATGATATAATATGCACAACCCTGCTACATAGCAATAAAGCTATATGATAGAGTATGTACAACCCTGCTACATAGCAATAAAGCTATATGATAGAGTATGTACAACCCTGCTACATAGCATAAAGCTATATGATACAGTATGCACAACCCCGCTACATAGCAATAAAGATGTATGATATAATATGCACAACCCCGCTACATAGCAATAAAGCTATATGATAGAGTATGTACAACCCCGCTACATAGCAATAGATCTATATGATATAGTATGTACAACCCCGCTACATAGCAATAAAGCTATATGATATAGTATGCACAACCCCGCTACATAGCAATAGATCTATATGATATAGTATGCACAACCCCGCTACATAGCAATAAAGCTATATGATATAGTATGCACAACCCTGCTACATAGCAATAAAGCTATATGATATAGTATGTACAACCCTGCTACATAGCAATAAAGCTATATGATATAGTATGTACAACCCTGCTACATAGCAATAAAGCTATATGATATAGTATGTACAACCCCGCTACATAGCAATAAAGATGTATGATATAGTATGTACAACCCCGCTACATAGCAATAAAGCTATATGATATAGTATGCACAACCCCGCTACATAGCAATAGATCTATATGATATAGTATGCACAACCCCGCTACATAGCAATAAAGCTATATGATAGAGTATGCACAACCCTGCTACATAGCAATAAAGCTATATGATATAGTATGCACAACCCCGCTACATAGCAATAGATCTATATGATATAGTATGCACAACCCCGCTACATAGCAATAGATCTATATGATATAGTATGCACAACCCCGCTACATAGCAATAGATCTATATGATATAGTATGCACAACCCCGCTACATAGCAATAAAGCTATATGATACAGTATGCACAACCCTGCTACATAGCAATAAAGCTATATGATACAGTATGCAAACCCCGCTACATAGCAATAAAGCTATATGATACAGTATGCACAACCCCGCTACATAGCAATAAAGCTATATGATATAGTATGCACAACCCCGCTACATAGCAATAGATCTATATGATATAGTATGCACAACCCCGCTACATAGCAATAAAGCTATATGATATAGTATGCACAACCCCGCTACATAGCAATAAAGCTATATGATACAGTATGCACAACCCCGCTACATAGCAATAAAGCTATATGATATAGTATGCACAACCCCGCTACATAGCAATAGATCTATATGATATAGTATGCACAACCCCGCTACATAGCAATAAAGCTATATGATATAGTATGCACAACCCCGCTACATAGCAATAGATCTATATGATATAGTATGCACAACCCTGCTACATAGCAATAGATCTATATGATATAGTATGCACAACCCCGCTACATAGCAATAAAGCTATATGATATAGTATGCACAACCCGCTACATAGCAATAAAGCTATATGATACAGTATGCACAACCCCGCTACATAGCAATAAAGCTATATGATACAGTATGCACAACCCCGCTACATAGCAATAGATCTATATGATATAGTATGCACAACCCCGCTACATAGCAATAGATCTATATGATATAGTATGTACAACCCTGCTACATAGCAATAAAGCTATATGATAGAGTATGCACAACCCTGCTACATAGCAATAAAGCTATATGATACAGTATGCACAACCCCGCTACATAGCAATAGATCTATATGATATAGTATGTACAACCCTGCTACATAGCAATAAAGCTATATGATAGAGTATGTACAACCCTGCTACATAGCAATAAAGCTATATGATACAGTATGCACAACCCCGCTACATAGCAATAGATCTATATGATATAGTATGCACAACCCCGCTACATAGCAATAGATCTATATGATATAGTATGCACAACCCCGCTACATAGCAATAAAGCTATATGATATAGTATGCACAACCCCGCTACATAGCAATAAAGCTATATGATACAGTATGCACAACCCCGCTACATAGCAATAGATCTATATGATATAGTATGCACAACCCCGCTACATAGCAATAAAGCTATATGATATAGTATGCACAACCCTGCTACATAGCAATAGATCTATATGATATAGTATGTACAACCCCGCTACATAGCAATAAAGCTATATGATATAGTATGTACAACCCTGCTACATAGCAATAGATCTATATGATATAGTATGCACAACCCCGCTACATAGCAATAAAGCTATATGATATAGTATGCACAACCCCGCTACATAGCAATAGATCTATATGATATAGTATGCACAACCCCGCTACATAGCAATAAAGCTATATGATATAGTATGTACAACCCTGCTACATAGCAATAAAGCTATATGATATAGTATGTACAACCCGCTACATAGCAATAGATCTATATGATATAGTATGCACAACCCCGCTACATAGCAATAAAGCTATATGATATAGTATGTACAACCCCGCTACATAGCAATAGATCTATATGATATAGTATGTACAACCCCGCTACATAGCAATAGATCTATATGATATAGTATGCACAACCCCGCTACATAGCAATAGATCTATATGATATAGTATGTACAACCCCGCTACATAGCAATAAAGCTATATGATATAGTATGCACAACCCCGCTACATAGCAATAGATCTATATGATATAGTATGTACAACCCCGCTACATAGCAATAAAGCTATATGATAGAGTATGTACAACCCCACTACATAGCAATAAAGCTATATGATAGAGTATGTACAACCCCACTACATAGCAATAAAGCTATATGATAGAGTATGTACAACCCCGCTACATAGCAATAAAGCTATATGATAGAGTATGTACAACCCCACTACATAGCAATAAAGCTATATGATAGAGTATGTACAACCCCGCTACATAGCAATAAAGCTATATGATATAGTATGCACAACCCCGCTACATAGCAATAAAGCTATATGATATAGTATGTACAACCCCACTACATAGCAATAAAGCTATATGATATAGTATGTACAACCCCGCTACATAGCAATAGATCTATATGATATAGTATGTACAACCCTGCTACATAGCAATAAAGCTATATGATATAGTATGTACAACCCTGCTACATAGCAATAGATCTATATGATATAGTATGTACAACCCTGCTACATAGCAATAAAGCTATATGATATAGTATGTACAACCCCACTACATAGCAATAAAGCTATATGATATAGTATGTACAACCCCGCTACATAGCAATAAAGCTATATGATACAGTATGTACAACCCCGCTACATAGCAATAAAGCTATATGATATAGTATGTACAACCCCGCTACATAGCAATAAAGCTATATGATACAGTATGTACAACCCCGCTACATAGCAATAAAGCTATATGATATAGTATGTACAACCCCGCTACATAGCAATAAAGCTATATGATAGAGTATGTACAACCCTGCTACATAGCAATAAAGCTATATGATATAGTATGCACAACCCTGCTACATAGTAATAAAGATGTATGAGTTTTGTATTTAACTGTTTGGAATTACTGGCTATGGACTGACTATAGTTTTGTATTTAATTGTAAAAAATTACCTTCCCATTAAGGCTGCTCCAACTTTCAAAAATTTCAACTTTAAACCGATAATAATAGGCGGGATTCCCAATGGACGACTTGTATGAAAATTACATCGATGAACAGATGGTCCTTTGTATTTGACCTTTACATGGCTTGTACATGATGATGGGGTCGTTCTAATTCTTTCCTTTAAACACCGGATAGAGTTCTGATGATAGTTCACACTTTTGTAGGATAAACGGCAGTATCTGAACATATTTCCGCGTTGAGTTGAAACTAGTATGTGTCGGGGTGTAAACAGGTAGATCAAAACGGTAAAAGATTGACTGAACTGCAAGTTCAATATCTCCTACTCAGTCTCACTGTTATCATGTAGATGGCCCTGGTATACTGTATTAAACTCTTCTACTTAAGCGAAAATCAAGATTCTGACGAAATATTACAGCGTTGGTTATGCATTTATGGTTACCAAAACACCATGCACAATGCCATTCAATAAAAGAGGGAAGTAAGACAATCACTCTAAAACGCGGAACTGAAAACGTACCGGACATGACACACGATCAGGGGCCCGTTGGCTCGTTCGAGGGGTAGTGATCTAGGAGTGACACATGTGAATATATATATAGAAGAGTTCCACGGATCACTATTTTATACTATATTATCTGTTGATGACTAACCGGAAATTTTATATTTCCTTATTTCTTTCTCTATCTCATGATCAATATTAATGGTGGCAATGATTTCATTCTGTAAAGCCAACGACCTCCCAGCATGTTGTATCCCTGACCCAACAGCATGTTGTATCCCTGTGTCGAAAAGAACTATTTTTCTTAACAATAATTATTGTAAGACATGTGATTGCACTATTAGAAATTAATTTACCGAACTCAGATTGAAGACAGAAACTCGGACTTACTCAGCACTGCTCAGTGTATCTTGCAAATGCCTGTAGGTGGGAACCTCAATGCTTCTCTTTTTAATTAATATACCACTTGACTATTTCTTCTGCACCCCTGGAGGGCATAGGGCCTCGGCAATTTAGGTCTCCATCTGTCCTGGTCATGTGTAGCTCGTTTGGTCCCCATGACATCTGGATCAATCTCAGATCGCTGTCAGGTGTTCTTAGCCACGTTGTTACTGGGCGCCCTGACTTCCTCTTTCCCTGTGGGTTCCAGTCCAGAGCATGCTTCGTGATGTTTCCCTGTTCTCGTCTTAGGATGTGGCCAATCCATCGCTATTTTCTTTTCTTGATATACCACAGTTTGGTTTAAATACAATTCATATTATACTGCCATACAATATTAATGATCTAACAGTCAGGAGACTTGCTGGATCATCTAGAATGTGACACATAACTGAAAGGTTAACTGAGAAGCCGGGGTGTCGGACCGGTAATGTCATATAATACCATGAACAAGTTCATATTTGTCAAAGACCACAACTTGGCAAATACTTCGACGGACCAAGTTAACAAGACAGTCCAATCAATCACATCGATTTTGCCATATATACTAAGAGTGCGACTATTTAAAGATTATAGGAAATCCTCTTCTGTGTTTTCGGAGGTTGTTTTTTGCACCACAGATCATCATTTACCTAGTTTTGGTAGCCATGCCAAAAACACGAACAAACTCAATTGCATGGATACTTCTGGCCAAGTTTCATTAAAATATGTCAGGTCACGTTAACGACACACATACACACACACACACACACACACACTTACACACACACACACACACACACACACACACATACACACACACATACACACACACACATACCACACACACACACATACACACACACATACATACACACATACACACACACACACACACACACACACACACACACAGTGACACACACTCTGGACTCGACATAACAATTCAGTGAAGCCAATTTTTCGTTTCTTTCAAAATGTAACGCAAATACATTACCCACTAGTATAGAAAAGGCAAATATCATGTACAGAAAGGAGAAAAATGCAAGGTCGGATTGAGGATCGTGCCTGGGATCTAACGCACTATAGGCGTGTGCTCTACCCGCACCGATCGAGCCACACAGACCGCTACGTACATCTGTACATTCCTCCCCTGTTTTTTTTTAGTTTCACACGACCCCAAGTGGAAAATCTCGCCCCAATCTGGACATTATATGGGTACCACATTGCCAGTCCATCACTTCCGAGGGCCACACTACTGGTCACCAAACTATAATAGGAAGGAGAAAAAATGCAGGGTCGGACCGGGGGTCGAACCCAGGACATCCCGCACTAAAGGCGATTGTTCTACCACTGAGCTACCAAGACCGCTACAATCACATCAAATTTGGGCTACTAGCCATTTTTACTTTTAGATTTTTCAGTCAAAGGGTAATAACTCCCAGGAGAATGAACAAACTAACTCGAGTTAATGATATTCGCATCTCCGGTCTGGATGATTTGCCCGAAGTTTCTTGAAATAGAGCTTTATAGTTATGAATTACTCCGGACAAAATTTTGTTATGACATTACATTATATGAAGGCATTTTTCAATTTTGTCAAAATTAACCACAAAACGCGTTACATATTTTTGAGCAATTTTCACAAACAAGAGGCCCATGGACCTGATACGCTCACCTGATAACTAATGGCTAGCCGATAGATTTAAAGAAAACATAAATACTAAACCCCAATGACTTTTTCTTTACATCATGATAACTATTGTATCAATACCTACAACATTCTAATATACATGCCTATACAAAAAGTTAATAGTTTTCAAGATAATTAAGCATTTCAGTATTGTTTCACATCTGTGACCTTGACCTTTGAACCCATGACCTTTTTCTATACATCAAAATGATCGTTGTATCAATACCTACAACATTCTAATATACATGCCTATACAAAAAGTTTTTAGTTTTCGAGATAATAAAACATTTCGGTATTGTTTCGCATATGTGACCTTGACCTTTAAACCAATAACCTTTTTCTCTACGTCAAAGTGATTGTTGTATCAATACCTACAACTTTCTAATATGCATGCCTATACAAAAAGTTTATAGTTTTCGAGATAATTAACCATTTCGGTATTGTTTCACATATGTGACCTTGACCTTTGAACCCATGACCTTTTTCTATACACCAAAATGATCGTTGTATCGATACCTACAACATTTTAATATACATGCCTATACAAAAAGTTTATAGTTTTCGAGATAATTAACCATTTTGGTATTGTTTCGTATCCGTGACCTTGATCTTTGAACCCATGACCTTTTTCTATACATCAAAATGATCGTTGTATCAATACCTACAACATTCTAATATACATGCCTATACAAAAAGTTTATAGTTTTCAAAATAATTAACCATTTCGGTACTGTTTCGCATCTGTGACCTTGACCTTTGAACACATGACCTTTTTCTATACATCAAAATGATCGTTGTATCAATACCTACAACATTCTAATACATGCCTATACAAAAAGTTTATAGTTTTTGAGATAATTAACCATTTCGGTACTGCTTCGCATCTGTGACCTTGACCTTTGAACTCATGACCTTTTTCTATACATCAAAATGATCGTTGTATCGATACCTACAACATTTCAATATACATGCCTATACAAAAAGTTTATAGTTTTCCGAGATAATAATTATAATCAGAGGTAAAACAAATTAGGTCACGACCTTCACAACTGACCTTGACCTCATTTTGAAGATACTGACAAGAAAATGTCAAAACTGAAAACCCCATGTCATTATCTGGTCAAATAGTCAAGTTATAACAATTTGAAGCTATTTTAGGATTTTTTCAAAATTAAACGCAAAAACGCGTAACCTATTTTTTATTCGAATATCACAAAATGAACAAACTATAGGCTTAAGACCCTAGAGAAGCCAAATATCACATCAGATTTTTTCTCCAATCAGTACTTTCGGAGAAGATTTTTTAAGATTTTTGCACCCCTAGGTCACCTTGACCTAGTTATGGTAGCCATAGCAACGCCACGAACAAATCTGAATTGCACTGGCCCATATATACTTCTGACAAAGTTTCATTAAAAACTGTCCAGTAGTTTCAGATGAGAAGTCGAAAATAGGTGTTAACGACGCACGCACACACGCACGCACGCACACACGCTGCGCTATGCCATAAGCTCACATGACCTTCGGTCAGGTGAGCTAAAAATAAATTATAGAGAAGCGAAAGTTAAAAAATGTATCATATTTTGCCTCCAGTCATGCGTTTTAGAAAATTTAAAGTTTAGGGTTTTCAGTCAACGGACCATAAAGTCCCAGGATAATGAGCAAATCAACTCGGGTTAACGATATGCGCTTCTCTATCAATGCTGACGATTTGCACCAAGATTCGTGAAATAGTGCTTCATAGTTTTGGAGAATTAGGGTTAAACCTGACCCTGACAAGTCTATTTAACAGAGATAATATAACTACCTCCGTGCGCAGTCGTATACATACACTGTGCGATTTGTTCTAGACAATCACTTGTTCTTATCTAGGGGCACCAAATAGCGTTATATCATTGACATCAGACAAACTTGAATATTGTAAATGTCAAATACAGCAGTAAAACAGATGGTAGTTTCCGAGGCAAAAGTTTGGTCTTTATTTATATATCTAGAACAATATCGATCAGAAAGATGCGAAAATGGGCCTTGGTTTGCATTGAAAATAATTCTCATGTTATTAAATATGGTGCGAGTTAATCACGATTTGTATATTGTTTCATGTAGCGGTCATTTACCACGAACAGCGACATATAATAATCTAAAACAATTTGTCAGCAGGCTCCTGAATATCCCCGTTGCCAACATAGACGTGTTGCTTATTTCCTACGACACAAAGTTTGATCAAAATTCACTCGTGGATGTGGAAGTAATGAACATGATGAAGTGGAGACTAGTTTTAAGAAATATAAGATTTGACTCGTGAACTGGTTTTTTTTATCTACACACCCGAATTTGGTAGGGACACATGGTCTCATGATTGTGTACATATGTGACAAATTTGGTCAAAATGAATCCGTATCCGTAGATTACCAAAATTAATAAAAATGGGAAAAAACTAACTCACTGTAGATGTTGTGGACCGGGTATTTGATTAACTTGTCGATTTTGTGGACCGGGTATTTAATTAACTTGTCGATGTTGTGGACCGGCTATTTGATTAACTTGTCGATTTTGTGGACCAGGTATTTGATTAACTTGTCGATGTTGTGAACCGGGTATTTGATTAACTTGTAGATGTTGTGAACCGGGTATTCGATTAACTTGTCGATGTTGTGGACCGGGTATTTGATTAACTTGTCGATTTTGTGGACCAGGTATTTGATTAACTTGTCGATGTTGTGGACCGGGTATTCGATTAACTTGTCGATGTTGTGGACCGGGTATTCGATTAACTTGTCGATGTTGTGGACCGGGTATTCGATTAACTTGTCGATGTTGTGGACCGGGTATTCGATTAACTTGTAGATGTTGTGGACCGGGTATTCGATTAACTTGTCGATGTTGTGGACCGGGTATTCGATTAACTTGTCGATGTTGTGGACCGGGTATTTGATTAACTTGTCGATGTTGTGGACCGGGTATTCGATTAACTTGTCGATTTTGTGGACCAGGTATTTGATTAACTTGTCGATGTTGTGGACCGGGTATTCGATTAACTTGTCGATGTTGTGGACCGGGTATTTGATTAACTTGTCGATTGTGGACCGGGTATTTGATCAAACAGACTGCTCTAGTTATAACCAAAAACTGATTTTGAGGGGGTATATATATAAGAATCACCAAGTCTCCGCTCCTTAACATCCCATCAACTTGACACGCATGTTAACTAACGTACGCCTAATTAAGATGACATGTTAATACCAAATTTAGGCGTTTAGAATTGCCTGTCTGTCAATATCAGCTGACAGCTTGGTATGAAAAGTACGTTGGAAATTAAAGCATGGCTTAGTTTCGGTTTTAAAAGGTTGTGTCCACTCCACAAATGCTATATCTATGGAAGAATTCCGATCCAACTTGCTGTTATATTTTTAATTTTAGAATTTCCTGAATGAAATAACTAAAAATGCCATTAATTGTGCCCATAATGTTTACCAACGTTAGACGCCGGATATTTAAGATCAATGTCACAAGATCAAATGTGCAAATACCGTATCTGTCCATTAACTTCTACATCTTATGATCATGATCTATCGCATTTTGATCAAACTTGGCACATACGTATACCAACCCAAGTTGACACCATATAGGTGTGAAGGTCAAAGTCACGAGGTCAAATCTTAGAGTTGTTGTTTAAATACCGTGTCCGTTAGAAAAAATTTATTGGTGTATTTTTATCAAGCTTGTACCAAGGCTTCGGAGATGTTGGGGAAGGTGGGTTGAATACCGAGACAGATCTATTTTTAAAACTGATTTGAAGAAAATAAGAAAATTATTGACATTATTCTTTGATAACACTTGGTGTCAGATTGAAATAGAAAACACGTGACAAGCCAGCCCACACATACATCACGTTTACTATATAAATAAAGAAGATGTTCGTTTTAACAAACTTCCAACCATCGAAAATATGATCTTCAAAGTCCTGTTCGTTTTCGCCGTCGCATTTATAAGTAAGTGTTTGTTGCAATGTATATATAAATATGATTAAGTTTTAAGCCTGACAAGCTTGGCGTCACAACATTGCAAGTATTCACAGTGTATGTAGAACTCGTTAGGCGTCACAACATTGCAAGTATTTACGGTGTATGTAAGATTCGTTAGGCATCACAACATTGCAAGTATTCACAGTGTATGTAAGATTTGTTAGGCGTCACAACATTACAAGTATTCACAGTGTATGTATGATGCGTTAGGCGTCACAACATTGCAAGTATTCACAGTGTATGTAGGACCCGTTAGGCGTCACAACATTGCAAGTATTTACGGTGTATGCAAGATTTGTTAGGCGTCACAACATTGCAAGTATTCACAGTGTATGTAGGACCCGTTAGGCGTCACAACATTGCAAGTATTCACGGTGTATGTAGGACCCGTTAGGCGTCACAACATTGCAAGTATTCACAGTGTATGTAAGATTTGTTAGGCGTCACAACATTGCAAGTATTTACGGTGTATGCAAGATTTGTTAGGCGTCACAACATTGCAAGTATTCACGGTGTATGTAAGATGCGTAGCGTCACAACATTGCAAGTATTCACAGTGTATGTAGGACCCGTTAGGCGTCACAACATTGCAAGTATTCACGGTGTATGTAGGACCCGTTAGGCGTCACAACATTGCAAGTATTCACAGTGTATGTAGGACCCGTTAGGCGTCACAACATTGCAAGTATTCACGGTGTATGCAGGACTCGTTAGGCGTCACAACATTGCAAGTATTCATAGTGTATGTAGGACCCGTTAGGCGTCACAACATTGCAAGTATTCACAGTGTATGTATGATGCGTTAGGCGTCACAACATTGCAAGTATTCACAGTGTATGTAAGATTTGTTAGGCGTCACAACATTGCAAGTATTTACGGTGTATGTAGAACTCGTTAGGCGTCACAACATTGCAAGTATTTACGGTGTATGTAAGATTCGTTAGGCGTCACAACATTGCAAGTATTCACAGTGTATGTAGGACCCGTTAGGCGTCACAACATTGCAAGTATTCACAGTGTATGCAGGACTCGTTAGGCGTCACAACATTGCAAGTATTCACAGTGTATGCAGGACTCGTTAGGCGTCACAACATTGCAAGTATTCATAGTGTATGTAAGATTTGTTAGGCGTCACAACATTGCAAGTATTTACGGTGTATGCAAGATTTGTTAGGCGTCACAACATTGCAAGTATTCACAGTGTATGTATGATTCGTTAGGCGTCACAACATTGCAAGTATTCACAGTGTATGTAGGACCGTTAGGCGTCACAACATTGCAAGTATTCACGGTGTATGTAGGACCCGTTAGGCGTCACAACATTGCAAGTATTCACAGTGTATGTAGGACCGTTAGGCGTCACAACATTGCAAGTATTCACAGTGTATGCAGGACTCGTTAGGCGTCACAACATTGCAAGTATTCATAGTGTATGTAGGACCCGTTAGGCGTCAAACATTGCAAGTATTCATAGTGTATGTAGGACCCGTTAGGCGTCACAACATTGCAAGTAACGGTGTATGCAGGGCTCATTAGGCGTCACAACATTGCAAGTATTCACAGTGTATGTATGATTCGTTAGGCGTCACAACATTGCAAGTATTCACAGTGTATGCAGGACCCGTTAGGCGTCACAACATTGCAAGTATTCACAGTGTATGCAGGACCCGTTAGGCGTCACAACATTGCAAGTATTCACAGTGTATGTAGGACCCGTTAGGTGTCACAACATTGCAAGTATTCACGGTGTATGCAGGGCTCATTAGGCGTCACAACATTGCAAGTATTCACGGTGTATGTTGGGCTCGTAAGGCGTCATAAAATTGCAAGTATTCACGGTGTATGTAGGGCTCGTTAGGCGTCACAACATTGCAAGTATTCACGGTGTATGTAGGGCTCGTTAGGCGTCACAACATTGCAAGTGTTCACGGTGTATGTAGGGCTCGTTAGGCGTCACAACATTGCAAGTGTTCACGGTGTTTGCAGGGCTCGTAGGCGTCAAAACATTGCAAGTATTCACTGTGTATGCAGAACTCGTTAGGCGTCACAACATTGCAAGTATTCACAGTGATGTATAATGCGTTAGGCGTCACAACATTGCAAGTATTAACGGTGTATGCAGGACCCGTTAGCGTCACAACATTGCAAGTATCACAGTGTATGTAGGACCCGTTAGGCGTCACAACATTGCAAGTATTCACAGTGTATGTAGGACCCGTTAGGCGTCACAACATTGCAAGTATTCACAGTGTATGTAAGATTCGTTAGGCGTCACAACATTGCAAGTATTCACAGTGTATGTATGATGCGTTAGGCGTCACAACATTGCAAGTATTAACGGTGTATGCAGGACCCGTTAGGCGTCACAACATTGCAAGTATTCACAGTGTATGTAGGACCCGTTAGGCGTCACAACATTGCAAGTATTCACAGTGTATGTATGATTCGTAGGCGTCACAACATTGCAAGTATTCACAGTGTATGTAGGACCCGTTAGGCGTCACAACATTGCAAGTATTCACGGTGTATGTAGGACCCGTTAGGCGTCACAACATTGCAAGTATTCACAGTGTATGTAGGACCCGTTAGGCGTCACAACATTGCAAGTATTCACGGTGTATGCAGGACTCGTTAGGCGTCACAACATTGCAAGTATTCATAGTGTATGTAGGACCCGTTAGGCGTCACAACATTGCAAGTATTCACGGTGTATGCAGGGCTCATTAGGCGTCACAACATTGCAAGTATTCACAGTGTATGTATGATTCGTTAGGCGTCACAACATTGCAAGTATTCACAGTGTATGTATGATGCGTTAAGCGTCACAACATTGCAAGTATTCACAGTGTATGCAGGACCCGTTAGGCGTCACAACATTGCAAGTATTCACAGTGTATGTAGGACCCGTTAGGTGTCACAACATTGCAAGTATTCACGGTGTATGCAGGGCTCATTAGGCGTCACAACATTGCAAGTATCATAGGTATGCAGGTCCGTTAGGCGTCACAACATTGCAAGTATTCACGGTGTAGTGGCTCGTAAGGCGTCATAAAATTGCAAGTATTCACGGTATGTAGGGCTCGTTAGGCGTCACAACATTGCAATGTTCACGGTGTATGTAGGGCTCGTTAGGCGTCACAACATTGCAAGTGTTCACGGTGTTTGCAGGGCTCGTTAGGCGTCAAAACATTGCAAGTATTCACTGTGTATGCAGAACTCCGTAGGCGTCAAAACATTGCAAGTATTCACAGTGTATGTAGGACTCGTTAGGCGTCACAACATGGCAAGTATTCACAGTGTATGTAGGACTCGTATGTGTCTGCTAGTTGTACATGTTGTAACAGAGCAATTTAATCACTAGTTTATTGTTTACAGTTGTGACAGAGCAATGTAATCACTAGTTTATTGTTTACAGTAGTGACAGAGCAATGTAATCACTAGTTTATTGTTTACAGTTGTGACGGAGCAATGTAATCATAGTTATTGTTACAGTTGTGACAGAGCAATGTAATCACTAGTTTATTGTTTACAGTTGTGACAGAGCAATGTAATCACTATTTTATTGTTTGACAGTTGTGACGGAGCAATGTAATCACTAGTTTATTGTTTACAGAGGTAACAGCAATGTAATCACTAGTTATTGTTTTACAGTTGTGACAGAGCAATGTAATCACTAGTTTATTGTTTACAGTTGTGACGGAGCAATGTATTGACTAGTTTATTGTTTACAGTGTGACAGAGCAATGTAATCACTAGTTATTGTTTACAGTTGTGAGAGCAATGTAATCACTAGTTTATTGTTTACAGTTGTGACGGAGCAATGTAGTCACTACTTTATTGTTTACAGTTGTGACAGAGCAATGTAATCATAGTTATTGTTTACAGTTGTGACAGAGCAATGTAATCACTAGTTATTGTTACAGATGTAACGGAGCAATGTAATCACTAGTTTATTGTTTACAGTTGTGATAGAGCAATGTAATCACTAGTTTATTGTTTACAGATGTGATAGAGCAATGTAATCACTAGTTTATTGTTTACAGTTGTGACAGAGCAATGTAATGACTAGTTTATTGTTTACAGATGTAACGGAGCAATGTAACACTAGTTATTGTTTACAGTTGTGATAGAGCAATGTAATCACTAGTTTATTGTTTACAGTTGTGACGGGGCAATGTAATCACTAGTTTATTGTTTACAGTTGTGACAGAGCAATGTAATCACTAGTTTATTGTTACAGTTGTGACGGAGCAATGTAATCACTAGTTTATTGTTTACAGATGTGATAGAGCAATGTAATCCAGTAGTTATTGTTTATAGTTGTGACAGAGCAATGTAATCACTAGTTTAGTTGTTTACAGATGTAACGGAGCAATGTAATCACTAGTTTATTGTTTACAGATGTAACAGAGCAATGTAATCACTAGTTTATTGTTTACAGTTGTGACAGAGCAATGTAATCACTAGTTTATTGTTTACAGATGTAACAGAGCAATGTAATCACTAGTTTATTGTTTACAGATGTAACAGAGCAATGTAATCACTAGTTTATTGTTTACAGTTGTGACAGAGCAATGTAATCACTAGTTTATTGTTTAAACAGTTGTGACAGAGCAATGTATTGACTAGTTATTGTTTACAGTTGTGACGGAGCAATGTAATCACTAGTTTATGTTTACAGTTGTGACGAGCAATGTAATCACTAGTTTATTGTTTACAGATGTAACAGAGCAATGTAATCACTAGTTTATTGTTTACAGATGTAACAGAGCAATGTAATCACTAGTTTATTGTTTACCAGTTGTGACAGAGCAATGTAATCACTAGTTTATTGTTTACAGTTGTGACAGAGCAATGTATGACTAGTTTATTGTTTACAGTTGTGACGGAGCAATGTAATCACTAGTTTATTGTTTACAGTTGTGACGGAGCAATGTAACACTAGTTTATTGTTTAAGATGTAACAGAGCAATGTAATCACTAGTTTATTGTTTACAGATGTAACAGAGCAATGTAATCACTAGTTTATTGTTTTACAGTTGTAACAGAGCAATGTATCACTAGTTTATTGTTTACAGTGTGACAGGCAATGTAATCACTAGTGTATTGTTTACAGATGTAACGGAGCAATGTAATCACTTAGTTTTTTGTACAGTTTGTAACAGAGCAATGTAATCACTAGTTATTGTTTACAGTTGTGATATAGCAATGTAATCACTAGTGTATTGTTACAGTTGTGATAACGCAATGTAATCACTAGTTTATTGTTTACAGTTGTGACGGAGCAATGTAATCACTAGTTTATGTTTACAGTGTGACAGAGCAATGTAATCACTAGTTTATTGTTTACAGTTGTGACAGAGCAATGTAATCACTAGTTTATTGTTTACAGGTTGTGACAGAGCAATGTAATCACTAGTTTATTGTTTACAGTTGTGACGAGAGCAATGTTATCACTAATTTATTGTTTACAGTTGTGACAGGAGGAATGTATCACTAGTTATGTTACAGTGTGACAGGAGCAATGTAATCACTAGTGTATTGTTTACAGTTGTAACAGAGCAATGTAATCACTAGTTATGTTTACAGTTGTAACAGAGCAATGTAATCACTAGTGTATTGTTTACAGTTGTAACAGAGCAATGATCACTAGTGTATTGTTTACAGTTGTAACAGAGCAATGTAATCACTAGTTTATTGTTACAGTTGTGACAGAGCAATGTAATCACTAGTTATTGTTTACAGATGTAAAAGAGCAATGTAATCACTAGTTTATTGTTTACAGATGTACAGAGCAATGTAATCACTAGTGTATTGTTTACAGTTTGACGGATAAAGCAATGTAATCACTAGTTTATTGTTTACAGTTGTGACGAGCAATGTAATCACAGTTTATTTATGTTTACAGTTGTGACGGAGCAATGTAATCACTAGTTTATTGTTTACAGATGTGATAGAGCAATGTAATCAGTAGTTTATTGTTTACAGTTGTGACAGAGCAATGTAATCACTAGTTTATGTTTACATGTAACGGAGCAATGTAATCACTAGTTATTGTTTACAGATGTAACAGAGCAATGTAATCACTAGTTTATTGTTTACAGTTGTGACAGAGCAATGTAATCACTAGTTTATTGTTTACAGTTGTGACGGAGCAATGTTGACTAGTTTATTGTTTACAGTTGTGACGGAGCAATGAATAACTAGTTTATTGTTTACAGTTGTGATAGAGCAATGTAATCAGTAGTTATTGTTTACAGTTGTGACAGAGCAATGTTATCATAGTTATGTTTACAGTTGTGACAGAGCAATGTATCACTAGTTTATTGTTACAGTTGTGACAGAGGAAGTAATCACTAGTGATTGTATACAGTTGTAACAGAGCAATGTAATCACTAGTTTATTGTTTACAGTTGTAACAGAGCAATGTATCACTAGTGTATTGTTTACAGTTGTAACAGAGCAATGTAATCACTAGTTTATTGTTTAACAGTTGTGACGGAGCAATGTTATCACTAGTTATTGTTTACAGTTGTGACGGAGCAATGTATCACTAGTTTATTGTTTACAGTTGTGACAGAGCAATGTAATCACTAGTGTATTGTTTACAGTTGTAACAGAGCAATGTAATCACTAGTTATTGTTTACAGTTGTAACAGAGCAATGTAATCACTAGTGTATTGTTTACAGTTGTAACAGAGCAATGTAATCACTAGTGTATTGTTTACAGTGTAACAGAGCAATGTAATCACTAGTTTATTGTTTACAGTTGTGACAGAGCAATGTAATCACTAGTTATTGTTTACAGATGTAACAGAGCAATGTAATCACTAGTTTATTGTTTACAGTTGTGACAGAGCAATGTAATCACTAGTTTATTGTTACAGATGTAACAGAGCAATGTAATCACTAGTTTATTGTTTACAGATGTAACAGAGCAATGTAAATCACTAGTTTATTGTTTACAGTGTGACAGAGCAATGTAATCACTAGTTTATTGTTAACAGTTGTGACAGAGCAATGTATTGACTAGTTTATTGTTACAGTGTGACGGAGCAATGTAATCAACTAGTTTATGTTTTACAGTTGTGACGGAGCAATGTAATCACTAGTTTATTGTTTACAGATGTAACAGAGCAATGTAATCACTAGTTTATTGTTTACAGATGTAACAGAGCAATGTAATCACTAGTTTATTGTTTACAGTTGTGACAGAGCAATGTAATCACTAGTTTATTGTTTACAGTTGTGACAGAGCAATGTATTGACTAGTTTATTGTTTACAGTTGTGACGGAGCAATGTAATCACTAGTTTATTGTTTACAGTTGTGACGGAGCAATGTAATCACTAGTTTATTGTTTACAGATGTAACAGAGCAATGTAATCACTAGTTTATTGTTTACAGATGTAACAGAGCAATGTAATCACTAGTTTATTGTTTACAGTTGTAACAGAGCAATGTAATCACTAGTTTATTGTTTACAGTTGTGACAGAGCAATGTAATCACTAGTGTATTGTTTACAGATGTAACGAGCAATGTAATCATAGTTATTGTTTACAGTTGTAACAGAGCAATGTAATCACTAGTTTATTGTTTACAGTTGTGATATAGCAATGTAATCACTAGTGTATTGTTTACAGTTGTGATAAAGCAATGTAATCACTAGTTTATTTTACAGTTGTGACGGAGCAATGTAATCACTAGTTATTGTTTACAGTTGTGACGGAGCAATGTAATCACTAGTTATTGTTTACAGTTGTGACAGAGCAATGTAATCACTAGTTTATTGTTTACAGTTGTGACAGAGCAATGTAATCACTAGTTATTGTTACAGTTGTGACGGAGCAATGTTATCACTAATTTATTGTTTACAGTTGTGACGGAGGAATGTATTCACTAGTTTATTGTTTACAGTTGTGACAGAGCAATGTAATCACTAGTGTATTGTTTACAGTTGTAACAGAGCAAGTAATCACTAGTTTATTGTTTACAGTTGTAACAGAGCAATGTAATCACTAGTGTATGTTTACAGTTGTAACAGAGCAATGTAATCACTAGTGTATTGTTTACAGTTGTAACAGAGCAATGTAATCACTAGTTTATGTTTACAGTTGGACAGAGCAATGTAATCACTAGTTATGTTTACAGATGTAACAGAGCAATGTATCACTAGTTTATTGTTTACAGATGTAACAGAGCAATGTAATCACTAGTGTATTGTTTACAGTTGTGATAAAGCAATGTAATCACTAGTTTATTGTTTACAGTTGTGACGGAGCAATGTAATCACTAGTTTATTGTTTACAGTTGTGACGGAGCAATGTAATCACTAGTTATTGTTTACAGATGTGATAGAGCAATGTAATCAGTAGTTTATTGTTTACAGTTGTGACAGAGCAATGTAATCACTAGTTTATTGTTTACAGATGTAACGGAGCATGTAATCACTAGTTTATTGTTTACAGATGTAACAGAGCAATGTAATCACTAGTTTAGTTTACAGTTGTGACAGAGCAATGTAATCACTAGTTTATTGTTTACAGTTGTGACGGAGCAATGTATTGACTAGTTTATTGTTTACAGTTGTGACGGAGCAATGTAATAACTAGTTTATTGTTTACAGTTGTGATAGAGCAATGTAATCAGTAGTTTATTGTTTACAGTTGTGACAGAGCAATGTTATCACTAGTTTATTGTTTACAGTTGTGACAGAGCAATGTATTCACTAGTTTATTGTTTACAGTTGTGACAGAGGAATGTAATCACTAGTGTATTGTATACAGTTGTAACAGAGCAATGTAATCACTAGTTTATTGTTTACAGTTGTAACAGAGCAATGTAATCACTAGTGTATTGTTTACAGTTGTAACAGAGCAATGTAATCACTAGTTTATTGTTTACAGTTGTGACGGAGCAATGTTATCACTAGTTTATTGTTTACAGTTGTGACGGAGCAATGTATTCACTAGTTTATTGTTTACAGTTGTGACAGAGCAATGTAATCACTAGTGTATTGTTTACAGTTGTAACAGAGCAATGTAATCACTAGTTTATTGTTTACAGTTGTAACAGAGCAATGTAATCACTAGTGTATTGTTTACAGTTGTAACAGAGCAATGTAATCACTAGTGTATTGTTTACAGTTGTAACAGAGCAATGTAATCACTAGTTTATTGTTTACAGTTGTGACAGAGCAATGTAATCACTAGTTTATTGTTTACAGTTGTAACAGAGCAATGTAATCACTAGTTTATTGTTTACAGATGTAACGGAGCAATGTTATCACTAGTTTATTGTTTACAGATGTAACAGAGCAAGGTAATCACTAGTGTATTGTTTACAGTTGTGATAAAGCAATGTAATCACTAGTTTATTGTTTACAGTTGTGACGGAGCAATGTAATCACTAGTTTATTGTTTACAGTTGTGATGACGGACAATGTAATCACTAGTTTTATTGTTTTACAGATGTGATAAAGCAATGTAATCAGTAGTTTATTGTTTACAGTTGTGACAGAGCAATGTAATCACTAGTTTATTGTTTACAGTTGTAACGGAGCAATGTAATCACTAGTTTATTGTTTACAGATGTAACAGAGCAATGTAATCACTAGTTTATTGTTTACAGTTGTAACAGAGCAATGTAATCACTAGTTTATTGTTTACAGTTGTGACAAAGCAATGTAATCACTAGTGTATTGTTTACAGATGTAACGGAGCAATGTAATCACTAGTTTATTGTTTACAGTTGTAACAGAGCAATGTAATCACTAGTTTATTGTTTACAGTTGTGATATAGCAATGTAATCACTAGTGTATTGTTTACAGTTGTGATAAAGCAATGTAATCACTAGTTTATTGTTTACAGTTGTGACGGAGCAATGTAATCACTAGTTTATTGTTTACAGTTGTGACGGAGCAATGTAATCACTAGTTTATTGTTTACAGTTGTGACAGAGCAATGTAATCACTAGTTTATTGTTTACAGTTGTGACAGAGCAATGTAATCAGTAGTTTATTGTTTACAGTTGTGACAGAGCAATGTAATCACTAGTTTATTGTTTACAGATGTAACGGAGCAATGTAATCACTAGTTTATTGTTTACAGATGTAACAGAGCAATGTAATCACTAGTTTATTGTTTACAGTTGTAACAGAGCAATGTAATCACTAGTTTATTGTTTACAGTTGTGACAGAGCAATGTAATCACTAGTGTATTGTTTACAGATGTAACGGAGCAATGTAATCACTAGTTTATTGTTTACAGTTGTAACAGAGCAATGTAATCACTAGTTTATTGTTTACAGTTGTGATATAGCAATGTAATCACTAGTGTATTGTTTACAGTTGTGATGAAGCAATGTAATCACTAGTTTATTGTTTACAGTTGTGATGGAGCAATGTAATCACTAGTTTATTGTTTACAGTTGTGACGGAGCAATGTAATCACTAGTTTATTGTTTACAGATGTGATAGAGCAATGTAATCAGTAGTTTATTGTTTACAGTTGTGACAGAGCAATGTAATCACTAGTTTATTGTTTACAGATGTAACGGAGCAATGTAATCACTAGTTTATTGTTTACAGATGTAACAGAGCAATGTAATCACTAGTTTATTGTTTACAGTTGTAACAGAGCAATGTAATCACTAGTTTATTGTTTACAGTTGTGACAGAGCAATGTAATCACTAGTGTATTGTTTACAGATGTAACGGAGCAATGTAATCACTAGTTTATTGTTTACAGTTGTAACAGAGCAATGTAATCACTAGTTATTGTTTACAGTTGTGATATAGCAATGTAATCACTAGTGTATTGTTTACAGTTGTGATAAAGCAATGTAATCACTAGTTTATTGTTTACAGTTGTGACGGAGCAATGTAATCACTAGTTTATTGTTTACAGTTGTGACGGAGCAATGTAATCACTAGTTTATTGTTTACAGTTGTGACAGAGCAATGTAATCACTAGTTTATTGTTTACAGTTGTGACAGAGCAATGTAATCAGTAATTTATTGTTTACAGTTGTGACAGAGCAATGTAATCACTAGTTTATTGTTTACAGATGTAACGGACCAATGTAATCACTAGTTTATTGTTTACAGATGTAACAGAGCAATGTAATCACTAGTTTATTGTTTACAGTTGACAGAGCAATGTAATCACTAGTTTATTGTTTACAGTTGTGACAGAGCAATGTAATCACTAGTGTATTGTTTACAGATGTAACGGAGCAATGTAATCACTAGTTTATTGTTTACAGTTGTAACAGAGCAATGTAATCACTAGTTTATTGTTTACAGTTGTGATATAGCAATGTAATCACTAGTGTATTGTTTACAGTTGTGATAAAGCAATGTAATCACTAGTTTATTGTTTACAGTTGTGACGGAGCAATGTAATCACTAGTTTATTGTTTACAGTTGTGACGGAGCAATGTAATCACTAGTTTATTGTTTACAGTTGTGACAGAGCAATGTAATCACTAGTTTATTGTTTACAGTTGTGACAGAGCAATGTAATCACTAGTTTATTGTTTACAGTTGTGACGGAGCAATGTAATCACTAGTTTATTGTTTACAGTTGTGACGGAGCAATGTAATCACTAGTTTATTGTTTACAGTTGTAACGGAGCAATGTAATCACTAGTTTATTGTTTACAGTTGTGATAGAGCAATGTAATCACTAGTTTATTGTTTACAGTTGTGACGGAGCAATGTGACACTGCTGCAGACTGTAGCTGTCCCGGTGAGATAGCAGTGTGTGATCACCACCATTCCTGTCACTGTCATCATGGAACTTTTTGTGACGATAATACCCCATGTATCATCAGTATCTGTCATGGTCATCATCACCCAGGTGTGTCATGTCATCATGGTCATTGTGTCTGCCACTAATCCCAACATGTAAGTTGATTAAACTGCTTAATATTCACTCTATATTACATCTGGAAAAGGAAGTGGTACTCCGGGTTACATTAACATTTTGTAGCATTTACAAACAAGCTTGTTGACAATAGTGAATAGTTTCGCACACTTATCACAAATTGTGTAGCATTTAGAAATATAAAATGCAAATTTTTATATGAAAGCCTATTGAGTCTAGTTTGGTAGAAAAAAACACCTCACAGATTAACGCAAAACTTTAGCGAAATATCGCAAAATTTTAGTGACATTGTATTTTGCGATTTATGACAAACTAATTACTTAGGTGACTTTTAAGTTTAGTAAATGTTTTAGATTAAAGAAAGATAGAGTTCATTACTTGGTGGATAACAGATCAAACCACAACAAAATGCATGGAATAAGAAACATAAAACACTCATAGGATACTGATGGATAATAATTATAATTAATGATAACAAAAACTTGACAATATTCACTTATAACAGGCTACATCAAACTAATGAAAAACACATTAGGAACAAACGGGTATTCCATTCTGACTAGAATATATCATAGAATACAAAATATATATTATACCTCATTAGAAAAATACGATGCTATTTGTAATTTGATTGGATCGTTGGATCATGTGATCAGGGTGGAGAAAACATCGTGTATCCCTCTGAAAACATCATATCCCACCTCTTCGGAACACACCCTTCGCCCTCGGGAAATATAACTTGTTGTGGGTGAACAAAGGTTCATATCTCCCTCACACAAAGGCAATAAATGTATAAAACACATTCAAGCTACTTATTACAAAACTCGTCTTCACATGAGAAAAAAAAGTTGTAATCAGCTGATACATGTATTATGTTTTTCGTCCATATTTTGAAAATTTGCCTTGGGTATACAATCACTAGTAAAATAATTCAGTAATCATTATCTGAATAACACATGAATTCATAAACTGGTCAATGACCAGCAACATAGTCTCAATAATTTAAACAATCCCTAAACATAAAATAATGCAGGCATTGGTTTTAACATTTGCGTTGTATCACATAACTTTTGCATATTAGCACATAAAATTCACATAAAAACGTGAAACTTTCGCAAAAAAAAAAAAAAAAAAAAAAAAAAAAAACTTTTGCAAAATTATTCATAAATTTTGCTTTATAACGTGTTACCTCAGTGTAATAATTACACCAAAGTTACTAGTAATTTCGAGTTATTACAAGAATTTCATGTAGTTATGCGAGTTAGGAGTTATTTCACGAAGGACATGACTTATAACCTGTAAATTCTTTAAATACCAATGTCCTTGTCAAGTTATTGAGACTGTGTTACTAGCTATTAACCACCTTATCAATGTAATGTATTGTTCTAGATATCACATCAGATTTTTTCTCCCATCTTTGATTTCAGAATTTTTTACACCTCTAGGTCACCTTAACTAAGTTTTGGTAGTCAAAGAGACACCACAAACACAACTGATTTACACAGGCCCACGCTAGTATAAATGTTTGACAAAGTTTCAATGAAATCTTACGAGTACTTTCAGAGAAAAAGTTAAAAATGTGTGTTAACAGTGCACATACACAACCTTTATATAATTAGTCAGATATGCTAAAACAATAAACCCATGATAAATAAAGAGTATATACCATGGTCATTTGTTGGGTATACCACTGCTCCATACTGCAAAAATGATAGAAGTCAAATACACAGTTTAAATGTATAAGATATTACAGAAGCTTAGAAAAAATGTTTGTTGGACAAGAATAATACCTAATTTCTCATAATCCTTATTACACTGTATGTGTTTTAGGTCTGATTGCTTATTTAAGTTGTAATTCTTTATTTCAGATAAACTGGACATAACCTATGATAAAACCAAGGAAAGCAAAGACAACAATAATAAAATATAAAGAAAATCAACTGTTTTGTGTTATAAGTGGTTGATATAGTAAAGAGACAAAACCATGATTAACATCCTAATTATGTATTATTTCATTAATATCAAACATAATAATTTAATGTGATCTTGCAGGAAATTATACTTTTTTGCATATCATATACGTCAAAAGAACTGAATAATGTTCGCTATTGTATCAAGTGATCAATACCTCTTAATGTTTGTGTGGAATGTTTGAAAATGTTAAAGTTGCAAATTCCCATAATAATGTCATGTTTGTGGGAAACGTCATCTAATGCAATTCCATATCCATTGGAAATAAGTGTTCTGCACAACCATTAAGAGGAGTATTACATGGTACAGGGGCAACACATATTCTAAGATGATTATAGGAATAATCTCTATTCAGAATTATCAGTCATTAAGCCAATTTATAATTACATTAAAACCGAGATTTATTGCAATCATTTGCACAGTCAAGTTTTTGGAGTTATAAAGGAGTTTGACGATAAATCAAGAAAAATATAAGGTCAAAGATTCATGGACTAAGAATCAGACTATGTTGTTGCAATAAGTGAGGTAGTATTGTTATTAAATGGGTATTATAATAATGTTTTACTGTAATTTTAGTCCTGTTGTCTTGGTTATAGAGTACACTTCATTACACCAGGTACTGATTGGTCAGAAGTGTAAAAGAATTCTTAGGCTGATAAACTTTTGAGTTAAAAAATATAAGGTCAAAGATTCATGGACTAAGAATCAGACTATGTTGTTGCAATAAGTGAGGTAGTATTGTTATTAAATGGGTATTATAATAATGTTTTACTGTAATTTTAGTCCTGTTGTCTTGGTTATAGAGTACACTTCATTACACCAGGTACTGATTGGTCAGAAGTGTAAAAGAATTCTTAGGCTGATAAACTTTTGAGTTAAAAAATACCAGTTTATATTTTCAATCTAATATTTTTACACATCAAAATGTTTTAGCATTATAATAACTGTCAGTATATGGTTTATAATACACACCATAAACTTTGGCATTATCTGACATCTTTCTGTAATCATTCATACTGTCAGAACTGCATTTTCTCATTTCTTTATACTTATGACATTAGTTGCTTATCTTCAATTACAACTTATTGGAGAATTTTGTTCAACAATACAATATTAATGTTTAATTTTACATGAAACATTGCACAATCTAACACTATAATATGACGTCCCATTTGAAATTTGCTGACCATGTATATCTAATATTAGGTCACAAACACATGTTATAAAGAAGTCTTCAAATCAATTGGGTAAAAAAGTATAATGATAAATAACACTCATCCATCATTTGCTGGAATGGTCTGTTGTACACCATGTTTGTTCACAATGATGACCACTTGTTCACACTAAAACATTTTATATATAAATATCTTAATTATCAATAAACACTTGTACATCATGATAAAACATTTAATATTGCCTCTTTCTTGGAAAATAAGATAAATTGGATAAAAAGAAATAGAACATATGACAATGTATCAATGTATCAATGTATCAATGGCATTGAATTAATGGATGTTACAGATTTATGGTTCAGTCTATAATTTCCTGTTTAAACACTTTGATATTATCTATACTGTCTGAGGTGTTATCCATATTGTCTATATGATCGTAATCACTGTGAGGAAGGTCTGGTAAAGTTTTAGTATCTGTGGACGATGTACAACTCTTGTGTGTTGATAATCTACTTGGCAATACTACTGATGAAGTTGAAATTCCCTCTAAAATATAAAAGATAACACAATATTAAAAGACTGAAGCTATTTAAAAACTCAAGCTGATCTATTTTTGAAAAAGGGAATTTCCAACCTTAAAGAGAGATCATTCTTAAAGCCATTGATGTTCGCATGTATTCGTATATATCAGATTTTATTGAAATTACCTGCATGATCAAAATATGCTGACGTATCCCTAGTACCATACAAACATTAGGAAGTACATGTATTACATGGTATACATATATATGACATCCACTGGAAAGAGAAATGTAATTTAAAAAAAAATCATCATGATGAAAATTATGTGGATCAGTCATTTAATTTTTTTTATTATTCCTCAGTTATATGATGGTGATGGCGACTGTCTCCCAAGTCATTAGTATTTAGCTTAAATTAGTATTTACAATGCTTGTGAACTTTACGGAATTCAATACTTTACATTACCTTCTCTTGCTATTCTCTTTACCTCCTTTCTTCTGTTTCCAAACCAGTTCAGTACAATGTGTGGGTGACCATTCTCTTTCAGGTAAATGTCTTGTACTGTAAACAAGATCAAAGATTATTTCTTACAAAAAAACTACAGTAAAAACTAGGTTATAATGCTACTTGATAACTTTGCCACTCATTTACATCAGCACTATTTGAAGACCCAAAATCAGTTTGGCCCATGTTTTGCTATACAAGCCATCATCAATTATTGCCAAATCTTACAGCACAAATAATGTCATTGAACTGAGGTTATACTTCTTATTTTCTTTGTAACAAAAGACTCTATAGTTCTTGGATGATAGGTCATGGGTGATTATTCTTGGATGATAGGTCTTGGGTAGGTCTTGGGTGATAGGTCTTGGATGATAGGTCTTGGATGATAGGTCTTGGGTAGGTCTTGGGTGATAGGTCTTGGATGATAGATCTTGGGTAGGTCTTGGATGATAGATCTTGGGTAGGTCTTGGGTGATAGGTCTTGGATGATAGGTCTTGGATGATAGGTCTTGGGTAGGTCTTGGATGATAGGTCTTGGATGATAGATCTTGGGTAGGTCTTGGATGATAGATCTTGGGTAGGTCTTGGGTGATAGGTCTTGGATGATAGGTCTTGGGTAGGTCTTGGATGATAGGTCTTGGATGATAGATCTTGGGTAGGTCTTGGATGATAGATCCTGGGTAGGTCTTGGATAATAGGTCTTGGATGATAGATCCTGGGTAGGTCATGGGTGATTATTCTTGGATGATAGATCTTGGGTAGGTCTTGGGTGATAGGTCTTGGATGATAGATCTTGGATGATAGGTCTTGGGTAGGTCTTGGATGATAGGTCTTGGATGATAGGTCTTGGATGATAGATCCTGGGTAGGTCTTGGATGATATATCTTGGGTAGGTCTTGGATGATAGGTCTTGGATGATAGTTCTTGGGTAGGTCTTGGATGATAGGTCTTGGATGATAGATCTTGGGTAGGTCTTGGATGATAGATCTTGGGTAGGTCTTGGATGATATGTCTTGGATGATAGATCTTGGGTAGGTCTTGGATGATAGGTCTTGGATGATAGATCTTGGGTAGGTCTTGGATGATAGATCTTGGGTAGGTCTTGGATGATATGTCTTGGATGATAGATCTTGGGTAGGTCTTGGGTGATAGGTCTTGGATGATAGATCTTGGATGATAGGTCTTGGATGATAGATCTTGGATGATAGGTCTTGGATGATAGATCTTGGATGATAGATCCTGGGTAGGTCTTGGATGATAGATCTTGGATGATAGATCTTGGGTAGGTCTTGGATGACAGGTCTTGGGTAGGTCTTGGATAAAAGGTCTTGGGTGATAGGTCTTGGATGATAGATCTTGGGTAGGTCTTGGGTGATAGGTCTTGGATGATAGATCTTGGGTAGGTCTTGGATGATAGGTCTTGGATGATAGATCTTGGGTAGGTCTTGGGTGATAGATCCTGGGTAGGTCTTGGGTGATAGGTCTTGGATGATATGTCTTGGATGATAGGTCTTGGATGATAGATCTTGGATGATAGATCTTGGGTAGGTCATGGATGACAGGTCTTGGGTAGGTCTTGGATAAAAGGTCTTGGGTGATAGGTCTTGGATGATAGATCTTGGGTAGGTCTTGGATGATAGGTCTTGGATGATAGGTCTTGGATGATAGATCTTGGGTAGGTCTTGGATGATGGGTCTTGAATGATAGATCTTGGGTAGGTCTTGGATGATAGGTCTTGGATGATAGATCCTGGGTAGGTCTTGGATGATAGGTCTTGGATGATGGGTCTTGGGTAGGTCTTGGATGATAGGTGTTGGATGATAGAACTTGGGTAGGTCTTGGATGATAGGTCTTGGATGATAGATCTTGGGTAGGTCTTGGATGATAGATCTTGGATGATAGGTCTTGGATGATATATCTTGGGTAGGTCTTGGATGATAGGTCTTGGATGATAGGTCTTGGATGATAGATCTTGGGTAGGTCTTGGATGATAGATCTTGGATGATGGGTCTTGGATGATAGATCTTGGGTAGGTCTTGGATGATAGGTCTTGGATGATAGGTCTTGGATGATGGGTCTTGGGTTACATCAACAAACAATGAATGAGTTTTGAGCTATTTATGATATTCAGTACACATTTGTATTAAACAAAACAATGTTCAAATAATGAATTATGAGCTGTATGTATGTACATATATATCACGGATTACTGTTAACCAACTTTTATTTACGGCTATTAAGTTTCACGATACTAAAGACTTTATGGGTATTTACGGCTATTAAGTTTCACGATACTAAAGACTTTATGGGTATTTACGGCTATTAAGTTTCACGATACTAAAGACTTTATGGGTATTTACGGCTATTAAGTTTCACGATACTAAAGACTTTATGGGTATTTACGGCTATTAAGTTTCACGATACTAAAGACTTTATGGGTATTTACGGCTATTAAGTTTCACGATACTAAAGACTTTATGGGTATTTACGGCTATTAAGTTTCACGATACTAAAGACTTTATGGGTATTTACGGCTATTAAGCTTCATGATACTAAAGATTTTATGGGTATTTACGGCTATTAAGCTTCATGATACTAAAGACTTTATGGGTATTTACGGCTATTAAGTTTCACGATACTAAAGACTTTATGGGTATTTATGGCTATTAAGTTTCACGATACTAAAGACTTTATGGGTATTTACGGCTATTAAGTTTCACGATACTAAAGACTTTATGGGTATTTACGGCTATTAAGTTTCACGATACTAAAGACTTTATGGGTATTTATGGCTATTAAGTTTCACGATACTAAAGACTTTATGGGTATTTACGGCTATTAAGTTTCACGATACTAAAGACTTTATGGGTATTTACGGCTATTAAGTTTCACGATACTAAAGACTTTATGGGTATTTATGGCTATTAAGTTTCACGATACTAAAGACTTATGGGTATTTACGGCTATTAAGTTTCACGATACTAAAGACTTTATGGTATTTATGGCTATTAAGTTTCACGATACTAAAGACTTTATGGGTATTTATGGCTATTAAGTTTCACGATACTAAAGACTTTATGGGTATTTACGGCTATTAAGTTTCACGATACTAAAGACTTTATGGGATTTATGGCTATTAGTTTCACGATACTAAAGACTTTATGGGTATTTATGGCTATTAAGCTTCATGATACTAAAGACTTTATGGGTATTTATGGCTATTAAGCTTCATGATACTAAAGACTTTATGGGTATTTATGGCTATTAAGTTTCACGATACTAAAGACTTTATGGGTATTTACGGCTATTAAGTTTCACGATACTAAAGACTTTATGGGTATTTATGGCTATTAAGTTTCACGATACTAAAGACTTTATGGGTATTTATGGCTATTAAGCTTCATGATACTAAAGACTTTATGGGTATTTACGGCTATTAAGTTTCACGATACTAAAGACTTTATGGGTATTTATGGCTATTAAGTTTCACGATACTAAAGACTTTATGGGTATTTACGGCTATTAAGTTTCACGATACTAAAGACTTTATGGGTATTTACGGCTAGTAAGTTTCACGATACTAAAGACTTTATGGGTATTTATGGCTATTAAGTTTCACGATACTAAAGACTTTATGGGTATTTACGGCTATTAAGTTTCACGATACTAAAGACTTTATGGGTATTTATGGCTATTAAGTTTCACGATACTAAAGACTTTATGGGTATTTACGGCTATTAAGTTTCACGATACTAAAGACTTTATGGGTATTTATGGCTATTAAGCTTCATGATACTAAAGACTTTATGGGTATTTACGGCTATTAAGTTTCACGATACTAAAGACTTTATGGGTATTTATGGCTATTAAGTTTCACGATACTAAAGACTTTATGGGTATTTACGGCTATTAAGTTTCACGATACTAAAGACTTTATGGGTATTTATGGCTATTAAGCTTCATGATACTAAAGACTTTATGGGTATTTACGGCTATTAAGTTTCACGATACTAAAGACTTTAGGGTATTTATGGCTATTAAGTTTCACGATACTAAAGACTTTATGGGTATTTACGGCTATTAAGTTTCACGATACTAAAGACTTTATGGGTATTTACGGCTAGTAAGTTTCACGATACTAAAGACTTTATGGGTATTTATGGCTATTAAGTTTCACGATACTAAAGACTTTATGGGTATTTACGGCTATTAAGTTTCACGATACTAAAGACTTTATGGGTATTTATGGCTATTAAGTTTCACGATACTAAAGACTTTATGGGTATTTACGGCTATTAAGTTTCACGATACTAAAGACTTTATGGGTATTTATGGCTATTAAGCTTCATGATACTAAAGACTTTATGGGTATTTACGGCTATTAAGTTTCACGATACTAAAGACTTTATGGGTATTTATGGCTATTAAGTTTCACGATACTAAAGACTTTATGGTATTTACGGCTATTAAGTTTCACGATACTAAAGACTTTATGGGTATTTACGGCTAGTAAGTTTCACGATACTAAAGACTTTATGGGTATTATGGCTATTAAGTTTCACGATACTAAAGACTTTATGGGTATTTACGGCTATTAAGTTTCACGATACTAAAGACTTTATGGGTATTTACGGCTATTAAGTTTCATGATACTAAAGACTTTATGGGTATTTACGGCTATTAAGTTTCACGATACTAAAGACTTTATGGGTATTTATGGCTATTAAGTTTTACGATACTAAAGACTTTATAGGTATTTATGGCTATTAAATTTCACGATACTAAAGACTTTATGGGATATGAACCATAACTGAATATTGGGTAAACATAATAACATTTTCAAAAATAAGTTTGCAAGGATTACCATTCGTGGTTAATTTGTCCTTGCAAAATGTGTTAAAGTTAATTGTACATAAGTAATAGTTTATACTTTACCATTGTTACTGTGTGCCATATTACACATATTAGCGATGGTTTCTCTTGTTCTTGTGATGGGTAAGCATTCTCTCAAAAATCCTTCTAAAATCTCTAAATGTTTTTCTCTAAATGAAAACCTTTCTTTCTTTGTGGTGGAATAAGCAGCTCTTGTCCATCTGGATACTTAAGTTTCTGAACAAAATAATTATTAACAGCTGAAAAATAAAAAGTATATACACATAGTGTATGAATGTTTAAACTTTAGTTCATTGTAAACTGTAATGATGTCTCAGTGGTAGAACATCTGCCTCATTTAAGGCTAGAGATCATGGTTTTGAATTCCAGCCAGGTCAAATCTGCCTCAAAGGTTGGAGATCATGGTTTTGAATTCCAGCCAGGTCAAATCTGCCTCAAAGGTTAGAGATCATGGTTTTGAATTCCAGCCAGGTCAAATTTGCCTCAAAGGTTGGAGATCATGGTTTTGAATTCAAGCCAGGTCAAATCTGCCTCAAAGGTTGGAGATCATGGTTTTGAATTCCAGCCAGGTCAAATCTGCTTCAAAGGTTGGAGATCATGGTTTTGAATTCAAGCCAGGTCAAATCTGCCTCAAAGGCCGAATCATGGTTTTGAATTTCAACCAGGTCAAATCTGCCTCAAAGGCTGGAGATCATTGTTTTGAATTGCAGCCAGGTCAAATCTGCCTCAAAGGCATATGGGTATGTACACTGACTACATGTAAATACTTACTAGACTTAGTTGGAAGGGTTGTAGTTAAACTTTTTCTATAAGCTAAGTAAGAATTTGGGTATGTACACTGACTACATGTAAATACTTACTAGACTTAGTTGGAAGGGTAGTAGTTAAACTTTATCACTAGACTTAGTTGGAAGGGTAGTAGTTAAACTTTATCTATAGGCTAAGTAAGAATTTGGGTATGTACACTGACTACATGTAAATACTTACTAGACTTAGTTGGAAGGGTAGTAGTTAAACTTTATCTATAAGCTAAGTAAGAATTTGGGTATGTACACTGACTACATGTAAATACTTACTAGATTTAGTTGGAAGGGTTGTAGTTAAACTTTTTCTATAAGCTAAGTAAGAATTTGGGTATGTACACTGACTACATGTAAATACTTACTCGACTTAGTTGGAAGGGTAGTAGTTAAACTTTATCGATAGGCTAAGTAAGAATTTGGGTATGTACACTGACTACATGTAAATACTTACTAGACTTAGTTGGAAGGGTAGTAGTTAAACTTCATCTATAAGCTAAGTAAGAATTTGGGTATGTACACTGACTACATGTAAATACTTACTAGATTTAGTTGGAAGGGTTGTAGTTAAACTTTTTCTATAAGCTAAGTAAGAATTTGGGTATGTACACTGACTACATGTAAATACTTACTCGACTTAGTTGGAAGGGTAGTAGTTAAACTTTATCGATAGGCTAAGTAAGAATTTGGGTATGTACACTGACTACATGTAAATACTTACTAGACTTAGTTGGAAGGGTAGTAGTTAAACTTCATCTATAAGCTAAGTAAGAATTTGGGTATGTACACTGACTACATGTAAATACTTACTAGATTTAGTTGGAAGGGTTGAAGTTAAACTTTTTCTATAGGCTAAGTAAGAATTTGGGTATGTACACTGACTACATGTAAATACTTACTAGACTTAGTTGGAAGGGTTGTAGTTAAACTTTATCTATAAGCTAAGTAAGAATTTGGGTATGTACACTGACTACATGTAAATACTTACTAGATTTAGTTGGAAGGGTTGTAGTTAAACTTTTTCTATAAGCTAAGTAAGAATTTGGGTATGTACACTGACTACATGTAAATACTTACTAGACTTAGTTGGAAGGGTTGTAGTTAAACTTTTTCTATAAGCTAAGTAAGAATTTGGGTATGTACACTGACTACATGTAAATACTTACTAGATTTAGTTGGAAGGGTTGTAGTTAAACTTTATCTATAGGCTAAGTAAGAATTTGGGTATGTACACTGACTACATGTAAATACTTACTAGACTTAGTTGGAAGGGTTGTAGTTAAACTTTTTCTATAAGCTAAGTAAGCATTCATTAGTGGCTGAAAACTTTTCTCTGGTATTTCATGATAATTTCCTTGTAAAAACTCATCTACAACTGCCATACTCTGACCTGAAATTATATATAATAAATGTATCAAAACGAAAAGGTTCTGAATCATGTTTGATGGAAAAGAATATACAGTGACTTACCATTACTGGTGTTAAATAGAGTACCTATTATTAAAGAGTACCTTAACGAAAATTTTTTATTTTATATATTTGTTAAAAAACATTTAAATATCACAATATCGAAAACCGCATCAAAATTGATGACCAAATAAGAAAATTAGAGCAATTGAAGGCCTTGAATTTGGCCCTCTCTGGGTACCTGTAAGTGAAACGACCCATATCGAGACATCACTTAAGTAACTGTTGTAGTAATTAACAAGGCAGACAGTACTAATAATGCTGATGTAGTGACATATTATATGATGAATGGACAAAAAATTAATGACTGTGGCGTGCATCTGTATATGTACCGGGTAATGTGATTCGGTCGTTATTTTGGGAAGAAATAGACAACCTTAAAATTGATGAAATTGGCGTTTAGCTGTATTTATTCGATCCAGAAACAGACAAATACAAAGTACTTTACTGAGTGGAGACCCAGAATTTCTGAATGTTAGCCTAGACATAACCAAATATGCGATGAGTATTATATCAAATATACGAAAATTAATTGTTACTTGTAAAATTTTAAAATAAATTTTAATATCAAATCTTACTGAACCTGCTACAGACAGCACATCCTGAAAAATTTTCAACCCAACATCGAAACGTGGCACCGCTTCAGTCACATACAACACACTATTGAATATTTTTACTAAGCTAACTTATTGACAAATGTTCAGTATCTAATGTTAATAAATAAATAAATAAATAAATAAATAAATAAATAAATAAATAAATAAATAATAAATAAATAAATAAATAAATAAATAATTTTTAGTCTGACAAGAGCTAGATTTCCATACAATGTATTCAAAGGCCAATTATTTCCTGATCATGAAGAAAATGTAAAAATGCATCTTGGATTGAATATGTCATAATGTAACCAAGAAAGAAACAAAAATGAGAAATTTAATCAAAGTAAATGCTGTAATTAAATTAAAAAATACCAGTCTGACTGTCCGGGTTCAAATTTAATATTAATCAATCAAAGATCAATACCTATCAAGTTTTTACCATCCTAAATCGGCTTATGATGCACCATTATTTATTTATTTATATTTGGCATGAAAATCTTAGGAGAGTTGAAGAAAAAAATGATTAATAATTAAATGACTGGTGGTAACATTTTATTTAAAATGTTATTTTTCAATATTATATTATTCCGTTATGCTCCCATCGTCAGTTATCAGTCTATTCATACTTGTACTTCCGTTTCCTGGTTACTCTATGTTTACATAATTACATAATTATTTTACTCTATGTTTACATAATTACATAATTATTTTTACTCTATGTTTACATAATTACATAATTATTTTTACACTATGTTTACATAATTACATAATATTTTACTATGTTTACATAATTACAAATTTTACGCTATGTTTACATAATTACATAATTATTTTTACTCTATGTTTACAAAAATTACATAATTATTTTTACTCTATGTTTACATAATTACATAATTATTTTTACTCTATGTTAACATAATTACATAATTATTTTACTCTATGTTTACATAATTACATAATTATTTTTACTCTATGTTTACATAATTACATAATTATTTTTACACTATGTTTACATAATTACATAATTATTTTTACTCTATGTTTACATAATTACATAATTATTTTTACTCTATGTTTACATAATTACATAATATTTTTACTCTATGTTTACAAAATTACATAATTATTTTTAAATTATTTTACTCTATGTTTACAAAATTACATAATTATTTTACTCTATGTTTACATAATTACATAATTATTTTTCACAATCAATTTACATATGTGAAATTCTAAATTCAAGACCACATCAAACAATTGAGGTAGTATATTTCAAGGTGTCAAGAAATCGCTCTATCCAAACACCTGTCAATCAATTTTGCTAATTGTAGGAACGCATCCTGTTGATTAAAGGTACAGGTCTCGATCTAAGGAATGAGTAATAAACAAACTTTTTATCAAGGTGGACTAATAATAATTGCTTAATTGTTAGTAGGTGTCATTCGGATGTAAATTCCACTTCATCAAATGGATTTATGGTTAAATATAAAAGAATTTTCAGCTAGTCCAGTATAATAGTAATGTAGATAAATAGTATTCTGTGGGGGTTTGTTACCTCAGTGACGTCACTGCACGGGGTCCCCAAAACCGACCTTTTTGATTTGGATTAACGGGAGGTGCATTAGAAATTCGCCGATATCTCTCTTATTTCAGCATGGATTTTTATGAAATTTTCGCATTAAGTCATATTTAAGTATGGAAAATAACACATGTAAAAACTAAAAATCAAAAATCGTTACAGGTACTCTTTGAATTACCATAACCTCATATCTCTGTTTACTACAGGTACTCAATATTTTTCTTTAACTTTTTCATACATTTTGGCTTAAGAATAATTTAATATTGTTCTGATACTTTTCTTAAAATTTTTGGCTGCAGTATAATTTTCTTTTTCATTCTGAAATCACATGACTGCTTTTATAATTTTCATTTTAATATGCAACCATTTTTACTGTTGACAACTTGGGAAGTCTTGGAGTATGTGGCTTTTCTTTGAGTTTGTTGCTTGTCTTGGAGCCTGTGGCTTGTCTAAGAGTTTGCGGTGTCTCTTGGAGCTTGTGACTTGCCTTGGAGTTTGTGACTTGCCTTGCAGTTTGTGACTTGTATATTGTGGCTTGTCTTGGCATGTGTGACTTGTCTTGAAGCTTGTGGCTTGTCCTAGAGTTTATGGTTCGTCTTAGAGTTTGTGACTTGTCTTGGAGCTTGTAGCTTGTTTTGGAGTTTGTGCTTGTGGTGGAGTTTGTGACTTGTCTTGGAGTTTTGACTTGTCTTGGACCTTGTGGCTTGTCTTGGAGTTTGTGGCTTGTCTTGGGAGTTTGTGGCTTGTCTTAGAGTTTGACTTGTCTTGGAGGTTACAGCTTGTCTTAGAGTTTATGACTTGTCTTGGAGTGCGTGCCTTGTGGAGTTTGTGGTTTGTCTTGGAGCTTGCGACTTGTCTTTGAGCAATCTGAATGTTATTGCCTCTATTCTTGGTTTTGATATGAAATATCTACGATGTATCTTACCTGACATAGCTGATATGATCTCTTTCTTTATGTCATACTGACTTGAAATTAACTTAATGTCTGCTGATAATCTTCCATGTTCTTGTCTATGTAAATAGAATCAGTATAACAACAGTATAATCAAAGTACTGAAAGTACTGTCTGATCAACATAAATGAATGCTGATTACATTTCTTATTGAAGTAAACCAGTTTAGCTACACATTGAAATATGCCATAAGTCTTTCAAGAGACAAGTGCATTGGGTCATTTAATACAGTTTGAAGCATAACATAAAGGTTGATCATGGATAAATAAAGCAGTATAAACTGTGGCCGTATAAAAAATAATATAGGAATATTAGTATTTACTACATAATAATCAAGTACTTTGTACTGTAACAGGTAGGATACATGTATAATGGACACTAGTTGTCAAAACCTTACAGTAATAAACAGGTACTAGTACTTTGTACTGTAACAGGTAGGATACATGTATAATGGACAATAGTTGTCAAAACCTTACAGTAACAATCAAGTACTAGTACTTTGTACTGAACAGGTAGGATACATGTATAATGGAATAGTTGTCAAAACCTTACAGTAACAATCAAGTACTAGTACTTGTACTGTAACAGGTAGGATACATGTATAATGGACACTAGTTTGTCAAAACTTACAGTAATAAACAGGTACTAGTATTTTGTACTGTAACAGTAGGATACATGTATAATGGACACTAGTTGTCAAAACCTTACTGTAATAAACAGGTACTAGTACTTTGTACTGTAACAGGTAGGATACATGTATAATGGACAATAGTTGTCAAAACCTTACAGTAACAATCAAGTACTAGTACTTTGTACTGTAACAGGTAGGATACATGTTTAATGGACACTAGTTGTCAAAACCTTACAGTAACAATCAAGTACTAGTACTTTGTACTGTAACAGGTAGGATACATGTATAATGGACACTAGTTGTCAAAACCTTACTGTAATAAACAGGTACTAGTACTTTGTACTGTAACAGGTAGGATACATGTATAATGGACACTGGTTGTCAAAACTTTAAAATAACAATCAAGAACTAGTACTTTGTACTGTAACAGGTAGGATACATGTATAATGGACACTAGTTGTCAAAACCTTACTGTAATAAACAGGTACTAGTACTTTGTACTGTAACAGGTAGGATAAATGTATAATGGACACTAGTTGTCAAAACCTTACAGTAACAATCAAGTACTAGTACTTTGTACTGTAACAGGTAGGATACATGTATAATGGACACTAGTTGTCAAAACCTTACTGTAATAAACAGGTACTAGTACTTTGTACTGTAACAGGTAGGATAAATGTATAATGGACACTAGTTGTCAAAACCTTACAGTAACAATCAAGTACTAGTACTTTGTACTGTAACAGGTAGGATACATGTATAATGGACACTAGTTGTCAAAACCTTACTGTAATAAACAGGTACTAGTACTTTGTACTGTAACAGGTAGGATACATGTATAATGGACAGTAGTTGTCAAACCTTACTGTAATAAACAGGTACTAGTACTTTGTACTGTAACAGGTAGGATACATGTATAATGGACACTAGTTGTCAAAACCTTACTGTAATAAACAGGTACTAGTACTTTGTACTGTAACAGGTAGGATACATGTATAATGGACAATAGTTGTCAAAACCTTACAGTAATAAACAGGTACTAGTACTTTGTACTGTAACAGGTAGGATACATGTATAATGGACACTAGTTGTCAAAACCTTACAGTAACAATCAAGTACTAGTACTTTGTACTGTAACAGGTAGGATACATGTATAATGGACACTAGTTGTCAAAACCTTACAGTAACAATCAAGTACTAGTACTTTGTACTGTAACAGGTAGGATACATGTATAATGGACACTAGTTTGTCAAAACCTTACAGTAACAATCAAGTACTAGTACTTTGTACTGTAACAGGTAGGATACATGTATAATGGACACTAGTTGTCAAAACCTTACTGTAATAAACAGGTACTAGGCTTTTGTACTGTAACAGGTAGGATACATGTATAATGGACAATAGTTGTCAAAACCTTACAGTAATAAACAGGTACTAGTACTTTGTACTGTAACAGGTAGGATACATGTATAATGGACAATAGTTGTCAAAACCTTACTGTAATAAAACAACCAAACCAAATATACAGAGTAAATCTATATATATATTTTTTGCATAAAATAAAGTTTCAATTCAAATTTGTCTTCGAAGCATCCTGTTGAATATACCTGGGTTAACCATTATATATACAGCTGGTGCCCAAAACTCGTTATTTAAATAGACACATTTAGACAAATATCTTCTAAAAATTATTAAAATTGACCAAAGATGGTGAAATATCAATCACTCTAAAATTCATTATTACACTAGTCGTTTTTTTTTTTAATTTCTGGAATTTGGAATCTATTTACCTGGAATCTAGAACTGATTAATCTAGAATATTTTACAATATGACTGTACCTGTCTTCGATGAAACATACAGAAGCAATTGTATTTCAATTCCCAATGAAAGACAATGGGGGTCATGACCCTTGATGTGTATCAATTTTCCCGCAATATTACGTCATGTCCTACACAGGGGGTCGCGTGGTCATGTGAGACATGCCGATCTCGCATGGCTAAAAAACCCTATATCACACGACAAATATGGAAAAATAGCGCCAAGGTACAAAATATTTATTAAACGAAAGATTGTAAATATAAGAAATGACATTTCTGCTCATGGTATTCAAGGGTAATGAAAGATAGTGTGGCGCGTGCCAAATTCAAAATGAAGGGCTTTGCCCTTATCTTTCATTACCCCTTGAAATACCATGATCAGAATGTCATTTCTTAAATCTATTTACCTGGATTCTAGAATCAATTTACGTGGAATTTGGAATCTATTGACCTGGAATTTGGAATCTATTGACCTGGAATTTGGAATCTATTGACCTTGAATTTGGAATCAATTTACGTGGAATTTGGAATCTATTGACCTGGAATTTGGAATCTATTGACCTTGAATTTGGAATCAATTTACGTGGAATTTGGAATCTATTGACCTGGAATTTGGAATCTATTGACCTGGAATTTGGAATCTATTGACCTGGAATTTGGAATCTATTGACCTTGAATTTGGAATCAATTTACGTGGAATTTGGAATCTATTGACCTGGAATTTGGAATCTATTGACCTGGAATTTGGAATCAATTTACGTGGAATTTGGAATCAATTTACATGGAATTTGGAATCTATTTACCTCATGTTATTATCCATTTCTTCCTCTGTGAATGAGTTAAAACCTGTCATACTGCTACCATCATCATCAAAACTAAGTGGTGATTCTATTCCATCAAAATCAACACTTTCTGAATGTTGTCGTTTTATACCTCTATCTTCAGTATTATCAGCCTGATGTGGTTGTACATTTAATAAAGCATTATGAAGAACCCCACTGTGGTTGTTTTTATGTATAGACTGGTTTCCATGATTACTGGTGTAGGTATGTAAGGATACCTGTTCTGATTGCTGCTGTTGTAATAATGGTTGATCATGATAGCTTTGTGAGATGTGATGTGGTGTTTGATGTACTGGTACATGCTGACCCTGAGACACAGTCTGTACTAAATTCTGAACATTTGATGATGAGATACTAGTATTTCTCTCTAAGTTGACGACTGTTGTCCGAGGAGACAAAGTTGTTGTGGGCGAAGAATTAGAATTTAAACTGACTGTAAACTGAGATGATGGTCGGGTTAAAGTAGATGCTACTTGAGAATTTGTCAATGTCCTGGGAATATTGTTTAGTTGTCCAGTGGAATGAGAATCTAAGTGTGAATTATTGTGGTTATTTTGTATGCTTGCTGAAGTCCTTGGAACATTGTAAAGAGATCCAAGTTCTCTGTCTAATCTATCAAGGGAATCAAAAGCTTGTACAACTTGTTCCTTTGTGACACCACTATTTCTTAATCTTCTTATTAATTCTATTTGTTCTATTGTAAACATCTGATGTCCAATAACTCTTCCAGACATTTTGCTAAAAAATATAATAAAATAAAATAACATTTACAATTATGTTGACTTTTGTTGGATAAACCTATTTCATTTCAATATCAGTTAACCATGTTTGAATACAGAGTGGGTCATGACGGTGACCTCTATTTTATATAGCATTTAACTATCCAATGTCACAAAATATCCTATTAAGTCATGCATACCTGGATCAGTAGCTGTACACAGATCTTCATGGTTTATTAAAACAACCATGGTCATCATATATCAAAATGATCATTATGCCAATATCAACAATATTCTTATATACATGCCTATACAAAAAGCTTATAGTTTTGGGGATAATTAACCATTTCAGTATTTGTTTGCATCTGTGATCTTTACCTTTGAACCCATGACCGTCATTCATACATATCAAAATGATCATTAGATCAGTACCTACAATATTCTTATATAGGCGATAATACCAATACAAAAAGTTAATACTGGTAGTTTCCCTGAGACATACATGTAAAAGCCCAGGCCTACACTACTTTAAGCTTAGTGCACCCAGTTCTAGATTATGCATCAACTGTCTAGGATCTGTACACAGATCAACACATTAGAATAGGTACAACATCAAGCAACCAGGTTTGTCATCAGAGATTATTCCAGTAGAGACCCAGGTTTGGTCACCAGAATGCTGCAACAACTAGAATGGTACACACTTAAAGAATGTAAGAGCCAGAACTCGAGCAGTAATGTTATACAGGATCATGAACAACCTTATAGAAGCATGTTGAGATCAAGTCCACCAGAACTAGAGGATCCTGTGCAAATAACATCAGGCAGATCAGTACTAAAGTAGATGCCTACAAGTACTCATTCCTACCTCGGACCATAGTGATATGGAACTCTCTTCCACCAGAGTCAACTGGGAATGCTGATCCTGTACTGAATTTCGGTAAACGTTCTGATTGACTAAAGGTTAAAGTACATCGCGATAAAAGATTCAAACAATCACAAGAAGATTGATTTAGCCAATCAGAACATTTACTGAAATTCAGTACGGGATCAGCATTCACAGTTGACTGTGGCCATTTCAGAAAGTGCCATGGTCAAATAAAGTTTATGTCCTGTGACATGGTTTAGAGATGACAATGATGAACATTTTATACATCATTCTTTAGCCGAATATATGTAGAAAAGAATGGTATATGTTGTGTTTTTGAATTCCCAAGCATTATGTAAAAAAACAAAGAAAAACCAAGGGGGGGGGGGGGGTCAATGTTTTGGATAGCGTGAAGATGGATACCTTGTGTTATGTTTAAGTATAGAGTGTTATTTTTTTAATATCAGAAACAGGTGCCTGTGTCCTATAATTTTGTATAACATCACACCTGGACTCATCAACAATACGTGAACAGGGTCAATACGCTTTTAATTGTACATATGGAACGTTTTTACTGTAAATACTCTGATGCTTTTCTCTCACTCACGCCATGGAGTTTCAACACTCAGAAGACGTTCACTCCATTATAAGAAGACGGTATAGATGACACAAATCATCCGATAGAAACCACATTAGGTGTCCAAGTTAAAAATTATGATTACGTTATAACTTGATAATTGGGCACTTAACAATAAACATTACCTACCCGTAAAAGTCGCATGCTAAAATAACTGCACCACTGTTTACTGTTTACATTCTTAACCGGAAATAGATTCAGTCGCTTAAATCAATTTTGATATAAACATGTATGGATACTTAATAAGAATTTAATTTTATTTCAGGATAAATTTTCATTTGTTGTAATGAAAAAAAATCCACGTTATAAGTTATGATCACCAATAGAGGTTTTGTAGGTCTAAAACAGATAATTGGTTTCCGTTTACATAAGCGACCCTAATTATTGTTTAGCTGTTTCTAGGCATGCAAGGTGCTTGGCCTTGTCGTAAGTATGACGGGGTGTTTGATGAATAGTTTTCCCTTTATGACCTACAGACTTCGTAGTAGAATAGAAACAGGAAATTATCATTAATTTAAAATTTAGATTATATTGAGGTAATTATGCACGCGAGTTTTATGGAAAGGTTAACTGCAAAAGTTGGAAAGTGGTTGGAAGACATTGCCAGGTGACTGAGATATTTTTGATATTATCTAGGGATTATAAAATGGATTCATAATTCTTTACTGGAGAGAACTTGAAACTTAATTCATAAATTATGGATTTTTTATGAGTTGTGAGTATATATTAGATCATCTTAATGAACTGTTTGTGTGGGAGAGATTTAATATAATTTACATTAATATTGTAACTTAAGTTAGGAAAAGATTAAAACAATGGATGTAGATAAACAGGAAGAACAAGTACATTCTGTGAATGTAGAAATCAAAGATAAAGAAACAGATGATGTCAATGCATTTGATTCGGTTTCAAATTCAAAATATCAAGGAGAAAAGACAAAAGGGCAAACTAAACAGGCCTTAAAAGACACAACTAACATTCAACATGAAGAGTCAAATAAAAAACTTATAATTACCAATGATAACAATCAAGTTCAGCATTCAGATTCAAATCACGGTCCTACTGTCCCAAAAGTCAAAAAGATTAAAAAAGGAATCTTTGTTTCATATTCACCTGATGCAGGGTTTTTGGAAAGGAAATTTGTTGTTGAAACTGTACGTCAGTTAAAGGAAAATAATCTGGCTGAAGATATTTGGTTTGACAAAGATGAAAATAATACTGATAGTCCATGTTGGTTTTCATACAGAATGGAAGCAGTTGAAAAATGTCGTGCAGCAATTTTATTTTTTTCTGATAGTTATTTTATGTGCCCAGTCTCTGTCTATGAAGGGAAAACTTTAATTGAAAGGAAAAAAGAAGACATTTCCTCAGTTGCAATATTTCCAGTTCTTGTATCAGCTCTTGAAAAAACTGAAATTCCTAAAGAATTTTCCCCTATTACGAAAAGCCTAGTCGATTTGACAGGCGAAAATGTGAAAATGAGTCTTGCTGAAAAAGCATCAATTGTCATAGGAGCTGTTATGTTAGAACTTGAAAAATATGCTTCAATAAATGCAGCCCCCAAACCTATAACACCACCAGATAATGAATTCACAGGAGATTATAAAAAGAAGAAAATTTGTCAGTGGAGTGTAAACGATCTACAGGATTGGATGTTTAAGTTAGGAATCAAAGAATTCTATCAGCAAAGCTTAGCTGAAAATATGGTAGATGGGTTTTTACTCATGTCTTTAACTGATCATGATATGATCAACCATTTAAATATTGACAGTAGAGTAGTCAGAAAGAAAATCATGCAACAAATATTACAGACTTTAGATAAAGAACATCGACAGACCGATAACTGGCATCTGAGGGCACGGGCACAGAGATCAAAGGCTGATGCTGTTTACCTTATCTATGATCCTACAGATGTACGATTGGCTCAAAATATGAAAATAGATCTCAGGAAGAAGAACTTACAGGTAATTCTATCAATTAATCAAATTTTTAAACAGTTAAAATATTCAAATAATTTCCATTTTTGTATTCAAACATTTAAGGTTTCTGTTAAGTTTGTGGAATCTGTATACCTGTAGTTGTTAGTTTCTCATTAACATAATGTTTTTAATGGAAAATAATTTATTCCCAAATATCCAAATATTTTACACATAACCAAAAATAACAATATAAGTCATTTGTCTGTTAAATAATTAAAAGCTATTGATTACTGTAGGGTTTACATTGTTTATAAGAAAGTTCTCGGGGTTCAAACTGTTGGTAACACATGTCAGACATTATGACACTTTATATATACCGGTATGTATTACAATTTATGAGTAGATTGAGTTCTACCTTGAGATTAAATAAAAAATATTGCCCACTATCTGGAATTTATCTTTTTTGACAAAGATGTTTATTCTTAAAAAAAGAGTAAAAATGGTTGGTTTCAAGGAGTACCATGCATATTAAAACATAAACAATTACTGCAAGATTTTAATCAAAGTATGGTCCATGGTAGCTTGGGATAATGATTTCAATATTTATGTGGGATAAGATAGTGTAAAATCACAAAAACTAAAACAAATAAAAGAACTTTATGTAAATCAATAATATAATTATGATTGACCCAATAAACTTGATTTTGTTATAATAAACTTTTGTTAAAAGAAAAATATTTATTTTCAAAATAAAGAAAGTGTTAAGTTACCTATGTGTCAGTAAACAGACATTTGACCAATGGTCATTATACAGTATGACCATTACTGTCCATTGTCAGGTATAATGCCTGACTTTGTGTGTGATAAATTGTAAAGTTAACCATTCTGCTTTAATATTAATGTTATTTAAACAATTTAATTGATTCATATATTAATTCTATTATAGATATTAACTTCAATATGTACTCCTGTGTTAAACTCTAATTCAATTTATTTCTTAAATTAAGGTCAAACACAAGGTTTTTAAATATTGATAGAACTTCATATATATAATTATTAAGGCAGTTTATAACTAATAATTGTTGCTTCCTTTATAACTGGATAAACTCTAAATGTAGTGCGCATTGATTTTAGAGGAGAATTCATCTTGAAATTTTTCCAAAATTCAGCTGACATGAAAATGCACTAAAGTGAATAAAATTTCAAAGTATAACATATACAAAATCCACATGTTAATTAATGTACAAGTTTATGTTGATAATTTTCTGTTTCTCACTCTATACTTTATTTATTAAACTAACTCTTCTTTGCCCTTATACATGTTATGATGTAATACATACAATTCTATTTCATTTCCTAAAACTTCAGTGGTCAAGTGGTCTAAAGCTCTGGCTTAAAGATCACAGCACCTCTCTCTGTCTACATTCAATTCCTATTTTCGACAGATCCTAGCATGAGACAGTTTGTCTGTCTGTTTGTCAAAGATTGATGGTTTTCTCGAGGCACTCTGGTTTTCTCCATCATTCCTGAGTGATTATTGATTATCTCAATTTAAGTGAAATAATCTTGACTAGGGTTAAAAATCCTGGTCAGTACTCACTTTATTCTCTTTCATTTTCTAAGACAATATTTACTATCTGATTTCAAATGCTCAGTCATACAAGGAATGGAGAAAGAGAGCAAGAGAGAGAGAGAGAGAGAGTGAGAGAGAGAGATGTTGTATTCTGTCAATAAGATGTACTAATAGTTCTTAATGCTCTTCATCTAGAAGTAAGGACCATTCTGGATCAAGCTCAAGAAAATTAAGAGCCATATTTTCAAAAAATGCCAACATTTTAACATACACTGATCCATTTCATTTAAAAAATTTGAGTTTCGTAGTTGTCGTTCATACAATCACATTACATGTATTGGGATATTACATGTCACAATATAATCACATTACATGTATTGTGATATTACATGTCATCATACAATCACATTACATGTATTTTTATATTACATGTCACCATACAATCACATTACATGTATTTTTATATTACATGTCACCATACAATCACATTACATGTATTGTGATATTACATGTCACCATACAATCACATTACATGTATTTTGATATTACATGTCACCATACAATCACATTACATGTATTGTGATATTACATGTCACCATACAATCACATTACATGTATTTTGATATTACATGTCACCATACAATCACATTACATGTATTGTGATATTACATGTCACCATACAATCACATTGCATGTATTGTGATATTACATGTCACCATACAATCACATTACATGTATTGTGATATAACATGTCATCATACAATCACATTACATGTATTTTGATATTACATGTCACCATACAATCACATTACATGTATTTTGATATTACATGTCACCATACAATCACATTACATGTATTTTGATATTACATGTCATCTTTGAAACTTATAGTCAAGTTTTAAAACAAAGAAAAAGGATTAGCAGAATGATAATTCCTCAACACTCAACTGATATTAAAATATGGACTAAAGTTAGCTCTCTGACAGTATCTTTTTGGTTCTTATTTTTTGTTTTTGTACCAATGGCTCAAAGGAAGTTTATAGAATGAACACTATAAAAATGTAGCTGTACAGTATATCTATAGTTCAGACTATAAATATCTATAAAATCTATTGTTTTAGATTGTTGTGGAAAAATGAATTTTTTAAAATGTTTGATCAAGGTTATTTAATTACACTGACTGAGAGCAGGTTATTTAATACACTGACTGAGAGCAGGTTATTTAATCACACTGACTGAGAGCAGGTTATTTAATCACACAGACTGAGAGCAGGTTATTTAATCACACTGACTGAGAGAAGGTTATTTAATCACACTGACTGAGAGCAGGTTATTTAATTACACTGACTGAGAGCAGGTTATTTAATCACACTGACTGAGAGCAGGTTATTTAATCACACAGACTGAGAGTAGGTTATTTAATCACACTGACTGAGAGAAGGTTATTTAATCACACTGTCTGAGAGCAGGTTATTTAATCACACTGACTGAGAGCAGGTTATTTAATCACACTGACTGACTGAGAGCAGGTTATTTAATCACACTGACTGAGAGCAGGTTATTTAATCACACTGACTGAGAGCAGGTTATTTAATCACACTGACTGAGAGCAGGTTATTTAATCACACTGACTGAGAGCAGGTTATTTAATCACACTGACTGAGAGCAGGTTATTTAATCACACTGACTGAGAGTAGGTTATTTAATCACACTGACTGAGAGCAGGTTATTTAATCACACTGACTGAGAGCAGGTTATTTAATCACACTGACTGAGAGCAGGTTATTTAATCACACTGTCTGAGAGCAGGTTATTTAATCACACTGACTGAGAGCAGGTTATTTAATCACACTGACTGAGAGCAGGTTATTTAATCACACTGACTGAGAGCAGGTTATTTAATCACACTGACTGAGAGCAGGTTATTTAATCACACTGACTGAGAGCAGGTTATTTAATCACACTGACTGAGAGCAGGTTATTTAATCATACTGTCTGAGAGCAGGTTATTTAATCACACTGACTGAGAGCAGGTTATTTAATCACACTGTCTGAGAGCAGGTTATTTAATCACACTGACTGAGAGCAGGTTATTTAATCACACTGTCTGAGAGCAGGTTATTTAATCACACTGACTGAGAGCAGGTTATTTAATCACACTGACTGAGAGCAGGTTATTTAATCACACTGACTGAGAGCAGGTTATTTAATCACACTGACTGAGAGCAGGTTATTTAATCACACTGACTGAGAGCAGGTTATTTAATCACACTGACTGAGAGCAGGTTGACTGAGAGCAGGTTATTTAATCACACTGACTGAGAGTAGGTTATTTAATCACACTGACTGAGAGCAGGTTATTTAATCATACTGTCTGAGAGCAGGTTATTTAATCACACTGACTGAGAGCAGGTTATTTAATCACACTGACTGAGAGCAGGTTATTTAATCACACTGACTGAGAGCAGGTTATTTAATCACACTGACTGAGAGCAGGTTATTTAATCATACTGTCTGAGAGCAGGTTATTTAATCACACTGACTGAGAGCAGGTTATTTAATCACACTGACTGAGAGCAGGTTATTTAATCACACTGACTGAGAGCAGGTTATTTAATCACACTGACTGAGAGCAGGTTATTTAATCACACTGACTGAGAGCAGGTTATTTAATACACTGACTGAGAGCAGGTTATTTAATTACACTGACTGAGAGCAGGTTATTTAATCACACTGACTGAGAGAAGGTTATTTAATCACACTGACTGAGAGAAGGTTATTTAATCACACTGACTGAGAGCAGGTTATTTAATCACACTGACTGAGAGCAGGTTATTTAATCACACTGACTGAGAGCAGGTTATTTAATCACACTGACTGAGAGCAGGTTATTTAATCACACTGACTGAGAGCAGGTTATTTAATCACACAGACTGAGAGTAGGTTATTTAATCACACTGACTGAGAGCAGGTTATTTAATCACACTGACTGAGAGCAGGTTATTTAATCATACTGTCTGAGAGCAGGTTATTTTATCACACAGACTGAGAGCAGATTATTTAATCACACTGACTGAGAGCAGGTTATTTAATCACACTGACTGAGAGCAGGTTATTTAATCACACTGACTGAGAGCAGGTTATTTAATCACACAGACTGAGAGTAGGTTATTTAATCACACTGACTGAGAGCAGGTTATTTAATCATACTGTCTGAGAGCAGGTTATTTTATCACACAGACTGAGAGCAGATTAATTAATCACACTGACTGAGAGCAGGTTATTTAATGACACTGACTGAGAGCAGGTTATTTAATCACACTGACTGAGAGCAGGTTATTTAATCACACTGACTGAGAGCAGGTTATTTAATCACACTGACTGAGAGCAGGTTATTTAATCACACTGACTGAGAGCAGGTTATTTAATCACACTGACTGAGAGCAGGTTATTTAATCACACTGACTGAGAGCAGGTTATTTAATCACACAGACTGAGAGCAGGTTATTTAATCACACTGACTGAGAGCAGGTTATTTAATCACACTGACTGAGAGCAGGTTATTTAATGACACTGACTGAGAGCAGGTTATTTAATGACACTGACTGAGAGCAGGTTATTTAATCACACTGACTGAGAGCAGGTTATTTAATTACACTGACTGAGAGCAGGTTATTTAATCACACTGACTGAGAGCAGGTTATTTAATGACACACTGAGAGCAGGTTATTTAATGACACTGACTGAGAGCAGGTTATTTAATCACACTGACTGAGAGCAGGTTATTTAATCACACTGACTGAGAGCAGGTTATTTAATCACACTGTCTGAGAGCAGGTTGAATGAGAGCAGGTTATTTAATCATACTGACTGAGAGCAGGTTATTTAATGACACTGACTGAGAGCAGGTTATTTAATGACACTGACTGAGAGCAGGTTATTTAATCACACTGACTGAGAGCAGGTTATTTAATCACACTGTCTGAGAGCAGGTTGACTGAGAGCAGGTTATTTAATCATACTGACTGAGAGCAGGTTATTTAATGACACTGACTGAGAGCAGGTTATTTAATCACACTGACTGAGAGCAGGTTATTTAATCACACTGACTGAGAGCAGGTTATTTAATCATACTGACTGAGAGAAGGTTATTTAATCACACTGACTGAGAGAAGGTTATTTAATCACACTGACTGAGAGTAGGTTATTTAATCACACTGACTGAGAGTAGGTTATTTAATCACACTGACTGAGAGCAGGTTATTTAATCACACTGACTGAGAGCAGGTTATTTAATCACACTGACTGAGAGCAGGTTATTTAATCACACTGACTGAGAGCAGGTTATTTAATGACACTGACTGAGAGCAGGTTATTTAATGACACTGACTGAGAGCAGGTTATTTAATGATACTGACTGAGAGCAGGTTATTTAATCACACTGACTGAGAGCAGGTTATTTAATCACACTGTCTGAGAGCAGGTTGACTGAGAGCAGGTTATTTAATCACACTGACTGAGAGCAGGTTATTTAATGACACTGACTGAGAGCAGGTTATTTAATGACACTGACTGAGAGCAGGTTATTTAATCACACTGACTGAGAGCAGGTTATTTAATCACACTGACTGAGAGCAGGTTATTTAATCACACTGTCTGAGAGCAGGTGACTGAGAGCAGGTTATTTAATCATACTGACTGAGAGCAGGTTATTTAATGACACTGACTGAGAGCAGGTTATTTAATGACACTGACTGAGAGCAGGTTATTTAATCACACTGACTGAGAGCAGGTTATTTAATCACACTGACTGAGAGCAGGTTATTTAATCACACTGTCTGAGAGCAGGTTATTTAATCACACTGACTGAGAGCAGGTTATTTAATCACACTGACTGAGAGCAGGTTATTTAATCACACTGACTGAGAGCAGGTTATTTAATCACACTGACTGAGAGCAGGTTATTTAATTACACTGACTGAGAGCAGGTTATTTAATCACACTGACTGAGAGCAGGTTATTTAATCACACTGTCTGAGAGCAGGTTATTTAATCACACTGACTGAGAGCAGGTTATTTAATCACACTGACTGAGAGTAGGTTATTTAATCACACTGACTGAGAGCAGGTTATTTAATCACACTGTCTGAGAGCAGGTTATTTAATCACACTGACTGAGAGCAGGTTATTTAATCACACTGACTGAGAGCAGGTTATTTAATCACACTGACTGAGAGCAGGTTATTTAATCACACTGACTGAGAGCAGGTTATTTAATCATACTGACTGAGAGAAGGTTATTTAATCACACTGACTGAGAGAAGGTTATTTAATCACACTGACTGAGAGTAGGTTATTTAATCACACTGACTGAGAGTAGGTTATTTAATCACACTGACTGAGAGCAGGTTATTTAATCACACTGCTGAGAGCAGGTTATTTAATCACACTGACTGAGAGCAGGTTATTTAATCACACTGACTGAGAGCAGGTTATTTAATCACACTGACTGAGAGCAGGTTATTTAATCACACTGACTGAGAGAAGGTTATTTAATCACACTGACTGAGAGTAGGTTATTTAATCACACTGACTGAGAGCAGGTTATTTAATCACACTGTCTGAGAGCAGGTTATTTAATCACACTGACTGAGAGCAGGTTATTTAATCACACTGACTGAGAGCAGGTTATTTAATCACACTGTCTGAGAGCAGGTTATTTAATCACACTGACTGAGAGCAGGTTATTTAATCATACTGACTGAGAGAAGGTTATTTAATCACACTGACTGAGAGAAGGTTATTTAATCACACTGACTGAGAGCAGGTTATTTAATCACACTGACTGAGAGCAGGTTATTTAATCACACTGACTGAGAGTAGGTTATTTAATCACACTGACTGAGAGCAGGTTATTTAATCACACTGACTGAGAGCAGGTTATTTAATCACACTGACTGAGAGCAGGTTATTTAATCACACTGACTGAGAGCAGGTTATTTAATCACACTGACTGAGAGCAGGTTATTTAATCACACTGACTGAGAGCAGGTTATTTAATCACACTGACTGAGAGCAGGTTATTTAATCATACTGTCTGAGAGCAGGTTATTTAATCATACTGACTGAGAGAAGGTTATTTAATCACACTGACTGAGAGCAGGTTATTTAATCACACTGAGAGAGCAGGTTATTTAATCACACTGACTGAGAGAAGGTTATTTAATCACACTGACTGAGAGTAGGTTATTTAATCACACTGACTGAGAGCAGGTTATTTAATCACACTGACTGAGAGCAGGTTATTTAATCACACTGACTGAGAGCAGGTTATTTAATCACACTGACTGAGAGCAGGTTATTTAATCACACTGACTGAGAGCAGGTTATTTAATCATACTGTCTGAGAGCAGGTTATTTAATCACACTGACTGAGAGCAGGTTATTTAATCACACTGACTGAGAGCAGGTTATTTAATCATACTGTCTGAGAGCAGGTTATTTAATCATACTGACTGAGAGAAGGTTATTTAATCACACTGACTGAGAGCAGGTTATTTAATCACACTGACTGAGAGCAGGTTATTTAATCACACTGACTGAGAGAAGGTTATTTAATCACACTGACTGAGAGTAGGTTATTTAATCACACTGACTGAGAGCAGGTTATTTAATCACACTGACTGAGAGCAGGTTATTTAATCACACTGACTGAGAGCAGGTTATTTAATCACACTGACTGAGAGCAGGTTATTTAATCACACTGACTGAGAGCAGGTTATTTAATCATACTGTCTGAGAGCAGGTTATTTAATCACACTGACTGAGAGCAGGTTATTTAATCACACTGGCTGAGAGCAGGTTATTTAATCACACTGACTGAGAGCAGGTTATTTAATCACACAGACTGAGAGCAGGTTATTTAATCACACTGACTGAGAGAAGGTTATTTAATCACACTGACTGAGAGAAGGTTATTTAATCACACTGACTGAGAGCAGGTTATTTAATCACACTGACTGAGAGCAGGTTATTTAATCACACTGACTGAGAGCAGGTTATTTAATCACACTGACTGAGAGCAGGTTATTTAATCACACTGACTGAGAGCAGGTTATTTAATTACACACTGACTGAGAGCAGGTTATTTAATCACACTGACTGAGAGCAGGTTATTTAATCACACTGACTGAGAGCAGGTTATTTAATCACACTGACTGAGAGCAGGTTATTTAATCACACTGACTGAGAGCAGGTTATTTAATCACACTGACTGAGAGCAGGTTATTTAATCACACAGACTGAGAGCAGGTTATTTAATCACACTGACTGAGAGCAGGTTATTTAATCACACTGACTGAGAGCAGGTTGACTGAGAGCAGGTTATTAGAGCTATTCTATTCAGTGTTTACTACAAGTATTTTATTTAGAAATATCTACACTCAATACACATTTAAATTTAAAACATTATTTGATACAGTATATAGATACTGCCATTATCATACTATAGATGTATAAGATATTTGGTATTGTTTTAATTAATGAATTTATATATGCGTAAATATAAAGATTACAAGACAGTTTTTGTTGTAGTTTTGTGTAGGTTATTGTTCTGTTAATCGGTTAAAAATTATAATTAGTTTAAGGAGATGACATAAATTGTCATATAAAGATTATTATTTTATATGAAACATGATTAAAATAGATTGTAATATATGATAGAATTTCATGAATGGTAAACAATTTTAATTGAACACATTATAAAAGTGTAAAGTTTGATTTAGTCATTAAGTTTGCTTGTCAGAGGTCAGCATTTTTCTCCTCCCACTCTGGTTTATTTCAGAATCCCATAACTGGTGACCTCAGTAGTGAGTTTGACATAGGCAATGCTTCATTCCACTTAAATAAAACTGTTAAGACTTTTGGAGTGGAGTGGAGTCATGATGCTATACACGATCCCAGTCAAGTTTCTTTCACTTTCATTGAGACAGTCAGTTCTTGGATGGTTGAGGAGTCATGATGCTATACACGATCCCAGTCAAGTTTCTTTCACTTTCATTGAGACAGTCAGTTCTTGGATGGTTGAGGAGTCATGATGCTATACACGATCCCAGTCAAGTTTCTTTCACTTTCATTGAGACAGTCAGTTCTTGGATGGTTGAGGAGTCATGATGCTATACACGATCCCAGTCAAGTTTCTTTCACTTTCATTGAGACAGTCAGTTCTTGGATGGTTGAGGAAACCTGAGTATCTGGAGAAAACCAGTAAGTAAAATGACAAAATGTCTCGCACTTAGTCTGAACAAAATTTGAACCTAGGCATTGTGGTACTGTGGCATTGTGGCACTGTGGCATTGTGGTACTGTGGCATTGTGGTACTGTGGCATTGTGGTACTGTGGCATTGTGGTACTGTGGCATTGTGGTACTGTGGCATTGTGACACTGTGGCATTGTGGTACTGTGGCATTGTGGCTCTGTGGCACTGTGATACGTAAGCACCAGTTGTATGTATGCTGACTGTCTCAGTGTACGCTAAGGACACCATTTATTAGGTTTACAATTAATATTAGGAGGAAACAAATAAAATTAATATAAAACAGTGAAAAATAACTATTTAACTTCATAAAAGTCTGTATCAACAACAGTTTCAGCGTCAGGAAAAACCGGGAATCAGGATAACTAGTGAATACCAATTTCACTGCATGCATGAAAGATTCTGTCCAATCACATTGTTATAAAAATTGTTACATCAGAACAAATATTTTCACTTATATTACAAAACTCAGGAAACTATTTTATTTTAAGATTGGTAGATGTAGGTATTTAAGTAGCTAATACAGGGCAATTAAGAAATTTTGTTTTCAAAGTTTTACTTATCAGACCAGCAGAGCAGATCAAAGTTGTTGTACAAAATTTATGAAATATTTAGTAAAAGTTACATGCATGAGAACAAAAATGGATTAGCATTGAAAATATTGACTACTTAATCATGGTTTTGACGGACCAAATATTAGTAATCTTTCTATTTAAAAGTTTTAAATTTAACTGTACAACAGTATATAAGATTATCTCACTAAACTCGATTAAGTACTTAAATCCGTCAAAGTAAATAGTAATTATAATGTCAACAACAATAATACCTGGTTACTATGTGTGTGTGTATAATGTCTCTGATGAATCAAGAAATATTTAATTATTTTAAAGAATTGTAATTAAGTCTTTATAGAATCAGGGCTGATTAATGTTTTATAAATGAATCCACAGTTTGATTCAACAAAACTCTAACATAGATAAGGTTTTAATCCAAGTGTATTAAAATATTTATCTTGTTAAAGTTTGTATAGTTTAGTCTGGCTGGATATTTTATACACAAATAATGTGTGAGAAAAAAACTGGATTTAAATCATTAATCAACATGTTAATTAAGTCATTATCTAAATGTTTATTCATTTATTTCATTGTAATTTGATATCCTATCTTAGGATGATAGGTTTGTATACTGGTTAAGACGAGTGGTATTACCACTGGCATCAAAAGTTAAAGGTTGAGGGTTCAAACCTGAATCAGAACTTCAGAAAGTTTAGCTTATTACTTGATGGTGGTGAAACATAAATGAGCATAGTAAATTAAAACCTTCTAACTTGTATATTATTAGGTTTTACAGCATTGTAGCAACCCACTTTGAAAAAATTACGCACTTTGAAAAAATTTTTCAAATCGCGTCAAATTCGGGACAAGCTCAACGCACTTTGAAAAAAATTTTCAAAGTGCGCTAAAAAATGGTTCAGCTCAACGCACTTTGAAAAATACTTCAAAGTGCGTTAATGAGGTACATATAAAATTCGACCCACTTTGAAAAAAATACGCACTTTGAATTTTTTTCAAACTGTTGAATGCGGGACAAGTTCAACGCGAATTGAAAAAAAAATCAAACTGCGTCAAATAGTCAGGGGGCAGATCCCAAAAATGTGACACCCCCTAAACTTTTTTGTTAAAAGCAGGAAACATGGTGGATCTTATTGCCCTATATGTACTTAGTCGGGCTAGGTATGTTTCCACCTTGACTTTTTCCGTTTAATGAAAATATGGCTGCCAATCCAAGATGGCTGCCAAAAAGATTTCCATAAATAAATATTGGTTGTAAAATTCAATATGGCCGCCATTTTCAAGATGGCCGACTTATAATCATCGCGCTGCATTTTAAATCAAAAACAAGAAAGGATGTCATTATTTTATGACATAAAACCAATGTATTGTATTTATTATATATGTACTTAGTTAAGCTAGGTTTGTTTCCACCTTGACTTTTTTCCGTTTAATGAAAATATGGCTGCCAAATCCAAGATGGCTACCCAAAAAGATAATTTAAGTATAAAAATTCAATATCAAATCAACCACTTAACCTTTATAGTTGAAATTTGGTATTTTATCAATTAAATATTTATACTAATTTTCCATAATAAACATTGGTTGTAAAATTTAATATGGCCACCATTTTCAAGATGGCCGACTTATAATCATCGCGCTTCATTTTAAATCAAATACAACAAAGGATGTCATTATTTTATGACATAAAACTGATGTGTATATGTTACATATTATGTGAAAATATTATCAGTACTGCTCTTTAAACTTATTTTATGTAAATTAAATAATTTAAATAACGAAGCCAAAACATTTTTCAAGTTTTCAATAAATATCATTTGAATTGATTTAATAGCTATGACTTTTGATGTCTGCAATAAAATAAATAGTCATCGCGCTTATTCAAACATCAAATAGGCCCAACAGCAACATGATTAACATCCACAAGCACCTTGCAGCAATATATTCTATACGTATATCCCTTATATTTATTATATAAGTATGATCAGAATATAACATATTTCCCCGGTTCAACAATTCAACAGCTATAAATATAACAATAACAATCTTCTATTTCTAAAACATTAATTAAAACAAAAACCAAGACCATAACAAAAACATCTGCATGGCTACAAAGGATAAGCATCTGACCATTATTTGTTTCTTGGGCGTTTTGGCTCAAAGAACAATTCTTATGTCTGCCACTTTATGATTTGCTCAAAGACCTGATTTACCCCGGCCAGTACTCGAGAATGTAGTATTCGCATCCAAAAACCCTAACCGAACCATTAACTGCTTGCAATATACCATTTTTGTTTATCTCATTTGATATAAAACTAAAAGAATCAGATTCATTCTTTATTCTCGTCCATATGTATATTGAATTATTCCATTTTTCAACTTTTCATCTCTATTCTGCAGTACATGTATTATTCTTTAAATCGAATTATTCTCACCAGTTCTTACTGGTTTTAATGCTCTATGATTGTGATTTGTGAATAGATTGTTGTGTTTTTGATTTATTATTTTCTTGTCAGACTTTATAGAATGCTCAAAATATCAATCAAACAAAACATCTACTCTATCACTATTCCTGAAATGACACTTTGTTCCATCTGCAAATCTACAAAGTTGTCAAAGGTTTGTGCATTGGCGTTTTCCGAATGCTGTTAACCAATGCCATACTCTCTATTATGGTATAAATCTTTATATCCTTTTCTGAATATTTCTGGATGACATCATCAACCTGTGGCTACATCAGATGTTTGTTGATTGGTCGTAAACTACATGATGATGTATATTACTATCACCGTTACCTCATCCTGCTTTCACTGACACACTGATATTATTTAGAAATCATTGTTTTGATTTTTGAAACTTCATAACGCTACCGAAAAATATAAAGACCTGTACGATAATATATGGTACGGCATTGGTTAACAGCATTGGAAAACCACAATATGCACTTCAAGTTGAAGATTGTCTCGCAGCAACCACAAAGTATCTTTTTAGAAAATAGATAGGTAAAGTTAGCTACTAGTAACTGGCTACTAGTAGCTGGCTACTTGTAGAAGAAAAGTTAGCTACTAGTAGCCAGTTACTTGTGGAAGAAAAGTTAGCTACTAGTAGCCAGTTACTTGTTAGAAAAGCAGTTGATTACTTTAAAAAAATATCATCTATTTACTACACATAACTACCTACTAACGAATTAGATTTTATGGATTAAAACCTCCGCAAAACTACGAACAATTTCTTGTACACCACGAATGTAGTCCCGATACTTTTCAATGTAAATAACATTCCAGACGAGTAGCTGGGTATTTATTTTTAAGATATTCAAAATTCAAAGATATCATGATGAAGTATATTCAATTCTGCATCCATCGATACCAAATATTCAAACATTCAAGCTTCAATACGCTCAAATACGCTTCCACAAAGGAGGGGGGAGTGTACGGGTAGGTTTTAATGCAATTTCTATCATTTTTCACATTCAGGACGAGTAGCTGGGTATTAATTTTTAAGATATTCAAAATTCAAGCATATCATGATGAAGTATATTCAATTCTGCATCTATTGATACCAAATATTCAAACATTCAAGCTTCAATACGCTCAAATACGCTTCCACAAACGGGACGGGGGGATGAAAAAACGGGTAGGTTCAAGTGTAATTTCCATGAGTTTTCACATTCAGGACGAGTAGCTGGGTATTTATTTTTAAGATATTCAAAATTCAAAGATATCATGATGAAGTATATTCAATTCTGCATCCATCGATACCAAATATTCAAACATTCAAGCTTCAATACGCTCAAATACGCTTCCACAAAGGAGGGGGGAGTGTACGGGTAGGTTTTAATGCAATTTCTATCATTTTTCACATTCAGGACGAGTAGCTGGGTATTAATTTTTAAGATATTCAAAATTCAAGCATATCATGATGAAGTATATTCAATTCTGCATCTATTGATACCAAATATTCAAACATTCAAGCTTCAATACGCTCAAATACGCTTCCACAAACGGGACGGGGGATGAAAAAACGGGTAGGTTCAAGTGTAATTTCCATGAGTTTTCACATTCAGGACGAGTAGCTGGGTATTTATTTTAAGATATTCAAAATTCAAAGATATCATGATGAAGTATATTCAATTCTGCATCCATCGATACCAAATATTCAAACATTCAAGCTTCAATACGCTCAAATACGCTTCCACAAAGGAGGGGGGAGTGTACGGGTAGGTTTTAATGCAATTTCTATCATTTTTCACATTCAGGACGAGTAGCTGGGTATTAATTTTTAAGATATTCAAAATTCAAGCATATCATGATGAAGTATATTCAATTCTGCATCTATTGATACCAAATATTCAAACATTCAAGCTTCAATACGCTCAAATACGCTTCCACAAACGGGACGGGGGGATGAAAAAACGGGTAGGTTCAAGTGTAATTTCCATGAGTTTTCACATTCAGGACGAGTAGCTGGGTATTTATTTTTAAGATATTCAAAATTCAAAGATATCATGATGAAGTATATTCAATTCTGCATCCATCGATACCAAATATTCAAACATTCAAGCTTCAATACGCTCAAATACGCTTCCACAAAGGAGGGGGGGAGTGTACGGGTAGGTTTTTATGCAATTTCTATCATTTTTCACATTCAGGACGAGTAGCTGGGTATTAATTTTAAGATATTCAAAATTCAAGCATATCATGATGAAGTATATTCAATTCTGCATCTATTGATACCAAATATTCAAACATTCAAGCTTCAATACGCTCAAATACGCTTCCACAAACGGGACGGGGGGATGAAAAAACGGGTAGGTTCAAGTGTAATTTCCATGAGTTTTCACATTCAGGACGAGTAGCTGGGTATTTATTTTTAAGATATTCAAAATTCAAAGATATCATGATGAAGTATATTCAATTCTGCATCCACCGATACCAAATATTCAAACATTCAAGCTTCAATACGCTCAAATACGCTTCCACAAAGGAGGGGGGAGTGTACGGGTAGGTTTTAATGCAATTTCTATCATTTTTCACATTCAGGACGAGTAGCTGGGTATTAATTTTAAGATATTCAAAATTCAAGCATATCATGATGAAGTATATTCAATTCTGCATCTATTGATACCAAATATTCAAACATTCAAGCTTCAATACGCTCAAATACGCTTCCACAAACGGGACGGGGGGATGAAAAAACGGGTAGGTTCAAGTGTAATTTCCATGAGTTTTCACATTCAGGACGAGTAGCTGGGTATTTATTTTTAAGATATTCAAAATTCAAAGATATCATGATGAAGTATATTCAATTCTGCATCCATCGATACCAAATATTCAAACATTCAAGCTTCAATACTCTCAATACGCGTCCTGAATGTGAAAACTCATGGAAATTACACTTGAACCTACCCGTTTTTTCATCCCCCCGTCCCGTTTGTGGAAGCGTATTTGAGCGTATTGAAGCTTGAATGTTTGAATACTTAGTATCAATAGATGCAGAATTGAATATACTTCATCATGATATGCTTGAATTTTGAATATCTTAAAAATTAATACCCAGCTACTCGTCCTGAATGTGAAAAATGATAGAAATTGCATTAAAACCTACCCGTACACTCCCCCTCCTTTGTGGAAGCGTATTTGAGCGTATTGAAGCTTGAATGTTTGAATATTTGGTATCGGTGGATGCAGAATTGAATATACTTCATCATGATATGCTTGAATTTTGAATATCTTAAAAATTAATACCCAGCTACTCGTCCTGAATGTGAAAAATGATAGAAATTGCATTAAAACCTACCCGTACACTCCCCCCTCCTTTGTGGAAGCGTATTTGAGCGTATTGAAGCTTGAATGTTTGAATATTTGGTATCGGTGGATGCAGAATTGAATATACTTCATCGTGATATCTTTGGATTTTGAATATCTTAAAAATAAATACCCAGCTACTCGTCCTGAATGTGAAAACTCATGGAAATTACACTTGAACCTACCCGTTTTTTCATCCCCCCGTCCCGTTTGTGGAAGCGTATTTGAGCGTATTGAAGCTTGAATGTTTGAATACTTGGTATCAATAGATGCAGAATTGAATATACTTCATCATGATATGCTTGAATTTTGAATATCTTAAAAATTAATACCCAGCTACTCGTCCTGAATGTGAAAACTCATGGAAATTACACTTGAACCTACCCGTTTTTTCATCCCCCCGTCCCGTTTGTGGAAGCGTATTTGAGCGTATTGAAGCTTGAATGTTTGAATATTTGGTATCAATAGATGCAGAATTGAATATACTTCATCATGATATGCTTGAATTTTGAATATCTTAAAATTAATACCCAGCTACTCGTCCTGAATGTGAAAACTCATGGAAATTACACTTGAACCTACCCGTTTTTCATCCCCCGTCCCGTTTGTGGAAGCGTATTTGAGCGTATTGAAGCTTGAAGTTTGAATACTTAGTATCAATAGATGCAGAATTGAATATACTTCATCATGATATGCTTGAATTTTGAATATCTTAAAAATTAATACCCAGCTACTCGTCCTGAATGTGAAAAATGATAGAAATTGCATTAAAACCTACCCGTACACTCCCCCTCCTTTGTGGAAGCGTATTTGAGCGTATTGAAGCTTGAATGTTTGAATATTTGGTATCGGTGGATGCAGAATTGAATATACTTCATCGTGATATCTTTGAATTTTGAATATCTTAAAAATAAATACCCAGCTACTCGTCTGGAATGTTATTTACATTGAAAAGTATCGGGACTACATTCGTGGTACAAGAAATTGTTCGTAGTTTTGCGGAGGTTTTAATCCATAAAATCTAATTCGTTAGTAGGTGTTATGTGTAGTAAATAGATGATATTTTTTGAAAGTAATCAACTGCTTTTCTAACAAGTAACTGGCTACTTGTAGCTAACTTTTCTTCCACAAGTAACTGGCTACTAGTAGCTAACTTTTCTTCTACAAGTAGCCAGCTACTAGTAGCCAGTTACTAGTAGCTAACTTTACCTATCTTTAGAAAATAGCGTTAGAGTAGATTGTTTGCTTTTATAAAGGCTTGAACCAGACGAAAAGAATAAATTCAAAACAAACATACCAAAATCCATGTCAAAATCACAATTATGAAGCAAAGTAAAAATCTTGAAACTTTCAAATGAAGTTTAACACAGGAACATCCACCAGAGAAGTGAGAACAAGTGACCTGGAAGGATAATTGAGCACCTTACACTTTTAAGAAAGAAAGGAACATGGAACTTTGGGACGCCACATATCCATCGTATTTCCGGATACAGAGTCACCATACTATATTGTGATGACAGCCATAAAACTTTATGAGGGCCTTAATAAGCCAAGACTTGCGGAAGAGAGATGGAATTTCATGTTGCCTGAGAATTTTAACAACTTGATTTTATGAATATGGGGAGAATAAGGCTTAACTGACTAGTTTTATATTAAATGAGTTGAGCAAGGAAGTACTAGGCAAGAGTCAGTGGTTATTAGAGGGTTGTGGATCCAAATACTACATTTGAGTTCAGAGCGAGATATATGAGGTCCTTGTGCAAATTATAAATATGCAGACTCAAGACTTGTTGCTTATTCAGAGTGAGGGATAATGATCAGATGTTTGTATTCTCTTGTGTCACAACTAAACATTAAGGTTTAAGTGAGTACAAGAACAAATAAGAAACCAGGAGTCAATAAGAAATATCAGATGGAAAAAATTTGATCTGTTGGTATTTGATCAACAGACAGTATTGAGCTTCTAGCATGGGAAGTGTTCAAACAAATTACAGAGCTTGAAAACTCTGAACTGAAAGCTTATGAATATATACGATAAAGTCGGTAATGTTATTATCAATTGTAGATTCCTTTGTTTGTAATCTATTTCAAACTACTAACCCTCAACAAAAAACCTTAATGACTTCACTGTCATATGTTCCGTCATTGCCACGTTACAAGACGTGTTCCGGCCTTGCACATTAAACACATAAATTATCAGGAAATGGTTTGGAATCTGTGTTTATTTCCTAGTAAAAACTACAATTAACTCTTATGAGCAGTTGGGAAATTGACCTACTATATTTATGAATGTGGAATTGTTGAATCTTTGTGATGTTTGTGCAGTTTAATTATTGTGAAAAACACATTCTACTGCACAGTTGTTTGTGGATGTGAATCATGCCTGTGTAAAAAGCTTTTAAAGGAGCCAGTTGACTATTACATATATATTAACAAATTCAATATATTCGTTTTGGTTTATTAAAACAATGCAGCGCGGTGATTATTAGTCGGTCATCTTAAGAAATGGTGACCATATTGAATTTTACAACAACAGTTTATTCATGAGAAATTAATATAAATATTTAATTGATCAAATATCAAATTTTAACTCAAAAGGTTAAGCGGTTAATTTGTTATTGAATTTTAATTTTGAAATTATCATTTTTGGTGGCTATCTTTGATTTTGGCAGCCATATTTTACTTAAACGGAAAAAGTCAAGATGAAAACATACTTAGCCTAACTAAGTACATATATATTAAATGCAATACATTGGTTTTATGTCATAAAATAATGACATCCTTTGTTGTTTTTGATTTAAAATGCAGCACAATGATTATACGTCGGCCATCTTGAAAATGGCAGCCATATTGAATTTTACAACCAATAATTATTCACAGAAAATTAGTATAAATATTTAATTGATAAAATACCAAATTTCAACTTAAATGGTTAAGTGGTTGATTTGATATCGAATTTTTATACTTAAATTATCTTTTTAGCGGCCATCTTGGATTGGCAGCCATATTTTCATAAAACGGAAAAAGTCAAGGTGGAAACATACCTAGCCTAACTAAGTACATATAGGGCAATAAGATCCACCATGTTTCCTGCTTTTAACAAAAACGTTTAGGGGGTCAATAAAGAGGCTACTTTTTTAGATCTGCCCCCTGACTAAAATGAGGTACATTTAAATTTATTTCACTTCGTTCAACGCATATTTTCATTTGTGATTGAATAATCTACAACAGTCAACACAAGTTTTAACCAACATAACTAATAGCAGGGTTAGCGTTTGTATGTCGCTGAATGTGAAAACCAGTTTCAAAATGTAGTTAGCAGCCTAGGGTGTCGGGGTGAGGAGAAGGGGGTTACAAGGGGGACATTTTGGGAAAACACCCATCTTTGCGATATGTAGCACCTATACCATATATATCCTGACCGTAAACCATGTATATTTAGAATGAAACCACTGGGCCAATTTGAACCAAATTTGGTGTGAAAGGCCCATATCCAAGATACCCGCCGTTACTATAAACGCATAATCGGCCGTTTTAGTCTTATGTGTTGTCCGATTTAGTTCAAATTTCAAGATGGAATATATATATAGTTTGCCCATTGAACACATAAATCCATACAAACAATACCAATGTGTATTCCTTTCTCGCGAAACTAAATAGCTTGCAAATATGTGTAAGAAAAGATCTCCAGACAGACATGGAAGTGAGATCAGGTGCTCTGGGAATAGTATCTCCTGCTCAAATGCGTAGTATGGTAGTGTATGTTCAAGAGAGGAAACGCAAATATTTAATTGGTGTTAAAGATATCTAAAAATTGTGGAACTGGACAAATGCCAGTAACCAAAAGCTTCCCCCCCCCCCGAAAAAACCCACCAACACAATAGACAATACAATAAAAATTTAAGGCCCGTTGCCATCATGGTACGACTTGGACCTACATTCCATATAAAGGGGTGGTGTGGTTAACCGGTGTATGGCTGGCTGTGAGACCCTATATGTCAGACATGGGGCGAATTACATTGCAATGTACATGTAATGCATTACATTACAATTACTTTGGCAAAACTAGCATTATATTACAATTACAATTACTTGCATTTTGGAAAGTAATGCATTATATTACAATTACTTTACTAAAGTAATGCATTATATTACACATTACATTTCATAAATTTTATTAGCAAAAGAATTTAAACATATATAGATGAGAGATGTTTCCTGTTTGGAATTTGAAATTTAGGGTTAAGGAGTGCACTTTATCGTGTAACATCTGCGTCGACATGGGGCATCGGTTGTAAGGTCTTATCCAAATTACCCCAATGGCTTTCATTTCACAATATCATTTTCAAAAAGTCTTGGTCAGATCCTGCCGGGGTTCGAACCAGTGATCTCTCACACACGGAAATTATCTTCCGTGACAGAAAGTACATTATTAAACATGCCATAACAAATAAATAAAATTCAACCCATCGAAGATGGGGCGGGGGTGACCAATAACAAATCAAAAAATTATATCTTCGAAGAGGCGACTAATAATATCCTGGGACGTGAAATTCATCTCGGAACTCCCTTGTAGTAGCCTTGTCACAGCTGAAAATGACTGTTCACATATACATGAACCATGAATAGCCGAGATATTACCAATGTGAAAAAATTACACTTTATCTTTTTTTTAGTTGTTGCATTTGTGGTAAAATTTTACTACATTTGTGAAAAACATTTACTACATTTGTGACCAAACTTACTACATTTGTGGTTCGATACTACATATGTGACACTTTTTCATTACATTTCAGATTTGTAAAGTTACTACATTTGTGGTAGTTACTACATATAGGGGTCCCACACGCGCCAAACCTCCTACTTTCATGTAGTAAAGCGCATTATTATTTTTGCCTGCTACATCAATTGCAGTTATATCGGCTATAATTGCCATTGTTCCGACGTCCTGACTGCTTAACTATCAAGGGTTCCATGTCGTTATATAGTTGTATTCCAGACCTGTTTATATTACTAGAATACGCTAGCACACACACACACACACACACACACACACACACATTGACAAAGGTCGACAAGTTGGCAATTCGTTTTCTTTTAATAAAATCTCAAGCTCAAGCTCTCTCTCTCTCTCTTTCTCTCTCTCTCTCTCTCTCTCTCTCTCTGTGTGTGTGCTTTGCCATTTTGAACGTACTGTCTATCAAACTGCCTGGTGCACGTTTATTCCTGTTGGTTATTATTGGGTCTCCCGTAAAGAAAATTGTTGAAATCAAAGATGTTTTATGGTTGAGAAGAAAATTTTTCAAAGTGCGTAATTTTTTCAAAGTGGGTTGTCACAGGTGTTTTTTAACGCTGTTTGAAATAAAAAAATATTTTTTTCAAAGTGCGTTGAGCTGAACAATTTTTTAACGCACTTTGAAAAAATTTTTCAAAGTGCGTTGAGCTTGTCCCGAATTTAACGCGATTTGAAAAATTTTTTCAAAGTGCGTAATTTTTTCAAAGTGGGTTGTTACACAGCATTATGTGTTGTTTTTACCCAGAATTGAGGTAAATCAGTTTAACCTGAAAAATTCTTGGATATGGGACATTGGTCCCTCTAACCAATGTGACAAGTGAAAGACTAGAGTTTAAAGATAATACACTGATATACGGTAGATTTGTCTTAACTCTATCTGATCTACTAATGGTCAATTCTTTTGACAATGCTTCATGTACGTGATTTATAAAAGCTCTTTAGAGTAGGGAAAGACACTACCTCTGAGGCCCTAGGGTAAGACACTACCTCTGAGGCCCCCCTAGGTGGACAAGTGGTCTACAGCAATGGATTAAAGATTACAGTGACTTTCACCGCCTAAGATGGAATCTCACTTTAGAAAGATCCTAGTGTGAGAAAGTTTGTCAGTTAGTTTTCTGAAGGTCAGTGGTTTTATCTAGGTGCTCCAGTTTTTTTCCATTATTCCAAAACTGACCACCATGTAAAACACCATTACTCTCTTATCCCCTCAGATGTAGATACCATGATAAGTTCACTGCCTCTGATATCCCTAAGATTTATTTATTTGCCAACAAAAGTTATGACTTACAGTGGCCATGTAGTAATAAACTTGGCTACATCTTAAAGTTAAGATGGTATCATATATGATGTCATGGTGACATTGATTCATATGAAGGTTTTTCTTATTATAATGGAAAATCTATGGTGCCAAAGGAGAAACGTTTGAGATTGAGGCTTGTAATACATATCAGTATGACTTGAGGAAAATGTTCATATCATTGAGGCTTGTAATACATATCGCTATGACTTGAGGAAAATGTTCATATCATTGAGGCTTGTAACACATATCAGTATGACTTGAGGAAAATGTTCATATCATTGAGGCTTGTAACACATATCAGTATGACTTGAGGAAAATGATCATATCATTGAGGCTTGTAACACATATCAGTATGACTTGAGGAAAATGTTCATATCATTGAGGCTTGTAAAACATATCAGTATGACTTGAGGAAAATGTTCATATCATTGAGGCTTGTAAAACATATCGGTATGACTTGAGGAAAATGTTCATATCATTGAGGCTTGTAAAACATATCAGTATGACTTGAGGAAAATGTTCATATCATTGAGGCTTGTAAAACATATCAGTATGACTTGAGGAAAATGTTCATATCATTGAGGCTTGTAATACATATCGCTATGACTTGAGGAAAATGTTCATATCATTGAGGCTTGTAACACATATCAGTATGACTTGAGGAAAATGTTCATATCATTGAGGCTTGTAACACATATCAGTATGACTTGAGGAAAATGTTCATATCATTGAGGCTTGTAACACATATCAGTATGACTTGAGGAAAATGTTCATATCATTGAGGCTTGTAAAACATATCAGTATGACTTGAGGAAAATGTTCATATCATTGAGGCTTGTAAAACATATCAGTATGACTTGAGGAAAATGTTCATATCATTGAGGCTTGTAATACATATCGCTATGACTTGAGGAAAATGTTCATATCATTGAGGCTTGTAACACATATCAGTATAACTTGAGCAAAATGTTCATATCATTGAGGCTTGTAAAACATATCAGTATGACTTGAGGAAAATGTTCATATCATTGAGGCTTGTAATACATATCAGTATGACTTGAGGAAAATGTTCATATCATTGAGGCTTGTAAAACGTATCAGTATGACTTGAGGAAAATGTTCATATCATTGAGGCTTGTAATACATATCGCTATGACTTGAGGAAAATGTTCATATCATTGAGGCTTGTAATAAATATCGCTATGACTTGAGGAAAATGATCATATCATTGAGGCTTGTAATACATATCAGTATGACTTGAGGAAAATGTTCATATCATTGAGGCTTGTAATACATATCGCTATGACTTGAGGAAAATGTTCATATCATTGAGGCTTGTAATACATATTGCTATGACTTGAGGAAAATGATCATATCATTGAGGCTTGTAATACATATCAGTATGACTTGAGGAAAATGTTCATATCATTGAGGCTTGTAATACATATCGCTATGACTTGAGGAAAATGTTCATATCATTGAGGCTTGTAATACATATCGCTATGACTTGAGGAAAATGTTCATATCATTGAGGCTTATAACACATATCAGTATGACTTGAGGAAAATGTTCATAACTATGGGGGATTTCCACATGTTCCAGACAAACATTGAAAAAAATCATATATGTACTATCACCTCTTGAGAAAAAGTAACTACATACTTCAAACTGAAAAAATCAAACTGGGACAATTCATTCTATAAAGACTGACAATGAAAATAATGATTACCGGTAATTGTGATTTGTCATAGATAATTCCATTCTAACTTAAAGACTACCAAAGCAATAAAGATAAAAACTCTTTGATTTAAGATTTAAATATTTATACACAGAGATAAAATAGATCTATATCTAATCCTTTATTGCCCTAATATTTTCTTTATAAACATGAAACATTGACAAAATTTCACACTTGTTTAAATATACAAGACCATTTTTATTATATATTAAACACCAGTATATCAAATAAAGGGTAATGTGTATACAGTACAACATGTGAAAACTTAACAAACCAATAACCTGTCTAAACTGAGCTATAGTACAACATGTGAAAACTGAACAAACCAGTAACCTGTCTAAACTGAACTATAGTACAACATGTGAAAACTGAACAAACCAGTAACCTGTCTAAACTGAACTATAGTACAACATGTGAAAACTGAACAAACCAATAACCTGTCTAAACTGAACTATAGTGGAACATGTGAAAACTGAACCCTGAACAAACCAATAACCTGTCTAAACTGAACTATAATAGAACATGTGAAAACTGAACAAACCAGTAACCTGTCTAAACTGAACTATAGTACAACATGTGAAAACTGAACAAACTAATAACCTGTCTAACCTGAGCTATAGTGGAGCATGTGAAAACTGAACAAACCAGTAACCTGTCTAAACTGAACTATAGTACAACATATGAAAACTGAACCCTGAACAAACCAATAACCTGTCTAAACTGAACTATAATAGAACATGTGAAAACTGAACAAACCAGTAACCTGTCTAAACTGAACTATAGTACAACATGTGAAAACTGAACAAACCAGAAACCTGTCTAAACTGAACTATAGTAAAACATGTGAAAACTGAACAAACCAGAAACCTGTCTAAACTGAACTATAGTACAACATGTGAAAACTGAACAAACTAATAACCTGTCTAACCTGAGCTATAGTGGAGCATGTGAAAACTGAACAAACCAGTAACCTGTCTAAACTGAACTATAGTACAACATGTGAAAACTGAACCCTGAACAAACCAATAACCTGTCTAAACTGAACTATAATAGAACATGTGAAAACTGAACAAACCAGTAACCTGTCTAAACTGAACTATAGTACAACATGTGAAAACTGAACACTGAACAAACCAGTAATCTGTCTAAACTGAACTATAGTAAAACATGTGAAAACTGAACAAACCAGTAACCTGTCTAAACTGAACTATAGTAGAACATGTGAAAACTGAACCCTGAGTAAACTGACAAACTGTCTAAACTGAGCTTTAGTAGAATACATAAAAACTGAACCCTGAACAAACCAATAATCTGTCTAAACTGAGCATTAGTGGAACATGTGAAAACTGAACCCTGAACAAACCAATACTCTGTCTAACCTGAACTATAGTGGAACATGTGAAAACTGAACAAACCAATAACCTGTCTAACCTGAGCTATAGTGGAACATGTGAAAACTGAACAAACCAATAACCTGTCTAAACTGAACTATAGTAAAACATGTGAAAACTGAACCCTGAACAAACCAGTAATCTGTCTAAACTGAACTATAGTAAAACATGTGAAAACTGAACAAACCAGTAACCTGTCTAAACTGAACTATAGTAGAACATGTGAAAACTGAACAAACCAGTAACCTGTCTAAACTGAACTATAGTAGAACATGTGAAAACTGAACCCTGAGTAAACTGACAAACTGTCTAAACTGAGCTTTAGTAGAACACATGAAAACTGAACCCTGAACAAACCAATAATCTGTCTAAACTGAACATTAGTGGAACATGTGAAAACTGAACCCTGAACAAACCAATAACCTGTCTAAACTGAGCTATAGTGGAACACGTGAAAACTGAACCCTGAACAAACCAATAATCTGTCTAAACTGAACTATAGTAGAACATGTGAAAACTGAACCCTGAGTAAACTGACAAACTATTTAACCTGAGCTATAGTGGAACACATGAAAACTGAACCCTGAACAAACCAATAATCTGTCTAAACTGAACTATAGTAGAACATGTGAAAACTGAACCCTGAACAAACCAATAACCTGTCTAACCTGAGCTATAGTGGAACACGTGAAAACTGAACCCTGAACAAACCAGTAATCTGTCTAAACTGAACTATAGTAGAACATCTGAAAACTGAACCCTGAACAAACCAATAACCTTTGTAAATTAAAATACATGTATTTCTTAGTAACATCAAACTACATGTATTTCTTAATAACATCAAACTACATATATTTCTTAGGAACATCAAACTACATGTATTTCTTAGTAACATCGACCTACATGTATTTCTTAGTAACGTCAAACTATATGTATTTCTTAGTAACGTCAAACTACATGTATTCCTTAGTAACATCAAACTACATGTATTTCTTAATAACATCAAACTACATGTATTTCTTAATAACATCGACCTACATGTATTTCTTAGTAACGTCAAACTACATGTATTTCTTAGTAACGTCAAACTACATGTATTCCTTAGTAACAGCAAACTACATATATTTCTTAGTAACGTCAAACTACATGTATTTCTTAATAACATCAAACTACATGTATTTCTTAGTAACATCAAACTACATGTATTTCTTAGGAACATCTAACTACATGTATTTCTTAGTAACATCGAACTACATGTATTTCTTAGTAACGTCAAACTATATGTATTCCTTAGTAACAGCAAACTACATATATTTCTTAGGAACATCAAACTACATGTATTTCTTAGTAACATCAAACTACATGTATTTCTTAGTAACGTCAAACTACATGTATTCCTAAGTAACATCAAACTACATGTATTTCTTAGTAACATCAAACTACATGTATTTCTTAGTAACATCAAACTACATGTATTTCTTAGTAACATCAAACTACATGTATTTCTTAGTAACATCAAACTACATGTATTTCTTAATAACATCAAACTACATGTATTTCTTAGTAACATCAAACTACATGTATTCCTTAGTAACATCAAACTACATGTATTTCTTAGTAACATCAAACTACATGTATTTCTTAATAACATAGAACTACATGTATTTCTTAGTAACATCAAACTACATGTATTTCTTAATAACGTCAAACTACATATTTCTTAGTAACATCAAACTACATGTATTTCTTAATAACATCAAACTACATGTATTTCTTAATAACATCAAACTACATGTATTTCTTAATAACGTCAAACTACATGTATTTCTTAGTAACATCGACCTACATGTATTTCTTAGTAACATCAAACTACATGTATTTCTTAGTAACGTCAAACTACATGTATTCCTTAGTAACATCAAACTACATGTATTTCTTAGTAACATCGACCTACATGTATTTCTTAGTAACATCAAACTACATGTATTTCTTAGTAACGTCAAACTACATGTATTTCTTAGTAACATCAAACTACATGTATTTCTTAGTAACATCAAACTACATGTATTCCTTAGTAACATCAAACTACATGTATTTCTTAGTAACATCAAACTACATGTATTTCTTAGTAACATCAAACTACATGTATTTCTTAGTAATATCAAACTACATGTATTTCTTAGTAACATCAAACTACATGTATTTCTTAGTAACATCAAACTACATGTATTTCTTAGTAACATCAGTATTTGGACATTTTGAGGTTCTCAGGAGTATATCTTTGAGTGGACTCAATATTGCTTCAGGAGAATATATCTTTGAGTGGACTCAATATTGCTTCAGGAGAATATATCTTTGAGTGGACTCAATATTGCTTCAGGAGAATATATCTTTGAGTGGACTCAATATTGCTTGAAAATAAGAATACTTGTAATTCCCTCCTCTACATTTATTTAATATAGTTGTATGTTACAGGGCTTAAGCTGTCATATAGATTCAGTTTTATTAGGTTTTCTATATCCCAGTTAATTTTATAGGTCATAAATCTTCAACCTTTAAAACACAGTTCAGGCCATTATTTAGTTTTGAACAACTTGATTTAAAATACATCAATGTCTCAAATGTTGATTTAAGTTTATTGCATGTATATTTGGTCTTTTTTTTAAATCAGTGAATCATATACACTATATATATTAAATTGCCTGGACTTTCTAATATTAACACAAATCTTTTATTCTAGTTTAGAAAGGCATGGTCAATTTCTCTCCATGAATTTTTTAACACAACTTTGATTTAACTTGACCAGACACCATGATGGATTGGTGCCAATGTTCATGTCTGACTTAAAGGTGTACATCTGATGAAAATGCAATGTATACACCCTGAATTTAAACAGAGCAAAAACCCACATAAAATCAAACAATGTTTGTGTTTGGAAGACCAGCTGTATTGATGTCAAGGTCTAATTATTTACAGAATATTTATAAAGTCTTTCAATCGAAATTTAATGATTTTAACCATAAAAATGGATGAGAAATGAGAACTTGTTAATATAAACACCAACAATGACCAAAGTATATAACATGTAAACTTGTCCATAAATGAGTATATATTTGTAATAATTGACTCTTTTCCTGTGTTGTTTTGTTATCTAGTGTTTAATTTATATCTATTTATCCAATATTTTATGATTATCCCTTGTAGTATGTGGGCCTTAATATATTGTCAGAATTATAATCTGTTGTGTTGTTATAATAAAACTTATAATGAATTTATAGTTTGAATTAAATATATAAATCTGTTTTCATGCAGAGTTTGTATAAAAGACCATTAATTGAACGTTTTTGTACTGATTTTTATGTTAGTTTGTATAACAGAGATGGTCAATAATATTTATGTACATGATAATTGTCATAACACTCAATAGAATATTGGTACAGATATTATATCTTAAATAATTAAATGAAATCGAAAAGAATTTTTTCAATTTTATGTATAAATTTTGAATTTTTAAACACATATAAATGTCAATAATATGTTCTGAATAGAAATATTTTGTGATAAAGAAGTAAACAAAGTTTATATATTAAGTGTCTGGGTTGTTGATTGACAAACATCCTGGTTTCATTCCTTAAATGTTGATGCAAATTCAAACTTTTTCACAATTAAACTTATTATTATTCTATTTTTGCCGATTCTTAATCTTAAAAATGAGCTTAGGTTATGTCATACACACAGTGTTAGCTTAGGTTATGTCATACACATAGTGTGAGCTTAGGGTATGTCATACACATAGTGTGAGCTTAGGGTATGTCATACACACAGTGTTAGCTTAGGGTATGTCATACACACAGTGTGAGCTTAGGTTATGTCATACACACAGTGTGAGCTTAGGTTATGTCATACACACAGTGTTAGCTTAGGTTATGTCATACACACAGTGTGAGCTTAGGTTATGTCATACACAGTGTGAGCTTAGGTTATGTCATACACACAGTGTGAGCTTAGGTTATGTCATACACACAGTGTGAGCTTAGGTTATGTCATACACATAGTGTGAGCTTAGGTTATGTCATACACACAGTGTGAGCTTAGGTTATGTCATACACACAGTGTGAGCTTAGGTTATGTCATACACACAGTGTGAGCTTTGGTTATGTCATACACACAGTGTGAGCTTAAGTTATGACAGTGTGAGCTTAGGTTATGTCATACACACAGTGTGAGCTTAGGTTATGTCATACATGCAGTGTAATCTGAGCTTATGTCATACAAACAGTGTGAGCTTAGGTTATGTCATACATGCAGTGTGAGCTTAGGTTATGTCATACATGCAGTGTAATCTGAGCTTATGTCATACAAATAGTGTGAGCTTAGGTTATGTCATACATGCAGTGTAATCTGAGCTTATGTCATACAAACAGTGTGAGCTTAGGGTATGTCATACACACAGTGTGAGCTTAGGTTATGTCATACAAACAGTGTGAGCTTAGGTTATGTCATACACACAGTGTGAGCTTAGGTTATGTCATACACAGTGTGAGCTTAGGTTATGTCATACACACAGTGTGAGCTTAGGTTATGTCATACACACAGTGTGAGCTTAGGTTATGTCATACACACAGTGTGAGCTTAAGTTATGACAGTGTGAGCTTAGGTTATGTCATACACACAGTGTGAGCTTAGGTTATGTTATACACACAGTGTTAGCTTAGGTTATGTCATACACACAGTGTGAGCTTAGGTTATGTCATACATGCAGTGTAATCTGAGCTTATGTCATACAAACAGTGTGAGCTTAGGTTATGTCATACATGCAGTGTAATCTGAGCTTATGTTATACAAACAGTGTGAGCTTAGATTATGTCATACATGCAGTGTAATCTGAGCTTATGTCATACAAACAGTGTGAGCTTAGGTTATGTCATACATGCAGTGTAATCTGAGCTTATGTCATACAAACAGTGTGAGCTTAGGGTATGTCATACACACAGTGTGAGCTTAGGTTATGTCATACACACAGTGTGAGCTTAGGTTATGTCATACACACAGTGTGAGCTAAGGTTATGTCATACACACAGTGTGAGCTTAGGTTATGTCATACACACAGTGTGAGCTTAGGTTATGTCATACACATAGTGTGAGCTTAGGTTATGTCATACACACAGTGTGAGCTTAGGTTATGTCATACACACAGTGTGAGCTTAGGTTATGTCATACACACAGTGTGAGCTTAGGTTATGTCATAAACACAGTGTGGGGCAAGCTTATGTCTTAGAAGCTGCTAATCCAAATATACCAGTATATTTTCAATATTAGAAAAATCTTTAAATTTGGATTTTTGTTGTATTTTTATTAGGTTCTTCACCATGATCCAAATAAACTTGGGCGTTCTAAAGAAGAGTTTTTACAGATCAATGGACCACAAATTGCCTTGGCAACCCATGTCATTGTAATAATGACAGGCGCTCTGTTAGCTTCACCATTTGTCTTCCATGAGGTGCTGTTTGCTGATTGGCTTGGTAAAAAATTAGTCACAGCAATGTTCAAAAATGTCTGGAAGGAAATTAGGCCATCTCTCAAGGCAGTTTTAGGTAAGAATGCTTTCTGTTTGATTTATGTTTCAAGATTATACAGTATAATTAAGATTTTAGTCAAACATGTCTATAATGTCATCTAAAGAAACATGTGAAGTCCATTTTATGAGGAGTGGATTTTACAAGATGTTGATGTCTGTCTTAATAGATGGGGCTTCCTTATCTGCCATAAATGATTTTGTATAACATCATCTAACCCTCGGTCTTTACTATTTCATTCAGAGATTCAACAAGATTTGTCCCTGATTGAAATATTCAACCCCTCAAACAAGATTTCAATGTTCTTAATGGCTTATATATTCTTAGGTTAAAAGACACTAATATCTTTATTTATTAAACAGGTGATTGTCCAGCTGTTGATTTTGAGACGAAGATGTATGGAGAGAGTTTAGATGTTCTACAGCATCATATAAAGCCATTACGTAGAGTTCCTGGTGTTGTATTAGAACAGGCTTACCTCAACAAGATGGCAGATGGACTAAAACCATTAGAACACCTTGTCATAGACAGAAGTATGAATATACATTTATAGATTTTAAAATACTGTAAATTCTGCCAAGTTACCCCCATACAATAGGTCATTGGTGGTTTGTGCATCAGAAATTAGAGGTCAATGTTTAACTATTGGAAGGATCATTCTGGGATTTTAAAAAAAAGATGATGTCCATGTCATGATAGGTGTGATTGGAGCAAAATCTTTACTACTCATTGCCACATAAATTTTTAATTCCTGGTCTTTAAGTCTTGAGACTTGAAAATGGACTGTGATTTGTTTTGCCAAGGTCAGCATTTGAAGATGTAAAATGTTGGTTCCTTCCTGTTACTAGTATATCTGAGGTTGATGTCTCATTGTAATGGTGCTTATGAGCCTTGAAAAAGAATTCTTACTTTCCACAAGTGCATTAGACCCATGTGGGATTTCCTTGTCTCACCCTAGGGTTGAGACAGGCTACACGCTGAATTTCCACGTAATTATACCTGCTCTAGATTTATCGTTTGGAGGACTTAATAACATGAGAAAAGTTCCGAAGTCAACCAACAATATTTTCAACGTCACAATCACTTACACACACTTAATTGATGACGTCATAATCATTTTACGTGAGAACGTCAACAAAAATTAAGTACGTCATTTTCAGCAGGCATGGATGATGACATGAAAACTGAAGATTTGATGCAATTTTTTGTTTTCAAATCATGTCTTATGTTGCAAATGTGTGAGAAAAAGAATCCTACACCAGTTACAGGGTAAGATAGAGATATCTCAAACTCGGATGAATATTTTCAATGTCCAGAACTCGCTAAAGCTCGTTCTGGACAGGAAAATATTCATCATCGTTTGAGATATCTCTGTCTTACCCTGTCACCAGTGTAAGATTCTATTATTACATATTTGTTAAGTTTGAACTTAAATACACACTGACCATTTTATTTGCTGACTGATTATGTTGCTGTCATTTTAGATGGAGTAACACCAGTTGTCCCCACAGAAGGTGACCCACAGGTGTTCATCAGTTACCAGTGGGATATGCAGGCAAAAGTAGAAGATATGAAACAGCTTCTGGAAGATAGCAGTATTCTTTGTTGGGCTGATATAAGTGTGACAGGTCCACCCAGAGGACACAGTAGTAAAAGTACCCGTAGCAGTGTCATCGCTCACTTAGATACTGCTAGTGAAACTCTTCAAAGTCAGATCCAGCGAAACATGAAGGCATCCTCGGTAGTCCTGAGTTGTATTACACCAAAGTATTTACAGAGTGACAATTGTAAAAAAGACCTTACATTGGCAGAGACATTTAACAAACCTATTATACCTATTCTCCTCAGATTCTCTCCCCTTGACAGCGCACCTGAACAAGTTCGGAAAATCTTAGCTAGATGGAACTATGTGGATCTTAGTAACGAGAGACTATACAAACAAAATGTTGGTGTTGTTTTAGATAAAGTCAAGAAATTAGTTAACCAGCGAGGATACAGGTGAAACAACAAATAAATATATATATATATATACATGTAAATATTGATTAGAAAGAAAGTTTGTGTGAATGTTTGTCATCTAAAGACAAAACACAAATGTATCTTGATAAAATATCATAATTCTTGTTATAATGAAAATAGAATCATGATGGAGAAACAATAACCATGAAATTCAATATAAAACTGAGTAAAGTCAAATTTCTGTTTGTCAGCCTACATATAAAGTGAATCTATTACCAAGATTTTTAAACTTTTAATACACAAAAAATTTCAGAATTCTGGGATTTTGCAGTAGGATTAAGAATTAACTTAATTACAATCTAATATTTGAATTATATTAATAACAACTACAGATTACAGGTACTTGTGGTAGTCATCAGTAGTTGACACAAATGTGATACTGATACAGTAAAACCCTGTTATATTGCTTCTCATAAATAATACTTCATTCCATTAAAGTTAGTGCTGAACTTATTGAAAATTTATGTGTCCTAGAATTATGTCATTTTTATTGGAATATTTCAAATTATGGTGTTGAGTGGAGAATATTGTTTTAACCCCCCAGTTACAGATTCTTCCAATTACACAGAGGAGGTCAGTTGTGGGGTTGTTGAGGAAACCAGAGTACCTGGATAAAACTACTGATCTACTCGCACTAGAATTTGCTTAAGTATGATTTAAACCTGCTGTGGGAGGCACTGTTATCTGTTAGGGCCACACTTTAGACTATGTTGCCATTGAGGCCCCTGCTCCAACATGACTAGTCATCATTATTACAGTTATATCTGTAATAATTATGTAATTATTTAGTTCACATAGGCACTAATATTTTGATAAATAAAATTTATTATTGATTTTCTTATTTCTCTTTTATAATAAGAAACAAAGACTGACAATAAGTTTTTTATTTACCAAACTAAGGGGGTTCTAACCCATAAATTTTTAGAATAATTAAATGACAAGTGATGTTGACAGTTTTATTTTAATACTTTAGTATTGCTATCCATCAAAACTGTCATTTAATTTTCCAGGTGTACAGTTTGAACTGTAATATATTTTATAATCACTTTAAATATGTATGATAATACCAAAGATGTTGATTTGTTTGTCTTTGTTCCTTCAAATAACATGGACATTATTTAATCATTATAGCTAGAATGTGATATAATTTGTTTATTATTATGAGATGTATTAATTATTTATAATTTTTATTCATTGTAGATACTTACATTAATATTATAAAAAAAGTTTATATATATATATATATATATATATATATATATGTTAAATTTAGTAGTATTGCCTTTGCTTTTAAGCATATAATTAAGTCTCAGGAGTTGTCTCCCTTTGTAGTATTACATCAATGGTGAAAATACCATAAATTACAGTTGATAATGGAAGAGTTTTTATAATAGGTTTTACTGTGGTTGAAACAAGTGAAAATTGAGTAAACTTTACATATATTTTTATTGATTAAAAAGCCAAAAATTACATAACATGATTGCTTGATTCTGTTGAAGAAGCCAAATCATTATAATTTATTTTCAATTGTTACAGCCATTTAAATTAATTTGCCAAAATTTGTGAACATGAATATAGTAAATAAAAAGTATTTAGACTGTCTTCAGTGTCTTCAGTCACAATACAATGTATTTGGTACAAGAATGTCATGGGACAAGTATCATAATGTAGATTGCTAAAAACCATATTCCTTTTATTTCAAGGTAACAAAATCACTAAAAGGCAAAGCCTTTTGTGCAAAAATTTCCATGTTAATTTGGAAACAATTTAAAATACACTGTTGATGCACCTTTTCATAAAAATGGGTTGTCTCCTGTCAGTCATTGAGAGCATTGGACATCTGACATCATCACGTCAGCACGTGGAGCAATCAATGTCTCTATATAGTTGCAAAGTATGGTCGATGTCAAACATATTATTGAAGCAAAGATATTGCAATTGTAAATATTTAAAGCTATGTGTGATAAGGGAAGCAACTCTGTTTAAATTAAATCATTTATTATGAAAAGCTTACAAGTATATTAATGTTGAAGCTGATGCTTTGGTAAAATAAGTACCATAGAATGATTTTGGTTAGATTTAATTATGTAAATGTAAAATTATGACAAATTGAATAGTTAAAGATCAGTTTCTAAGATTCAGGAATATCCTTATTAAAAATGATAATTTGATATCATAAAAATAAATGCATCTTCATCAAAGCTTGTAAAATTTTACTGATAAAACAGGGTATGTCATGTTTTAACTACATACTGTATACTACAAATGTTTTAACGTTAGGGTTTATGCATATAACATAAAAACCCCAGTCATTATTATTTAGGCAAGATTAAACGAAACTCTGATAAATTAATTAATTCTTAAATATCAGTTATAAGCTGTCTTTAACAGAATTTGAAAGTCAAATAGCTTTAAGGTTTTCATATATAGATGGAAGGGCTGTGGGTTCAAGCTTCTATCAAGATGCATGGTTTGTTCTTGATCAAGACATTATATCCAACTTGCTTCAGTTACTCCATTTGATAAAAAATACATACAAGCAGAATTGGGATGGTGGGGGTGGGGGTGGGTGTTGGGTTGGGGGGGGGGTTAGCAATCCTACCATCTCAGGGTGAGTATCATATACCAAGAAACTGGCTAGGATAGGTAAGTTGTTCTAATGAACCATTGGGGTTCAGGGCAAAATTAAAGTTAACCCACAGACAAAACTTAAAATTCATTATATGAACAAGATGAATAAATCGTTGTTATAGATACAAAGTATTAACAGTTTATGTGTGAAAAAATAGATATATTAGAGAATTAATCTTATTTACTTAAAAGCTTCAGTTGCCAGTAGTATATTTGTTCTTAGTTTCTTGTTAAATCTCTATCACATGTGTTTTTTTAAATACAGGTGTGCTTTAAGCATGCATGAACTTAAAATTAAATTAAATTTCATTTAAAGATGAATTTATTTTGTGTTAATGTATTTGTACATGTGTGAATGAGCAGTGAAGTATTTACTTATGGCATTTATTTAAATGTGCAGATGAAGACATAAGATACATGAATTTATAAGATTTTATCATTTCATTTTGATAAAAAAAACATACTATTGGCATGTTAATGTATGTTGGAGAATATCAAGCTGTATTAATTAAATTATCATAGAATCTGATGGTTCAGAACTTCAGGCATAGATAGAGGCTATAAAAAACCTTGTAAAGTTGTAATATATCCACTTTTACCTCTGATCCCTTGGATATTCAGATGTCTGAATGTTTGTGATTTACACATCACATAATTCCTCTGAGGTATTGTTTCCTGGGTTGAGCTTGTCTTCTTGTATAAACTTACAATTTAGCTTTCCATACCTGGTGGGAACAAATCCAAGTTTCATGATATTGTTTTAACTAATATTTCCAAATTTAATTTAGTAAAATTAAAATTTTAATTATTTTGTTATTTTTCAAGGTATTCAGGAATTTAAAATGTCATTTTAAAGATCAGTTAACGTTATGAAATATTTGTTCTAGTTTTGTTGAAAAATCATATTTTAATTAGTCCCATAAAAGGTTGCCACAATTAACTGAATAATGCATTGCTGAAATTAGCTACATTTAAGATAATGGAAATTTTAGTTAAGGAATGATTGTGATACTGGGGCCAGTAGTTCAAGTTGTTATGATTTGTTATGTGTAAATGAATGAAGATGTATGATTGATTTTAACTGTTGCATATTAATTTAACTGGCATTTTCATAAAAGTGTATTTGCACAATGTGTAATTTTAATGTTTGATTGAAAGAATGTACATGTTTGTATATTTTGTGCCATGTCTTACAAAGGTTTGTATTTTACAAATTTTACAGATTTTACCAATTATGTTGTATGTTTAGACTGTAGGTAATGATTTTTATATGTTTACAAGAGAGATCCTGATACATTTATGAGACATGACAAACATGATTGACTCACTGTATATTTATACCAAGTTTGGTATTATTTAAATTGTCCTTTAAAACTTTTTAACATCAAAATCTAAATGTACATCACAGTCAGTCATATCTGCAGCATGTGATATATATGTAGTTGGATGTACCAGATTGGCAGTTTTGCTGACAGCTCATGTTTATTTCTTCTTACATATAAACACCTGTAAATCAGTGATAATAGTTTTATTCATCTCTGTAAATCAGAGTAATAATAGTTTTATTCATCTCTGTAAATCAGAGAGATAATAGTTTTATTCATCTCTGTAAATTAAGCCATTTTGAAAAATTTTGTAGTCAGTACAATCATGAAGGTACATAGTTACCCCTGAATCAATATGATTGGTCTGTTTAAATGTCAGGTGATTTAAATTGTGATTCTTTTGTACACTTGTAATTTCATCATTATGTGTGATTGGTCTGTTTAAATGACGTGTGGATTTTTGTGCAAATTTTCATCATTATAAATATAAATATACACAAGAATGTGATTGGTCTAATCATGTGACCTTGCAATCCTGTAAAATTTCATTACTTTGAATGTACACATGTATAAAAATATGATTGGTCTATTTCAGTGTCACGTGACTGTTGTGATTTCATTACATTTAATCACATATATCAGTAGAATGATTGGTTTATTCCAGTGTCATGTGACTTTTGTGATCCTATTACATTTCATCATTATGACTGTACACATATATCAGTAATATGATTGGTCTATTTCAGTGTCATGTGACTTTTGTAATCCTATTACATTTCATCATTATGAATGTGCACATATATCAGTAATATGATTGGTTTATTCCAGTGTCATGTGACTTTTGTGATCCTATTACATTTCATCATTATGAATGTACACATATATCAGTAATATGATTGGTCTATTTCAGTTTCATGTGACTTTTGTGATCCTATTACATTTCATCATTATGAATGTGCACATATATCAGTAATATGATTGGTCTATTCCAGTGTCATGTGACTTTTGTGATCCTATTACATTTCATCATTATGAATGTGCACATATATCAGTAATATGATTGGTCTATTCCAGTGTCATGTGACTTTTGTGATCCTATTACATTTCATCATTATGACTGTACACATATATCAGTAATATGATTGGTCTATTTCAGTGTCATGTGACTTTTGTAATCCTATTACATTTCATCATTATGAATGTGCACATATATCAGTAATATGATTGGTTTATTCCAGTGTCATGTGACTTTTGTGATCCTATTACATTTCATCATTATGAATGTACACATATATCAGTAATATGATTGGTCTATTTCAGTTTCATGTGACTTTTGTGATCCTATTACATTTCATCATTATGAATGTGCACATATATCAGTAATATGATTGGTCTATTCCAGTGTCATGTGACTTTTGTGATCCTATTACATTTCATCATTATGAATGTGCACATATATCAGTAATATGATTGGTTTATTCCAGTGTCATGTGACTTTTGTGATCCTATTACATTTCATCATTATGAATGTACACATATATCAGTAATATGATTGGTCTATTCCAGTGTCATGTGACTTTTGTGATCCTATTACATTTCATCATTATGACTGTACACATATATCAGTAATATGATTGGTCTATTTCAGTGTCATGTGACTTTTGTAATCCTATTACATTTCATCATTATGAATGTACACATATATCAGTAATATGATTGGTCTATTTCAGTTTCATGTGACTTTTATGATCCTATTACATTTCATCATTATGAATGTGCACATATATCAGTAATATGATTGGTCTATTCCAGTGTCATGTGACTTTTATGATCCTATTACATTTCATCATTATGAATGTGCACATATATCAGTAATATGATTGGTCTATTTCAGTGTCATGTGACTTTTGTAATCCTATTACATTTCATCATTATGAATGTACACATATATCAGTAATATGATTGGTCTATTTCAGTTTCATGTGACTTTTATGATCCTATTACATTTCATCATTATGAATGTGCACATATATCAGTAATATGATTGGTCTATTCCAGTGTCATGTGACTTTTATGATCCTATTACATTTCATCATTATGAATGTGCACATATATCAGTAATATGATTGGTCTATTCCAGTGTCATGTGACTTTTATGATCCTATTACATTTCATCATTATGACTGTACACATATATCAGTAATATGATTGGTCTATTCCATTGTCATGTGACTTTTATGATCCTATTACATTTCATCATTATGACTGTACACATATATCAGTAATATGATTGGTTTATTCCAGTGTCATGTGACTTTTATAATCCTATTACATTTCATCATTATGAATGTACACAGTGAGAGTGTTTGCTTGATGATGTCACTAGTCACATAACTGATTGATTGTTATTTGAAATATTGTGTTCTGTTTGGAGTTACTCAATAAAATCATGAAATCTCTAATTCTGTGTGTGGTCTGTTTATTATTTTGTTTACTAACTGTACCCTATCTCTTAAACATCACAGTCAAGTCTAGATACAATTACAATAGACATGATGTTTTAGGCGTCGAGTTGCAAGGAAGTTAACTCGGATATTAATTTGACGAGGCGGATGGGTGTTTGGAAAGGCGGGAATTATTTTTCTGGATCCTTTTAAACACTTGTAAAAATGGGTTCATATTTAGTTTTTGAGTCATAGTTACAGAACAAGTGCCATGCCGGTTCAATGATTTTTTATGCCATTATGGGCGTTGGTGTTATAAAAGTTCTTTGAAGTAGCAGGTTCCGTATTTCTCTAGCAGTAGGTACACTTCTATCACCACTACCACCCAGACGTTTTTGATTGTTTATACCATGGAATACACTATTATTGTTTTACTGTAGAATGTAACTAATTACTGTTTGCATTATTATGTACATGTTATATGACGTCATGGTGATGTCATTAGAGAACATTTCCATTGCCGTTTTGAAACAAAACGGCGAATGCAATTTTTATACAGTGTTTACACCGTACGTGTTCCCAACTAGATATAAATATGTACAGTAAGATATGGTCTAATACCCAATTGTTACACCGTACGTGTTCCCAACTAGATATAAATATGTACAGTAAGATATGGTCTAATACCCAATTGTTACACCGTACGTGTTCCCAACTAGATATAAATATGTACAGTAAGATATGGTCTAATACCCAATTGTTACACCGTACGTGTTCCCAACTAGATATAAACATGTACAGTAAGATATGTTATAATACCCAATTGTTGTTTTATGATACTTTCAGTTTGAACAGCTTAGTCATTTTTACACGATTTATACAAAATTGAAAATTAGTCTAAATACCGTCTTTCATATTATTGAGTTGTCTGTCGAGTTAAAAACTAACAATATGCCAAGGATATCTATACGTGATGACCCACACTTGCTCTAAAATTTGGTAAACATTTTGTCTATACGTGATGACCCACAGTTGTTCTAAGATTTCACATTGGTAAACATTTTGTCTATACGTGATGACCCACATTTGTTCTAAGATTTCACATTGGTAAACATTTTGTCTATACGTGATGACCCACAGTTGTTCTAAGATTTCACATTGGTAAACATTTTGTCTATACGTGATGACCCACAGTTGTTCTAAGATTTCACATTGGTAAACTGTTTGTGTACACACTTGCTCTATCACCTTTTGTTTTATTTTGCCGAGAATCATTTTGGGTGGTTGAGGAAAATTAGGTATCCGAAGAAAAGCAGTTTGATCATACATGATCTTTCGAGGTCAAATTCAGAAGGGTAGATCGTTTAATGACTGTAATGTCTTGAAATCACGTTCGCATGCGATATATTAAATAATTTGCGGGCAACTTCTTTAGTCGAGATAAATATTAAATGTGGTATAGTGGACGGATAGGTGGGAGTTCAGCAGAAGAATTCCGTTATTTTCACATATACTCCTGTTAAATTCTGGTTTGATCGACCCTATACCCTTTTCTTCAAAAATTGTTCAGCATTTCGTCTTTGTATAAGTAGAATAGATAGTCCTGACAATGTGATGTTACTTCATACGCTCGTATTTATATTGTACTTAACTCGCGGAAGAGAGGCGTCATAATACTGACATGTAAAACTTATTTTTACCACAATTGTCTTAACTCTGCATTTAATTAAAGAGAACACGTGCGAGTTCACATTTCAATGTCGTTTCAGATAATAAATGTATTATTTTCAAATTTTATTTCTGTGTATATTAGTTTAATGTTAAGTTTTAAGCGTGTTTTATTTTGGTTTTTAAACTTCACTACGCTACATTTAGTCAGTTTTTGTTTTAAGTAAGTTGATATATTGCCACAAATAGTAAACTGCGTTTTCTCTCCGTCGACCTCCTGACCAAAAACCCCGTCAAAATACTATTTATGGACTGGTTTTATGTCAGATTTGCGACATTAAACTTTGGTATTATTTGAATCGGTATATAATTGGCGCACGAGCAGAAACGACAAAATATTCGTGCAACCGAAAAATTTTGATTTTGATCGTAAACTGTTGCCCAAGAAATCGCATATGAAAAGGTATTCGTACGAAATACGCACAATTTAAAGCGACCATTGTGCGACACAAACGCGTTAAATCTTGCGGTATATCTTGCGCCGGTCTATATGCGACAGTTGCACAATGAAAGCGAATGCTGCAAGATAATGCGATAAAATCGCGCGAGTGATCAGGTGATTGGACGATTGAAAGTGCGGCATTCTTGCGATCATGTTTTCAAAGGTACAAATGCTCGTGCGAGTCAGAGGGGATATATAATATTACCGTTTCCGATGGTCTTCAGATGACATAGTTAAATGCGAAAGAAGATGACACCCATGAAGCTGACCAAAGCAACAGCCAAAATCAAAGTGACGAACCGTAGAAAGCAGGCCAGACCCAGGAGAGGAGGCCAAAGACCTGTCGCAGCAACGGTCCCGTTGATACTAATACAGGGTGTATATACTATTGGCAAAGCATGTTAAATCGTTCGTGAAATGATAGTAAAATGGTAATACGAGACACGTTGAGCAGCAGTCTGACAGTCGCAAAACACGCACAGACATCTGTGATTCATCTCACGACCTTTAAAAATCTTGCATCCATCTTGCGAGTACACAAAAAATTGCACGACGTTTGAACTAATGTTTGGGCGTTGCATTGCGATAATTTGGATTTTTTCGCATTTACTCGCGTCTGAATGGTGTGCATGTCCACTATTTTGAGAAGACTTGATGCGACCACTAAACGCATGCAACGAATAAGAGACATCGTGCAACGTATGCGAGGGCTCGTGCGAAGCTAAAACATTCCGATCGCAAAGTGTTGTAACGTGCTCGTGTGCCAAAGGGACTTAATTACAATGCTCCCGCTTATTGCGGATCCTTGCAAGTTTAATTTGTCAATTCGCATGTAGAATGTATACGTCACCCAAGCTACTTAAATCGGTTTTCTACAGCTTCACCACAGTGAGTAAGTGAAAACCCTTGACAATGTAAACAGCATTACACACACACACCAACCCGCCTTATAGTTAGATGCTACAGGCCGCTAATACCACAGTCCAAAATGAATGACTTTGGAATCAGAACTAGGTGCTGCTTCGGTATGTTTAGAGCTGATCACACTTGAGATGCAACATTGTACTGAAGGTTTAGCATGGCTGTCCCAAAGTTTATATTTCTTGGCACAAAATGTCTTTCAACGCACAATGTTTAGATTTAAATTTCTTTAAATTTTTTTGACTGGACGAAAAACTCGCTCTCCATACATTGATTGATGTGTACTTGACTGACCATCCGCTAATGATGAATCGTTAACATACTCAACTAGCCGCCTGAAAATAAATAAATAAATAAATAAATAAATAAATAAATAAATAAATAAATAAAGATAAATAAATAAAAAAAAAAATAAATAAATAAAGCCATATATAATGAAAGCATTTTTCAGTTTCAAAATTCAGCATTGTGTGTATTTCTTTACACGTGGTTTATGAAATAAAATTAAATCAGATAAGGAAAACAGGGAAATGAATTTTACTTTCCTGTAGCTGTTTTTACATTGCGGAAATTGGCTCACATAACGGCCTTACAGTCCTGAGTAGTGAATTATATTACTTCTAGTTTCATGGAAATTGTAAAGTCATGTATCAGCGACATATTATGCATGATGCTTCTATGTAGAGCTCTGAATTTTTATATAAACTATTTAGAGGATTTGATTTTCCCCAACAGTAACCTCTTCTATAAATACGGAGGGAACCTTTAAATGACGTCATTGATCCATGCCACTAGCATTATACTGTACATACCGAAGCAGGAAAACGTTACACGTTGCAGACAACTTCACATATATGATACATATGTATAGTATATATAACCAGATACTGAAGAGTACAGGTGAGTCAGAAATATACATTTAAACTTTATTAACATTTACAAAATAATTAAATATTTTGTTAATTTTGTTAAAATAACGTAAGACTATAAAGGGGATATTCAGATACCACTATATTTATCACTAATATTATCCACATTTCCGATGTTCCTAGACACCTTTAGCCCTTAGCGACTATAAACATGGCATATATAATAGTCTATATTAATATTTTCCTTTCTTATCGCGTATTGATTTACTTATTTTAAAATTAGTTGACAGATAATGACAAGTTAATGTTTAGTATTCAGGGCAAATAATATCATAGGTTTTCCTTATCTAGAAATAACCATTCCATGGTAAGGAGGTACAGTAAGGATCAATACTATATCAAAACGTATATATATATATATATATATATATATATATATATATATAATATATATATATATATATAAATGATAATTGGTATAATCATTGCAGTAAAAATCTGTATACCCCAGTCTTCTGTATCGATTTTATTTAGGATTGATTTGGGGGTTATTGCCATCAATGGTAAATTGTAAAAAAAAAAAAAAATATGTCGAGTTTGAAGGCAAATATCATGTTTTAATTAATGCAATCGTATATTTATGTTTTAGTTGTTGTTCTCAGGGAGGGTGATCATGTCAGTAATTATTGGTTTATTATAAATGTTTTAAAGCGTTACATATATTATTTAAATTTCCCTAAACAAAATTGATAAGAGAAGTTACATAACATTTCAATACGACAGACGAGAAGATTACGACTGATTTATTTAATTCATTTTTTAACATCACGGAAACCAGCATATTATGCACAATAAAACATTTTTTGTTTTCAAAACGGGAGATAAGAATTCTTTTTTACAACTTCGCCTAAAGCAAGTTACATTTCGATATCAGTACTAATTTATTCAATTAATTTGTTACATAGTTATTAATCATTCATGGTATCAATATGAAAACACTATCTTTTATTTAAACAGTCAAAAACTTGAAAAAACCCTCTGCCACGGTAATTGCTATGCAGAATAATACGAGAGTTATGACACATAATTATTAATGCTTTGTTTTAATATCCATCTCAGACATTTCACTTTTCTGGTCTCGCTTGATGTATTTTTTGTTGACAAGATTTTTATGCTAAATATATTACTGTCAAAACTGGAATTAATTATAGCTCGATCACATTTTCAGTGAGGAATCTGATAAAAACTGGTTTTATTGGAATTTTAGACTTAATACAAGAAATTTAAGCATTTTTTCAACACATGTTATAAATTGTTTTAAGGCCACATCGGGTTTCTTCACTGAATAAGTCATCGAACATATATAAACAATGTTGTCGCTGTACACGTGAAGTACAAGTCAGGTCTATAAGTCATCGAACATATAAACAATGTTGTCGCTGTACACGTGAAGTACAAGCCAGATCTGTAAGTCATCGAACATATAAACAATGTTGTCGCTGTACACGTGAAGTACAAGTCAGGTCTGTAAGTCATCGAACATATAAACAATGTTGTCGCTGTAAACGTGAAGTACAAGTCAGGTCTGTAAGTCATCGAACATATAAACAATGTTGTCGCTGTACACGTGAAGTACAAGCCAGGTCTATAAGTCATCGAACATATAAACAATGTTGTCGCTGTACACGTGAAGTACAAGCCAGGTCTATAAGTCATCGAACATATAAACAATATTGTCGCTGTACACGTGAAGTACAAGCCAGATCTGTAAGTCATCGAACATATAAACAATGTTGTCGCTGTACACGTGAAGTACAAGCCAGATCTGTAAGTCATCGAACATATAAACAATGTTGTCGCTGTACACGTGAAGTACAAGCCAGGTCTGTAAGCTATTTGACCTCATCAGGCCAGTTATTAGTTTTAAGAGACCAAACGTTCTAGACCCCTCAGATTGGACTCTAGACTATCACAGTTGCAATTTACCTCAGTATTTTGTTTAGCTCAGACTGAAGAAGTGGGCATTCCACAGAGCATGATTGGAGCTCTGCCCCAAGACACACTTATCACGCATTTACAGTTCAGTATGGTCATATGCTGATTGTAAATGAACTGGTTAAATAATAATATTTCATATTCTACAAATCAAATACTTCCTCTTTATATTTTATTATAAAAGTTATGTCTGGTATACAGTATAATTGATCAGTAAAGTTCTGAGTAACAAACAGCAGCTGTTACACACGATATAATATCAAAGTGAAATATAATGCAATCAAAGGAATAAAAGTAACAGATTGTCGGATAAATACCGCCACATTTATAATACTTACAGAATAATATAACGACCATATTATATAATTACGTCAGGTTCTCTTTTTTATTACCAAGATAGCAAACAGTGTGTAGAGACGGTATACAAGGTGTCACATACTGCTTTCTGCTCTGAAAATGAATAATTATTGCATATTTTCATTGTCTAGAGTCCTTGCCATTTTCAAACATGTAATTTATTTTTATTGAATATGTAAATAATAAATATATCATTAAAAGGTAAACATATTGAATTTATTACAGATCTTTGAACAATGTGAGATAGTTGTCATGGGGCTGTAGTTGTAAATCGCTGGCTAGTTTGTCAGGTCTAGTGCAATATCAGAACCCTGGATACATATATACATCACCATGGATCACCATGAACACCATCATCACCACACAGCACCACCTACACAGGACACGGGTTATCATACTGGACACCATAGTGACCACGCTGGTCATCATGGATCGGTAAGACACTCCATACATAGACAATAAACAATGTTTACGCCTAAAACAGTCATGAGACCAATTGTTCCGGAAGAGTTTATGGTGCCACGGTGAAGCATAGTGTGAACCTATCAAACAAAATACCATTAGGCAAAACACATGTAGCTTATGTAAAACACAAAGTTTAAAAAGAGTTTGACATTAGTCTTTTTATCTAATTAAGTCAAATCTGAAGCAAGTTCTTGGTAATTATTCAGTCTGTGTTTTTTAATACCAGGGCGTGGTTGGCCGGATTATGAATCACAACGCCTCTTACTTTTAGGTTTGAATATCGCTTGGTCAGTTCCTACTTAGTGCGCTTGCCGAAGGTCAGTGTTTTTCTCTTGTTATTTTTGGTTACTACAACATCATTGCTTCCAAGAACTGACCACCTCGATATAAGTGATAAAATCTTGATTAAGGCGTCAAGCACTATAACCCTACGTCACTGTGTTTTTCTTGTGCATGCTATGGACTGTTGGTTATATGTCTACGGCATGTTTAACCTAGGATGGCAGATTTTGCTTTAAAGCACATGAATGATTCATTGTAAACTTTATTTGTAGCATGTCGCCTTCTTCACTACAGACTCGGATACAACTTTATTGCTCAGCTCATGGAACGTGAATACAAAAACAGGTGATTAAAGTTTAAATTTCCAGGGGCCAAATATTTTAATGTGGGATGATCTTAGGGGAGATTTCATAACACTGGCATTTATTTTATATTAGTCATATAATATAGAGAACGTATCTAGACAGTAATAGATGGGTTTCCCCCTAGATGGCAAGTGAAGATCATTTACTTGATATCGAAGCATCACTAGCTATATATAATGACACATTAAGAAATAGACAGTAACCATTGTTACGTATAGAAATAAAAACAAAATATGGCTGCATGGCCATGATTACTTAAGCAGATGTCGGACCAGCTTCAAAGCCAATGTTAACTATTCTCTTTCACAGATTGCTTATTGGTATTATGTAACAGTATTTCTTAAATAATAAAAAATTTCTCAACAACACTTGGAAAACGCGACGTCATTTTCCACAGAATTGGCTGGTCTTCACGTCTCGCCCATGTGTCATGTGCTACTTTTGAATTTTTATGAAATAATACATTCAAAAGTAGCACATGTGCTACTTTTGAATGTATTATTTCATAAAAATTCAAACATGTGCTACTTTTGAATGTATTATTTCATAAAAATTCAAAAGTAGCACATGACACATGTACCGTGACGGAACATTATCTGGTCAATCTTATGCCAGATGTTGATAACTTAGGTCAACATGTGTGTAAATTGTAGTTTCTGACATTAATGTTTGTGTCACGTCTTTTTATAAATATTTAATATTTTCCTTGACGAGGGAACTCGGTACATGTTGGTATTTTTATGTTTTGAAACAATTAAATTTATGAATACATTAAGATCAAAGAGAACACAATATTATCAAGTTAAAACAATCTGCAGGTATAAAATAGATTTAATGTAAATTCTTCAATTTTTTAGCGTGTATCTATGTCAATGCCAAATGTTTTAATAGTTCTCTGTTTATATATATGTAAACATGTATGACGGCTTATCTACAAAAAACAATCGTATCTAAAGGTCATATACCACTCTTTGAATGTATTTTATAATAAAATTAAAAAAGTGGTATAATATGACATAAATATAATTTGGGATCCAGGTAACATGTCCAAGTATTGACAACACTCTTGATGTAAAATTTAGAACATTGCGGGAAGGCTTATACTAATGTTATGAAACGCCCTGTGTGTTCACCATATCACAACCTATTACGTAAACGCCCTGTGTGTTCACCATATCACAACCTATTACGTAAAATGCCCTGTGTGTTCACCATATCACAACCTATTACGTAAACGCCCTGTGTGTTCACCATATCACAACCTATTACGTAAAACGCCCTGTGTGTTCAACATATCACAACTTATTACGTAAAACGCCCTGTGTGTTCAACATATCACAACTTATTACGTAAAACGCCCTGTGTGTTCACCATATCACAACCTATTACGTAAAACGCCCTGTGTGTTCACCATATCACAACCTATTACGTAAACGCCCTGTGTGTTCACCATATCACAACCTATTACGTAAAACGCCATGTGTGTTCACCGTATCACAACCTATTACGTAAACGCCCTGTGTGTTCACCATATCACAACCTATTACGTAAAACGCCATGTGTGTTCACCATATCACAACCTATTACGTAAAATGCCCTGTGTGTTCACCATATCACAACCTATTACGTAAACGCCCTGTGTGTTCACCATATCACAACCTATTACGTAAACGCCCTGTGTGTTCACCATATCACAACTTATTACGTAAAACGCCCTGTGTGTTCACCATATCACAACCTATTACGTAAAACGCCATGTGTGTTCACCATATCACAACCTATTACGTAAACGCCCTGTGTGTTCCCCATATCACAACCTATTACGTAAAACGCCCTGTGTGATCAACATATTACAACCTATTACGTAAAACACCCTGTGTGTTCACCATATCACAACCTATAACGTAAAACGCCCTGTGTGTTCACCATATCACAACCTTTTACGTAAAACGCCCTGTGTGTTCAACATATTACAACCTATTACGTAAAACGCCCTGTGTGTTCAACATATCACAACTTATTACGTAAAACGCCCTGTGTGATCAACATATCACAACCTATTACGTAAAACGCCCTGTGTGTTCGCCATATCACAACCTATTACGTAAAACGCCCTGTGTGTTCACCATATCACAACCTATTACGTAAAACGCCCTGTGTGTTCAACATATTACAACCTATTGCTCTATATACGGTGCTCATAACAATGCAAATACACCAGACACCACTGTGGTGGTTTTACACCAGACACCACTGTGGTGGTTCTACACCAGACACCATTGTGGTGGTTCTACATCAGATACCACTGTGGTGGTTCTACATCAGACACCACTGTGATGGTTCTACATCAGACACCACTGTGGTGGTTCTACATCAGACACCACTGTGATGGTTCTACATCAGACACCACTGTGGTGGTTCTACATCAGACACCACTGTGATGGTTCTACATCAGACACCACTGTGGCGGTTCTACATCAGACACCACTGTGGTGGTTCTACATCAGACACCACTGTGGAGATTCTATATCAGACACCACTGTGGTGGTTCTACATCAGACACCACTGTGGTGGTTCTACATCAGACACCACTGTGGTGATACTATATCAGACACCACTGTGATGATACTATATCAGACACCACTGTGGTGGTTCTACATCAGACACCACTGTGGTGATACTATATCAGACACCACTGTGATGATACTATATCAGACACCACTGTGATGATACTATATCAGACACCACTGTGGTGGTTCTACATCAGACACCACTGTGGTGATACTATATCAGACACCACTGTGATGATACTATATCAGACACCACTGTGGTGGTTCTACATCAGACACCACTGTGGTGGTTCTACATCAGACACCACTGTGGTGATACTACATCAGACACCACTGTGATGATACTATATCAGACACCACTGTGGTGATACTACATCAGATACCACTGTGGTGATACTACATCAGACACCACTGTGGTGGTTCTACATCAGACACCACTGTGGTGATACTATATCAGACACCACTGTGATGGTTCTACATCAGACACCACTGTGGTGGTATAAGTAATTTTGTAGATGCTTAATCCTAAGTCAAAAAGATTCCTTAGGTAGATGTCTGTGTGAGTGTGGTGTTAATTGTGGAACCAATAACCAAATCTTCTTTTTCCTGTTTATTTCAGGTTTATTTTTAGCTTGCCTAGTTACTATTATATTGGGTATATTGTACCAGGGCATCAAATGTTTGAGGCAATATATACACAGAGATTACACAATAACAAAGTAAGTCTTCATATAAAGCACTGAGAGTGTGGCCATATGTTCAGTTTATAACAAGTACATTTGTTGATATGTTTGTACAGCGTCACCTTAAAATTGTGAGAGAAAAAAGTGAAAGTGTTCTTGCACCGATTTGGGAAAAATTCTTGCATTTAAAGAAGCAGAATAAAAAGCCAAGAGATACTTTGAAATTATGAGAAGACAATTAAAATAATCCTGGGTCTAACTACGAAAGTTTCATCAAAATCACTACAGGAATGTATTTCGTTTTGTTTAACATAGAAAGTCTAGAAAATACGCGACGCTATAAGTGTTTTTCAACACACAAAAAAGTTAAAAAAGTAAAAGATACTTTGTATTTTTTTTGTGAACTAGCAGCACTAACTTTTGCGAATCACAATCAACTGCTTCTTTAAACTTTTTAATTATTGTATCAAACAAACAAAATAACATTGTTTTACATCGCTATATAAAGACATTTAAGCAGAAATACTTCACACAACTGTCAAGTTTACTTAAATTAAAAAAAAATTAAACCAAACACAGGTTTATGTGTTGCGTGAATTTTTGTAAGTAGTTTTGATCGTCTTTAAATAGTGCGCACCTATGTAACATTTTTTGTGTTGCCCGCAATTTCGCTAATAAACAACAGACCACTCGGTGCATTATACGTGTACATGACCAACAATTAGAGACTCAAAACACTGTGGAACAGTTATAGAATCAGTTGCACAATGCTTGAAAAATCGATATTGATAAAAACAAGATCTGCAAATCATAAAGTGTTACACTTATAATTAGTTTCAATTGTGCATTGGGTCAGGTACTCATCCCGGGGTTTTCACTATCAAGAACTGCCAGGAGTCGGTATAAATACGTTTAAAATAAAACCATTGGACATGTGTATTTCAGTTTGCACTTTCTATTTTTCAGACACAGTATACGTAACAGAGAACATATACTACAGACACTTCTTTACCTCATACAGATTGTAGGAAGCTATGTACTGATGTTAATTATAATGACGTATAATGTCTGGGTATTTATAGCCACAATAGGTGGACTAGGAATCGGATTCTTCTTGTGTGGGTGGAAAATGCCAAAACCATCAACTGGATGTAAAAACATTAAGAGACAACAAAATGGCGGCATTCAAGAACAAGAACAGACTCTTTTAAGTGAAGAAATTGAAATGTCTAGAGAAACGGTTTTATGAAACATAGTAACAACACTGTATATTATACCAAACCATTTAAAACTGTGTTTAATGGCGTGATGCTAGAAAGACACGCACTTGAGTTTGATAATTTGGAATAACATTGAATTTAAGATCTGACTTTGTCTGGATTTATTAACAAATTTTACGAAATGTCATTGACAGTTTTGGAAAAAAGCTGCCAGTCCAACAGTCCGTAACTGGTTACTTTGGGCAGGACTGTTCGGACACACTCCTATGTAGGTAAATAATGTTTAAAACAAGAACAGGTTAAACAGTGTGACTTAATTCAAACATAAATAATACATATGTTGTCGTGAGGAATACGGCTATATAAATCAATTTTACTGAGTTGATGTAGGTAGTTTAAAGTGCAATCAATCATTATACATGTGTATGTTATATTTAATGTTGTTAATCTACCATGAATATATATTCTTACAAATTGTTAAACCACAATCTTGTATAAGCTAACTCTCACGTTCAGTTATGTAATTAACTAAATCATCAATTTTTAGTTTCCTCTTTATAACATTGTTAATCATATATCTCCAAAGACGTCATGTATATTGCCATTTGCTAAATTTTTTTACGAAGAACTAACTATTCAAGCATTCAAAAATTAGAATGATTTATTTCATCAAGAAATAATGAGTAAGCACATGACAATATTTTAACAAATATAATTTGTGTATTGTAATGTTACTTACATAAATTTCATCTTAGTTGCAATTTATTAATGTTTTCTGTGTAAAAGTATTTTAATCTAAAACAAAGGAATCAATTGGACACTTGGTGACAAACGCATAATCCATTTGTAAAACTTAGTTTATGTTCACTCATTTTGCGAGGTGCTCTTAGTGACAAATCATGATCCGTATATAAATCACTATTTGAAAGAAAAGTAAAAACTTTATGGACAAATTTAATAAAATTTCATTAATACTTCACAAAGTCTATTTTTTCAACACTTTAACATAGAATAGTTTTGCCCATTTTGTGTAGAATAAAGTCAAATAGTTCTGCCTTGCAGAAGTAATTGGATTGTGTCATATAACTGTTATTATATCATTATGTCAAGTGCTGCTGGTTCAAAGTCGAGATGTCCAAATATGTGTTTGTCTTGTATTGGATATTTTCTGTACTTTATTTGTTGTGGATGTACCTAACAGTTCTGGCTATTTTCAAACCACAATAAGAGCTAGTACTGACAAAAATCAACAACTGTCTTTAAATGATTCACTGTTCTGTGAAATAAAGAAGTATTGTTCTATAAGGACATCAGGGTATTCCCAGTGTCCTTTCTAGAAGGGACTGTTCTGTGAAGTAAAGTATTGTTCTATAAGGACATCAGGGTATTCCCAGTGTCCATTCTAGAAGGGACTGTTCTGTGAAGTAAAGAAGTATTGTTCTATCAGGTAATCAGGGTATTCCCAGTGTTCATTCTAGAAGGGACCATGGGTCCATTCATCCCTTATTTTGCCAAATGATCCTGTTGTTTAGGTCTAAGTGGGCCACATTTAACATTGTGTTAATGGAAAGTCCTAGGATGAATACTGATTTAGTCATGCTAGTTCATGCATTAATTGCATTTTGTTGTTTGAAGTAATCGTTTTTAATCGTGGTTATATTGTATATGCACGCATTCTTGCCCATTTTTCCAAAATTAAAATACGCAACCACATATAAGGTAACCGACAACATTGTGTTCTCTTTCAATATTCTGCTCGAAATAAGCTTCTTTTGCAATTTAAACAGTGATAAATCAAAATTGCAATAGATACATCCTAGTCGGTGTTACATGTATATTTTAATATTTATGTTTATTTTTAGTTTGTTAACTAGTAGCCAATCTTTATTGCCTTTATACATATATAATCAAACCATTAAATACACTTTTAATAACTATTTTGCTATTTTTTTCTTTTTAATAAATAAAAAAACAAACATACAAATCCATATCTAAATCGCAATACCAAAGCAAAGTAAAAACTTAAACACGTGAATTTCCACCAGGGGAATGAGGCCGGTTGCTCCGGAAGAATAGGTGACTCCTGTTCAGCTAGCTACATCGTCACGTGTGAAATCATCACATTTGAGAATGAAAGTCTCATGGAACTTTGAAACATCAAATATATGCATGGTAATTTTGGATAGAAAGACATCATACTTATCATCAATATAATATTATATGACGACGACCAAAAACCATTGTTAGGGCTTTAATAATCCTTGGCTTACAATATCCTTAAGCCAACAAAATGTTTTATAAGCAGCTTGCTTCGTTGGACGAAGTTCCTATTGTGGATGGGAACAAGTTCTACCTAGCATATTGTGAAACAAATACACCAGAAGATACAGGTATATTGCTGCATAAAAAAGGAAAGATAACAGAAAAATTTAAAGTCATCACTTTTGCCATTCAGCTTCATATACGTGTAGGTTTTTGTCGGGGTCTACATATACAAATGTTGGGGATCTGAATATAAAATGTAGGGGTATTTATTTTGTCATATTCCTGATTTCCGCGGGTTTATTTCTTTTAATGTGACCTATGTGGAATACGTGTAAATCATCAGCTACAGACATATTCACAGTATGCAAGTTAAGTTTGTGCTCGGACATTTTCTAGATTTCCATTTAAAAGTAAACATTAACTGATCAAATCAACCATATAAACATACGTATAACTGATCAAATAAACCATATAAACATACGTATAACTGATCAAATCAACCATACAAACATACGCATAACTGATCAAATCAACCATATAAACATACGTATAACTGATCAAATCAAAATCAACCATATAAACATAAGCATAACTGATCAAATCAACCATATAAACATAAGCATAACTGATCAAATCAACCATATAAACATAAGCATAACTGATCAAATCAACCATATAAACATAAGCATAACTGATCAAATCAACCATATAAACATAAGCATAACTGATCAAATCAACCATATAAACATAAGCATAACTGATCAAATCAACCATATAAACATAAGCATAACTGATCAAATCAACCATATAAACATAAGCATAACTGATCAAATCAACCATATAAACATACGTATAACTGATCAAATCAACCATATAAACATACGTACAACTGATCAAATCAACCATATAAAGATACGTATAACTGATCAAATCCACCATATAAACATAAGCATAACTGATCAAATCAACCATATAAACATACGTATAACTGATCAAATCCACCATATAAACATAAGCATAACTGATCAAATCAACCATATAAACATACGCATAACTGATCAAATCAACCATATAAACATACGTATAACTGATCAAATCCACCATATAAACATAAGCATAACTGATCAAATCAACCATATAAACATACGCATAACTGATCAAATCAACCATATAAACATACGTATAACTGATCAAATCAAAATCAACCATATAAACATAAGCATAACTGATCAAATCAACCATATAAACATACGTATAACTGATCAAATCAACCATATAAACATATGCATAACTGATCAAATCAACCATATAAACATACGCATAACTGATCAAATCAACCATATAAACATACGCATAACTGATCAAATCAAAATCAACCATATAAACATACGCATAACTGATCAAATCAACCATATAAACATACGTATAACTGATCAAATCCACCATATAAACATATGCATAACTGATCAAATCAACCATATAAACATACGCATAACTGATCAAATCAACCATATAAACATACGCATAACTGATCAAATCAAAATCAACCATATAAACATACGCATAACTGATCAAATCAACCATATAAACATACGTATAACTGATCAAATCCACCATATAAACATACGCATAACTGATCAAATCAAAATCAACCATATAAACATAAGCATAACTGATCAAATCAACCATATAAACATAACCATAACTGATCAAATCAACCATATAAACATACGCATAACTGATCAAATCAAAATCAACCATATAAACATACGCATAACTGATCAAATCAACCATATAAACATACGTATAACTGATCAAATCCACCATATAAACATATGCATAACTGATCAAATCAACCATATAAACATACGTATAACTGATCAAATCAACCATATAAACATACGCACAACTGATCAAATCAACCATATAAACATACGTATAACTGATCAAATCCACCATATAAACATATGCATAACTGATCAAATCAACCATATAAACATACGTATAACTGATCAAATCCACCATATAAACATATGCATAACTGATCAAATCAAAATCAACCATATAAACATATGCATAACTGATCAAATCAACCATATAAACATAAGCATAACTGATCAAATCAACCATATAAACATACGTATAACTGATCAAATCAACCATATAAACATACGCACAACTGATCAAATCAACCATATAAACATACGTATAACTGATCAAATCCACCATATAAACATATGCATAACTGATCAAATCAACCATATAAACATACGTATAACTGATCAAATCCACCATATAAACATATGCATAACTGATCAAATCAAAATCAACCATATAAACATATGCATAACTGATCAAATCAACCATATAAACATAAGCATAACTGATCAAATCAACCATATAAATACGTATAACTGATCAAATCCACCATATAAACATATGCATAACTGATCAAATCAAAATCAACCATATAAACATAAGCATAACTGATCAAATCAAAATCAACCATATAAACATATGCATAACTGATCAAATCAAAATCAACCATATAAACATACGTATAACTGATCAAATCAAAATCAACCATATAAACATAAGCATAACTGATCAAATCAACCATATAAACATACGCATAACTGATCAAATCCACCATATAAACATACGTATAACTGATCAAATCAACCATATAAACATACGTACAACTGATCAAATCAACCATATAAACATACGTATAACTGATCAAATCAACCATATAAACATACGTATAACTGATCAAATCAACCATATAAACATACGCATAACTGATCAAATCAACCATATAAACATACGTATAACTGATCAAATCAACCATATAAACATACGCATAACTGATCAAATCAACCATATAAACATACGTATAACTGATCAAATCAACCATATAAACATACGTACAACTGATCAAATCAACCATATAAACATACGTATAACTGATCAAATCAACCATATAAACATACGCACAACTGATCAAATCAACCATATAAACATACGTATAACTGATCAAATCCACCATATAAACATATGCATAACTGATCAAATCAACCATATAAACATACGCATAACTGATCAAATCAACCATATAAACATACGTATAACTGATCAAATCAACCATATAAACATACGCACAACTGATCAAATCAACCATATAAACATACGTATAACTGATCAAATCCACCATATAAACATATGCATAACTGATCAAATCAACCATATAAACATACGCATAACTGATCAAATCAAAATCAACCATATAAACATAAGCATAACTGATCAAATCAACCATATAAACATACGTATAACTGATCAAATCAACCATATAAACATACGCATAACTGATCAAATCAAAATCAACCATATAAACATAAGCATAACTGATCAAATCAACCATATAAACATACGTATAACTGATCAAATCAACCATATAAACATACGCATAACTGATCAAATCAAAATCAACCATATAAACATACGCACAACTGATCAAATCAACCATATAAACATACGTATAACTGATCAAATCAACCATATAAACATACGTATAACTGATCAAATCAAAATCAACCATATAAACATAAGCATAACTGATCAAATCAACCATATAAACATACGCATAACTGATCAAATCAACCATATAAACATACGTATAACTGATCAAATCAACCATATAAACATACGTATAACTGATCAAATCAACCACATAAACATACGCATAACTGATCAAATCAACCATATAAACATACGCATAACTGATCAAATCATTATCATACAAAGCAAAGTTAAATTCTAAATGCTTGCAATTAAAACGTGAACTTAACGAAGGAAATAAGGCTAAGTGCTTAGGAAGGGCAAGCACCTTCTCTCTAGGTAACTACTCCCACCACGCGTGAAATTAATATTGAGTATAAGAGGAACATGTAACTATGAGATGTCAAATATATCAAGATAATCTTGGATACATAGACATTATACTCATCAACAATACTGCCAAGATAAATCAAAAACACTGAAGCATATTCTAATGAAATCTGAAAGCAAATTAAAAAACCTTCAAAACTGGCTTACTACATTTAAGTTAAACATGTGGACTTCCACTGGGGAAGCAGAGCTAGGAGGTTAAATGTCGCGTGTTTAGCTAGCAATAACTACCACGCGTTTTATCATGATGAAAGGAACTTGGAACTATGGGACGTGAAATATATCCAGGTTAATTAACATTTTGGATATGGAGTCATCATACTTACCAACAATACTGTGATGACGACCACATTTTAGGGCCTTGGTAAACCTAAACTTGCAATATCTCCGAGTCAACAATGTATTTATAAGAAGCTGGTTTCGTTGTAAAGTTCCCGTTGTTGGAGAAAGTCCTACCATAGTGCATTTACTGTGACAAAAAGACAAATAGATTATAAGTAGGAGGTGAAGGAATATTTAACAACAGAAAGTTGTCAATAGAAAAATAAAGTCATCAAGTGTTATATAACCTTAATTATAGCCTTTCGTGGTCATCATAATGGAGGTATACATTAAAAGATAAAGCAGAACTTAAAGAATCAGTCGTATCTTTTAGATCACTAGGACCTTAGAGTTTAGATAAAATTGTACGCGAGTGACACATTGGAACAAATCATTTCCTAGTGGGAAACACCAAATTATAACAATAGAAACAAACAATACCAAATTGTATTTATAAATGTGGACAACAAAAGAAAATTACGAGTTTCAATTACCATCAACACCAAATAACGTTATTTCATTCAAGTGACATTGTTTTCTATGGGAAATACCACCGTCCGGATTTTATGTATGTCATTAAATTAAGTAGAAATATTTATGATAATCATAGTTCCATTTCTGAGATGCACTTAATTTTCGTCTGACTCTTTCCAACCTTTATTAAATCAAAAGCATATAATCCATGTCCAAATCAAAATCCAGAAGCAAAGTAAAAACTTTGTAACTGACAAATTATGTGTACATATGAATTCAACCCATCCTAAACATTTAAATACATTACAAAGTTTCTTTCTGTCTTTTTGTTTAACCCAATGTTTACTCCAGCTACACTCTGGTGGTAATATTAACGTTCATTTGAAATCATACTATGTCTATTAGCCTAAATGTACTGTACATTAATGGGTTTAGTGATTGATAGGCAAGGAGAGGGCGAAACCCCAACGAAGACAAAAAATAATTCATATAATAAACAAAAACAAACATACTAATCCATGTCCGAATCACAATCCAGAAGCAAAGTAAAAACTTTGGAACTGACAAGTTAGGTTAGACACGTGAACTTCCACCAGGGAAGTGAGGCCGGGTGCTCCGGAAGGGTATGCACCTCCTGTTTAGATAAAGCTACACACAAAGCTTTTCTAACAAATTATTTTTCAGTAGAATTTGTTATCACAGAATAAGACTGTACACCAATTTTATTTCCAGTTATTTCCCTTTGTACCTTTTTTGTCTCTCCGGCTTCAAGACAATAATGAAAAACAATGTGACGTATATAAATGCTATAGTTATCTTATGTGCATATAAAATATTAGAAAATATCATTTCTTCCAACACAAGTAGTGATTAATTCTATTTCTAAATTTTTGCACATCTTTGGTGTAATTTCATCCTAGCAAGAGACCAGATGACTGTTTTTGTCATAATGAGTTTATTATGTTCAAATCACAATCCCAAAGTAAAGTAAAAACTTTAAACATTGTCTTTTTAAAGTAAACACGCGAACTTCCACCATAGAAGTTAGACCGATTGCTCCGGAAAAGTATAAACACTTCCTGTTAATCTAGTAAAGGAGTAGACAAACGCCTGTAAAAATAAATACAGATGCTGGATAAAAAATCGAATAAGATTTTCTTGAACATAAATCATGAAATAGTTTGAAAATAATTTTCATTATGGCCTAATCGCCTAAATAAAAACAAACATACTAATCCACGAAAAAATAAAATTCCAAAGCGAGGTAAATACATTAAAATTGCAAATTTAAGTGCAGTTAAACAGGCAAACTTCCACCATGGAAGCAAGGCCTGGTGCTCTGGAAGGATAAGCGACGTAAAATACCTTCAATAGGCACATCAAGCTAAACAAAATCAAACATAAATTATTTTGCATGTCAATTGTCAAAAAACTTTTCTGATCGACTGGTTATACTAAAGTACATACAATTAATACTAGGATAACATAAATGTACAATGCTATTTGTGAATAAACCTTATATCATTATATATAGCACTTATCCATCAGCCTTTTCCTCAGTTTATATCTCATATAAACGAATTTATATTGGGTAGCAATTAAATCAATTATGACGCCAACGAAAGGCTACATTTGAAAATGTATGACAAACATGATAATTCAATTTTTCTATTGTCAACTTTCCTTTTCTATAAAGCAATATGCCTGATTCTCCTGAATATGGTGTATTTGTTTCAAAATTAATGTGCTATTGTAGAGCATTTTCCAATACCTGAAACTTTATACAACGAAGCAAGCCGCTTACAAATAAATTTTTGTCCTAGGGATATTGTAAGCCTAGGCTTATCAGGGCCCTCAAAAGAGTTTTATGGCCGTCATCCCAGTATTGTTGATAAGTTTAATGTTTCTGTGTCTAGGATTGGTCTGGATATAACGTCCAATAGCTCCATGTTCCTGTCACTTACACACATGGCAGGTAGCTAGTTAAACAAGAGGTGCTTACCCTTCCGGAGCACCCGGTTTCACATCCCTGGTGGACGTTCACGTGTATAACCTAACTTGACAGTTTCGAAGATTTTACTTTGCTTCTGGATTGTGATTCGGACATGGATTAGTATGTTTGTTTTTGATTATAACCATTATTCTAACTTCAGCCCATAATAGAAACTAGTTAACACCGTTTTATTATTATATAAAAGAAATGATACATGGAAAGTACTTAAACACAAATATAATCGGTGGGTTAAAGTCATGAAATTGATTGATTAACTTGTAAAAATCTTACTAAGATCATAGTGACGGGGGCTGTGATAGATGACATCATTAAATTATGTTTTACCTGACCAACAGCAATGTCTGTGTTCTGACGTTAAATTATCGGATACAAAATTATATCTGGTAACAATATCAATAAATATATTTTGATCCTTTGGGTATTTTTTCAACCCATTAGTAAACTTTTGGTTTCACAATTTTGGTCCAAACACTACTGCTATAAAATTAAAACTGGTATAATATTAGTATTATGATGTGTATTATATGATGTTTCTGTGTCCAGGATTGCCCTGGATATATCTGTGGTCCCATACATCCCTATTTCTTTCACCCTCAATTTTGATTACACAAGTGGTGGGTGTAGCTAGCTAAACAGGAGGTGCTTAACCTTCCGGAGCACCCGGTCCCACTTCCTTGGTGGAAGTTACCGTGTTTAACCTAATTTGTCAGTTTCAAGGTTTTACTTTGCTTCTGGGTTGTGATTCGGACGTGGATTAGTATGTTTGTGTTTTATGGTAATACAGCCCTAAAACAAGAATATTAAAATTAAGAAAGTTTTAAAAAATAATCGATGAACTAGGACCATATAGCAAACAAGGGAAACTTTATGTCTTTATTGAAAGTGTTCATATACCTGATTATTTTATTCTCTAAACTGCACGTGAACTTAAAAAGCTGACAAAAGTCAGCTACAATACGTCCCTAGAACGGGGCGAATTAGGCACTACTGTAATAAAAATGAAATACATTTATACATGGTAGGTTTCAACTGTATAGATAGGACAAAATATTCCAATACGAGAACGAATGCAATGTACAACTAGACTTTGGATATGGTAATCTGTTTAACACTAATCAGTCAAACACCATTTTAGATGATAAAAGATTAAACAAAACCCATAACCTTTAAAAATGATTAAGCAGAAAATATTTTACCTGGTTTTATCAATATTTATAATATGATAGTTGTGGAAATAAACAATTTTATCTTCTACAAAAAATTTAAATAAATTAATAACGGATCATCATTCATCTTTGTTCTTTGGACATCATGAGCGCCAAAAGCTATAAATGTTCTGATCCATTAGCATAAGAAGAGTACATTGTAACTAAACAATATGTGTATTATATATAGATTGATGAAGTGTCTTTGACTTTTGATTCATTTCGCTATTATCATGTCTAATAAAAGCCACTCCTTATCAATAATAGCATGGATTTAGTAGATACAAGTTACCTAAAATGGAAAAAATCGTACAGCAAATATGCTTGAATTTCTTAACTGAATCGCTTTGGGATTTGAACTGACAATTTATCAGAGATTCACTTGTGATTGTATATAAAATACCTCCAAGACAATTACCAAACACAGCAGCCTAAATCATTTATGATTGAACGATATGTTACACTGCACAACGGTCTGATAATATGGTTTTATAAGTACGATAATATACTGAAACGTACCAATGACATCAAATTAAATATATTTCGCTCCATCATACGTATAACTAAGTGTATCCCCCTGGATCAAATATACAACGTGGTTATTTGATAGGATCAGACAATAGATGACTTTTGTTCTCCAAGAGATCACTAGATGTCGCTCTCCATTATCTATCCATAGTCAGGTCAATTACTGCAGACCTATTATACATGATATTGTGTAAAATGGATTTTAATGCAAACTATTATAGTCATCAATATTCCAAATGTAAATAAGAATTATTTTCAGTAAAACTAGCTAACCGAACGCCATGTGTTCATCAAGGGGATCAGTGCAGTAAGGTCATTTTGGTTCATATTTCAACTGAAAAATATTTGGACAAACTAACCATCACGACCATTGTCTTTTGATCCATTTACTTCGACATTGAACGTAAACGATGTAATTGTTCATGTTTCAATGATTGCATTTTCGATTTTGACTACATTTACGTACTTTAATTTGGTTTGACTCCTCTTTCTATATTTATACCAATTTTCAGAGGCAGTGTGTTTACATTTGAGTCCGGAATATAACTCATTATTCCTTTGGTGAAATTTTTTAACGTAAGTGCTTTTCATGGTTGTATAGGTGTTTAATTAATCATATAACAAAATTCTCCTTTCTGGACAATTCAAGCAATTTTGTATACATCCTTCTACTACAAACTATGAAACTCAATACACCATTGAATTATATTTGTTTTTACTTTATTTTATTTCGGTTTTTGATTTGGATAAGCATGTTTGTTTTTATGCTGAAAATATTTTGTGTTAATGGCAATATCTCACATTCCAGAATGCCTATTGCATTGCGTGTCATAAAAATATATAATTGTACAGAAAGATCCTAAAACAGTACATAAAGTATCAAGTACTATCCGAATATTCTATTACTACAAACACAGAAGAAATACTTTATTCAGATGGTAATGCCGTCAATAAGGTTTATTAGATAATTTTGCAGTTTATGTTAGCAGATTATTTTTATCCTTGGTACCGCACGTCGAGATATAAATATAATGCCTACACAACAGAGTGGAAGCTTTAGCATACACTGTTATTAATGCACTCAAGGCTTATGACGAACAACAGTCGTAGTAATACATACACAAAAATGGTATATTCTGCAAGAGATTAAAAAGATTAAGACAATAAGAGCAGTTTATTTCAGGAATGAAAAGTACACACATGTATTTGTCTTTATTAAGGGTTTAAGGTTGATGTTGTTTGATTTGTCTACAGATCTATCTATTAACAATTAGACATCATGGTTATGTATCATAATTAACAAACGCATTACCAACAAAAATTAAAATATTGAACAAAAGCAGATAAAGGTAACATCATAGATATACGACATTATAAATTGCTATATCTGGAGCATATGTGATATATTTTGACATGAAAGTTTCAATGTTGTTGTTTTGTTAAACAATTCATCTAGAATTTATTTATCAAGTGAGCCGTATCAGGCTCATCTGAATCTCTTGTTTTGTTCTTTACATTGAGTGTTATTTGTGGCTTTGTTTATAACTAACTATTTTTGTTGTGAATCACAATTTGATTTTTATATTTGGTCGTATAAATGGATGAAATATCAATACTTTATGTTACTAATCATAAAGAGTAAGTGCAAAAAGAGAAAACAGAAAATGTTACTGAACTTTAGAAAAAAGTCTGACAAGTTTTAGTTCTTTCTTAAATGGAAATATTTTATCAAATTGAAATGTCTAAAAGCTATCACGCCCTTTAGAAGCTGGAATTGTACATTATGGTATTCAATCAATTTTCTTGTCACATACGACTGCCGATCGAAAACACGGATTATCTTAGCTAAATATGGAACCATTATAAAAAAGAAAATCTTTCAAGAAAGACATATGGTGACTAAATCTAATTTCGCACATAAAGAACGACATTTATCACACAAAACTCAATTTCCTGATCAAATCAAGGAATGATAGGGGGCGTAGTGAAAGCCAAAAGCTGATGATGAAACATGAACTGATATAAAAATTTGACAAGTTCATTGTTACTTCCTTATATACGGGGGTTAACGCCAAATAGAGTTACCAATACAACACAAATGGTGCTTTTTTAACTCTGAAACACAACACGGAAATAGTTTCTTAATTTTGAAAATAAATTGTTTATGCTAGTCACGGATACCTTGAAAATTGCTAATGTGATGCGAATCGTCATTCAATGAACCGGGCGAACTCTATCGATACAATGTCTTTAATGCAATATTTTTCAATAAGTTTTTTGCTATGTTGTAATGAAACACAATTACACAATGAACAGGAGATACCCGGTCTCACTTTCCTGGTTCAACTTGTCTAACTTCATTTGTCAGCTTCAAAGCTTTTTTCGCTTTGAACATGTATTTGTAGGGTTGTTTTTGATTAAGTTCTATAAGTATTAAAATCAAGAATTAAAAAATGAACGAATAATGTAATTAACGTCATTATCTTTGATAAGGTGTTAGTGCATGGGATCTGTTAGTAGAAAGCAAGCACAAATTTCCATTGTGTGGTGGGGATAATTGCGACATTCTGACAAGTATAATGTATTAGCCCCCCACATTCTGACAAGTATTAACCCCACAGTATCACATCTAATGTAAGTGTTTATGGTGTAATAAATATGTTTTGGGTTTAAACAGTTTTGTTGATCAGTAAAAATAATTTGCTCAGTGGGGTAGGAGCTCAAGGTCTCAAATAGAAAAAATACAATAACTGTCTGTCCAGCTATATTAGCAGCAGACCGAGACATGTCAAACTAACCGTGAAAACCCAAATTATGATATGTCTGATTCTTTTGATAGGACTTCAGGCAAGGTAATGTAAGTTGTACAGCTCTCTCTTCGTAATAGTGTTATCTCTGATTTAGCTGGCACTTACTAATCTTCTCTGTGCGATATAACTCTTTTTAATCATTAGGGGAGACATTTGTGGTCAGATTATTAACTCTCCATTATGTAGAACCGGGCGACAGTAAATATTGTATTACAGACCGTTACAAGAACGTGTTTGATTTGCCTGTATTTTAATTTCACTGTATCAAAAGATTTAAAAATCAAACACACACACATACATATTTTTTTTTGGTATTGGTATTTTTTATTTCATCTTCCAAATAATTTTACAAAAATATTTCACATTCAGATGCTACATAATATTATTAATGACATACAGATACACATATTAAAAATAAGAGAATGTCATAATAATTACATATGTCTTCAAAACAAGAGTTTTATATCGTCCCAATTCTTTTTAATTTTGTTTATTTTCTTGGGGCTATAATTATGAAGCGAAAACAATTCTAAGTTCCGGTATACTTTTATCTTTTGCACTGCAACATCATAGTTTGGTAACGTTTTTTTTATTTTGCATAAGTAAATATAACTTTTAATAATAAAAAAACAAAGATTAATTATGTCTTTTTGTTCATGGTTGTGTATACCAAAAACAAAATGTTTTGCATTCTTATTAACTTTTATGTTACATTTTGTGTTTAGTTCATCTAAAAAACGGTACCAAACTGATCTTACAGTGTAACATTCGAAAAATAAATGGATGAGCGTTTCTTTCGTTTCAAAACAAAATGTACATAATTCTGTATCCGACAATTTACACCTATAAAGCTTATCATTTGTAAAGATAATATTATGGTTGATTTTGAATTGTAAAGACTGTAATTTTGTATCATCGGTAATTCGAAAAGGGGACGAGTAAATTTCTTTCCATTCAGTTTCATCTTTGTTGGTATTTAGTTTTGTATTGATTTTTTCTTGAGTTTTTGACGCATGTTCTACTCCCAATTTCCTAATTTTGTCGTAAAATACTTTTGTTACTTTTTCAATTCTCTTCAAGGTCAATATATTTTCATTTTCTATTTGTCTATTATTGGGTAATCCTAACAATTCTGTTTTAAATTTCTTTGGAATAGCATGGATTAAACTTAAATATCGTAGAGGGTTGGTATTGATTCCGTATTTTGCATTACAGTCGTTACAATTCATAATTCTACCATTTTCGTCTATGATATCACCTATAAAGAAAATCCCCTTATCACACATATCTTTATAAAAAATCATATTTTTATCAACTTTGATTAATAGATTATGCCGATATTATGAAAAGGTAAGGAGATAAAGGGTCCCCCTGCCTAACCCCTCTTTCTATTGGAAAAAAATCTGAGCAGTATCCATTGTATTGGGTACAACTCATGATATCTGAATAAAAAGTTTGAAACCATTTGATAATTGAGTTACCAAAACCAAAGAATTTAAGGGATTTCTCAATAAATGACCATTCTATGGAGTCAAACGCTTTTTCGAAGTCTAACAGTAAAAGAACCCCAGGAATTTTGTCTTCGTCAGTTTTTTTCTATATCATAAACTAAGCGGGTTGTTTCCCCTATGAATCGCCCTTTTATGAACCCTGTTTGTGTTTCAGAAATAATTAGATCGAGTGTTTTTTTAATTCTATTAGCAATAACAGCTGATGCAATTTTGTAATCAGTATTTAGTAAAGAAATTGGCCTCCAGTTTTTTAAATACAATTTGGATTTTCCTTCTTTTGGTATGCATGTTATAACACCTCTTCTCTGGGATATAGACAACTTACCAATACTATACCCATAATTAAGAGCGTTAACTACGTATTCCCGAATATCATTCCAAAAGAATTTATAAAACTCGGTTGTAAAACCATCTAAACCAGGTGATTTGCCATTTTTCATTTTTGATAATGCAGACGTACATTCAGATTCAGTAAGATTTCCTTCTAAAGTATCCGATATACCCGGATCTAAAAATTTAATAAAATCGTTTGTTTTATCGAAAAACATTGCCTCTTTATTATGTTCTGGTAACTTTTGAGAAGTATATAGGTTTTGGTAAAATGCCATTTGTGCTCGAATAATATCAGGTTGTTTCGTAATTTCGGTACCATTATCTAATATTAGTTTTGGCATGGTTTTTTCAACAAATTTTCTTTTTTCTAAGTTGCAAAAATATCTACTGCTTTTTTCCCCTTCAACTAACCATTTTGATTTTGCCCTCATTACCAAGCCCCTGATTTTTTCATCCCTTAAATCCTTTAGTTCTCTTTCGTTTTTATCAATTTCATCTCTCGATACTGTTGATTCGGTTGTATAAAGAAGTTTGAGTTTATTTTCTAATTCAATTTCTTTCTTAGTACTTTTTTTCTTTTTGTAAGACGAGTAAGATATTGTTTTTCCCCTTAAATTTAGTTTTATAGTTTCCCATAAAAGTTGGTCATTTATTGAAAAACATACATATTGTGATTAGGACATAGATAAGTATGTTTGTTTTTGATTTGAATACTAATCCATGTCCGAATCACAATCCAAAAGCAAAGTAAAAATTTTGAAACTGACAAGTTAGGCAAGACATGTAAACTTCCACCAGGGAAGTGAGACTGGGTGCTCCGGAAGGTAATCACCTCCTAGGATTTCAATATTCCTGGGTTAACAATTTATTGGCAAGCAGCCCCCTTCGTAGTAAAACGTTCCCGTAGTGTGAACAAGCTCTACTATAGCGTATAAATCAGGAATCAAATAGACCATAAGCAGGAGAAGCTGATATGTTGCTGCATAGACAAAACAAGTTGACAATAAAACAATTGAAGTCATCACGCTTGTAATAAATTTCAAATGTAGCCTTTTCTTGAGCGTCACAAAGGAAGTATAAGTCGAAATATGAAGCAGAACTTGAGGAATCAATAGTATCTCTTATCTCAAGCTCACTAGGATAGATGCCATTCACAAATTCTGTAAATTTAGGATTGTTAAGAGACAAAACGTCATCTATATATATCTGTATGTGCAGTTGAAGATTTGGCGTCAGTCTTCTCTCCAGATTTAACAAGGTTCTGCATGAATTCTGCTTCAAAAGAATAAGAAACAAATCAGCAGTCAATGGTGCACATTTGTACCCGTTGGTATACCGATTGTTTGCTGGAAAACTATATTATCAAACACAACAAATATGTTATCTGTCAAAATCTTTAACTTTTTGTTAATGACTTCTTCAGTATATTTTTGTTTGGAATCCGTGTTATGCTTGACAAAATAACCAGAATATTCCTGCTCAGCACTAGATATTTTACGAGCTTAAGTATTAGAAGCAAGAGGTTCAAGTTAATCTTTAGAAGTATTAATAATCCAAATTTGGTTAAAGCCGGATGTAATATAGACTTTTTCTCAAAAAGACTGAAGACCATCTTTGACGACTGTCAAAATTTGTGTTAGAATTACTGATATTCATTTAGTAGTACATTTAGATGAAACTGTTATATATCTTTCCTGGTTTGGATTTTTATGGAGTGAAGGGTTCTAATAAAATTAAGGAAGGTCAAGTTCTTACTCTTTAAGGTTGATGCCAAAAGACTGAGGAACTTTCCTTTGCTTGAAAAGAACGTCATCTTTGGTAAAACTAGTTTTAGTATATGTAGGGTTATCTGATATACTATATAAACCAAGCTCCTTAATAAGACATTCAAGGTAGAATCTCTTACAAACGAGAATAATGTTGTTGGAATCTTTATCAGGTTGGGCAATCTTATATTTTTGGTTTATGTCTGTTATAATTATTAAAATGGAAATGAGTTTACTCCATTTATTTCAACATCATTTACACCGCACGGTGGTTACCTGTTTAACTTCTGTATAACTACCTTACTATCATAACTAGATGTACGTTAGTGTAGAGAACTTCCGAAATGACGGGTGTATTACTGTACTGTAGTGAGAATACGCGTTTGATAAACGAGCAGTTACTAAGGTAAGATTTCACTTTTAAAATTTGACTGTACAATTTTCACGCATCTTTGCCGTATTTCTTTTTCCCCTTTATTGTACACATTGATTTGTGTTAAGTTTCTGATTAAAGCAGGAAAAACAATTATCAATGTCTGACATGTGATATTATTTTCTTACTTATATACTTCTGTTAATAAAAACGCTATGTATATAAAATGACATTGGGGAATGACATAAAATACATTTAGATACATATTCGGTTGATGAAACTGTAATAAAGCTGAGAACAATGTGAAGTGGCGTGGAATACATTACAATGTGATAATGAGAAGAATCTGTTCTACTTGTCGTTATAGGGTAAGACTGAAGTATATCATTCTATACTGATTGTTACGTTACAGTAACAACATTGTCATGATTACATACGGAATTGTCAACGTAAACAAAACACTAATATGTAGATATAATCAAAAACAAACATACTAATCCATATCCGAATCATAATCCAGAAGCAATAAATTATTTACTCTAATCATTTTAGCTCGGTGCATTGTCGTTTACTGCAAATATTGTGTTAAATGAAATTCCTAAATTGTATGTCGTATATAAATGCCGACGAAGTAACATAAGTAAACATGTTACAATTTTGTAACAATTTAATTTATATTACCGATCGCAAGCAATGATATATCTTAGTTTTGGAAAACATAAAATCGGGAATTGATGTAGGTGGCAGAGTCGTCTAAAGCCCGCGTTTACGGATCACATTATCTCTAACCGTCTTTAGAAATATAGATTTGAATCCTATTCATAGCACAAATACGAGGGGGGGGGGGTAAAAAAAATTATAGAACGGGGTATATATTGCCGCAAAAACCATACGTTTTATTATTATTTTTCAATATAGTCCCCATATACATCAATGCACTTAGCACACTTTTCTTTCAGACTGTCTATACCTTTGAAATTGAAGACTTCGGTTTGGTCTTGAAACCATGCCTCTGTGGCAGCCTTAAGTTTTTTTTTTTTTCTTTTATTCATAAAATATATATATATAAGCATAGCAATAACATTATGCAGTACACAAACAGATAATAAAAATAAATAGATAAATAAATAAATAAATAAATAAATAAATAAATAAATAAATAAAATATTTCCATCAATTTATAAATACATGTAAACGAAATAATTTGACACACGTACACACACTTATAATAATAATAATAATAGTAATAATAATAATATTGATCACAATCCTCATTTTTACACATAATATCACAATATTAAATAAAACACAATGCACACACAAGATACAGATAATCAAGTATTAAATAGATAAATACATAAACAAATAAATAATAAAAAATGAATAAATAAATAATAAATAATAAATAAATAAATAAATAAATAAATTAGATAAATAATTTCATCCATTAAAAAAAATGCTAGTAAGAATAATTTGATACATGTACCCACGCTTATAATAATAATAATATTGATCACAATCCTCATTTTTACACAAAACATCACAATATTAAATAAAACACAATGCACACACAAGATACAGATAATCAAGTATTGAGTAGATAAATACATAAACAAATAAATAATTAAAAAAATTAAATAAATAAATAGATAAATAAATAAGAATAAATAAATAAATAAATAATTTCATCCATTTACAAATGCTAGTAAGAATAATTTGACACACGCTTATAATAATAATAATAATAATAATATTGATTACTATTATCATAATATAATAATATTACTAGTAATAATAGTTTGACACACGCACCCACGCTTATAATAATAATAATAATAATAATAATAATAATAATAGTAATAATAATATTGATTACAATCCTCATTTTTACACAGGATATCATAATATTAAATAAAACAGAAATGCACACACAAGATACAGATAATCAAGGAAATAGATAAATACATAAATAAAAAAAATAGATAAATAAATAAATAAATAAATAAATAAATAAATAAATAAATACGTAAAAAAAAATATTCATGGTTACAAGCAAAAGTATATAAATTTGACACCATTGTACAAATATGGTGAAATAATAAAGATAGTAATAATAATAATAATATAAATCCTTTTTACACTACATGAAACTAGATTGGCAGAGAATTTACATTCTACCGAAAAAATTAATAAAAAAAATAAAGGAAATCAACAAATCAGTCTTACATTCATGGAAAAAGTCACGATATTATCACCATTATTATTAATAATAGTAATAATAATAATGATAATAACAATATATCACCACAATGAAGAAGATTATGTTGATAATAATAATAATAATTATAGTAATAATAATATTAACTGTAAGAATAATTGATCTTACACATTATCAATTACCAAAGATGTATGCAAGAACATAAAAAAAATTATAAAAATAAATATATTAACTAATTTATCAATTAATCACTCATGCTACCAATCGACCAATCAATCAATTACTTCATCATTTAAGTAATTCATCAACTAATGAAGCCGGTAACTAATTAACCCATCAGTCCATCAACTATCAATCAGTAAATCTATCAATCAATTTGAAATAATTCGCTAACTTATAATTAAATAAATAACCTGTATTCAAATTCCGACAATATAAATAAGATAATTATTATTTTTGTCGGGAGGTTCGCATATAAATAGCAAAATAAAACAGCGACAGTGCAAAAAAGGGCAAGTTATAAATCGACTCCTTGATTAAATGATAAGCAGAGTAGGTGAACAGGTGGTTGGATCGTTCCTTACCTAAAACAGGCCCCCACAATGCTTACCATCCAATTCAAGCGTTGTCTTATAATAAACAAAGAACAAAAGAAACTAATAATGGAAAAAATAGACATTTAAGGGGTAGAAAAAAAACCAATAATTAATAATAATAAATAAATACGGATATTACAATGTTTGAGCAATTTTTAATATATGTTGTGATAAAACATCTAGTTTCATTTTCTTAAGAGTATAAAAGAAAGAAAAGAGGCTGTGTTTCAAGTGAATCTTCAACTGGTCCTTGCAGCAAAGTTGTTTGTTTATTCTCATTTTCATTTTATACTTGTAGATTTTGCACGCAATAAAGGAAATGTGGCAGCCTTAAGTTAATCATCATCAGGGAATCTGATTCCCCGTAAATGGGATTTCAAATTTCTAAAAAGGAAATAATCACTGGGTGCCAAATCGGGACTGAAGGGTGGGTGATTAAGTTGTTGAAACTTGCATTCACGAATCGCTGCTTGTGCAATCATTGACTTGCGCACAGGAGCATTGTCGTGAAGAAACAACCCCTCGGCTCAACTTTACCCTCCTTTTTAATTTATTAGCAGCTTTCAGCTGTTTCATTAGATCAGCGTAGTAAACCCCAGTGATAGAGATTCCATCAGGTTTATAATTGATTAACAGAACACCCTTAGAATCCCAAAACACAATGGCCATGATCTTGCCAGCTGATGGTTGGGTTTTGAATTTCTGTGGTGGGGGTGAGCCAGGATGCTTCCATTGCATGGCCTCTTTTTTGGTTTCTGGGTCCCATTGATGAATCCATGTTTCATCACCAGTTATTAAACGTAAATGGAAGCTCTCCGGGTTATCATTATAAATGCCAAGAAGTTCCCGACTTGACTGGAGTCTTTGAAAGCGGCCCTGCACATTAAGGTTTCTTGAGACCCATCTTGCGGATACTTTTGACATCCCAAGATGCTCGTGGATAACCGTGTATACACTTCCATGTGAAATGTCACACTCCCTAGCTATGTCATCAATCCTAATTCGACGATCATTCATGATGAGGGTCTCCACAGACGTGACAATTTCCTTTGTGATGGCATCAGCTGGTCGACCTGACCGTGGGTCATCCTTCAGTGAGGTGCGCCTACGTTTAAATTCAGCTGACCATTTTGCCACTGTGGAATAAGCAGTACCACTGTCACCGTACACCTCGGCCATTCGCCGGTGAATTTCTTTGGCATTTTATCCCTCTGCTGTGAGGAACTTTATTACTGCCCTAAACTCAACATTTTCATTTTCCAACATTGCTTGATGGTCACCAACTTTGAATGTTTTTGAGAATTACACAAATATGTTGTGACAAATAAACTTGATATGTTTAAAATGGAAGAATGTTGTGTTGTTTAAATAAGCAAAGAAAAAGTGTGTTACGCTTGACTGAATACGCTGTTCTATGAACTTTTTGACTTCCCCTCTAGTGTAAGAAAAATTGTCAGCTTGCAGAGGGTTTGTGGTCTTCTGCAAATACTCCAGTTTCAATATAGAAACTTGACTAGGGTTTAAAGCATCATTTTTCCACTCCACTTCACACGACAAACCTAGACACAACATAATATAAACTGATTTTGTAAACATGCATTAAAATAAACAAGTTCTTCAATAAAAATTGATAAGTCATAAAACAATTTGGGACGAAGTTTGGTTTGAAAACGTTTTCCGTTAAGTCCGGAAACCTAACAATAAATTTCTTATTCTTGAAATGAGAAATTCTATAAAATGATAAATCAGAAACAAGAAATTACTTAACATTTGATATGGAAGAACGCAGTATCTAATGTGGTTCGTCTGTCTACATTAAACAACGATTGGCGTGATATAAACACATAAATCTGTAAGATATGGTTGACGTTTTTGTGCATTTTCACATCTATCATGGAGTTAGGATACAGTATATAAACATCATAGTATGTTATATTCACTGTGCTTTATGAATACTGTACGTAATCGAAACAAATATACCAATCCATGTCCGAATCAAAATCTAGAAGCAAAGTTAAAACTTTGGAACTGAACTGACAAGTTAGGTAAGCCACGTGAACTTCCACCAGGGAAGAGAGGCTAGATACTCTGGAAGGGTAAGCACCTCCTGTTTAGCTAGCTACATCTGCCACGTGTGTAATCAAATTGTGTGAAAGGAGCATGTAACAATGGGACGTCAAATATATCCCGGCTGAGACATCAAACTTATCAACAATACTATGATGACGGCCATTAAACGTTTTGTGGGCCTTGAAAAGCCTAGGCTTGCAATATCCCTGGGTCAACAATTCAATTTATTTGCAAGCAGCCTGCTTCGTTGAACAAGCTTTACCATATCGTATGGATTTTGAAACAAATAGACTAAAACCATAATATGACATAAATTAAGTAGGCAATAATTGTGTATAATTGTAAAAAATATACTATTGTCTTCATTTGCTATTAGTTAAAAATTGAAATTCCTCAAAAACTAAAGTATACTCTCTCATGCGAAGTATTTCCTTACCATAATTTGATAAAATATACATTTGCCTTTTGGTTTGATTTCATAAGTTTGGTCCAAGCACTACTGATGAGAAATTGTGTTTCGAAACAGCCGTCTAGTGCTGTAAAATTAAAACTGGTATAATATTAATTTTAATACTTGTAACGCTTCATATAAGTCTCTTTTTGAATGTTGACAATTAATTTATGCAGAACCTTTTTAAATCTCGAGAGAAGACTGTCGCCAAATCATTCAACTCAACATACAGATATATAGATGACGTTCTGTCTCTTAACAATCCTAAATTTGGAGACTATGTAAATGTCATCTATCCTAGTGAGCTTGAAATAAAAGACACGACTGATTCCTCAGGTTCTGCTTCATATTTAGACTTATACCTGAATTGTGAGGCACACGAAAGGCTACTTTTGAAACTTTATGACAAACGTGATAACTTCAATTTTTCTATTGTCAACTTTCTTTTTTTATGCAGCAATATACCTGCTTCTCCTGCTTATGGTGTATTTGTTTCCAAATAATACGCTATGGGAGAGCTTGTTCCCACTACGGAGACTTTGTACAACGAAGTAGGCTGCTTGCAAATAAATTGTTGACTCAGGGATATTGCAAGCCTAGGCTTATCAAGGCCCTCAAAGAGTTTTATGGCCTCTATCACAGTATTGTTGATAAGATTGACGTCTCTGTGTCCAGGATTGCCCTGGATATATTTGACGTCTCATAGTTCCATGTTCCTTTCACACAATTTTGATTACACACGTGGCGGGTGTAGCTAGCTAAACAGGCGTGCTTACCTACCGGAGCATCCGGCCTCACTTCCCTGGTGGAAGTTTACGTGTTTTACCTAACTTGTCAGTTCCAAAGTTTTTACTTTGCTTTTGGATTGTGATTCGGACATGGATTAGTATGTTTGTTTTTGATTACTACTATTGTTTTAATTTCGAATTCAAAACACGCTTTGCTAAGTACACACAGAATGTACTTTTAGTTATCTTGTTTATTTTTGTTTCAATAACGATAATCACGGATTCTGTCTGGTAGGTTCATCACGGTGATAATTCTAGTGAAGACATTGATACATTTATTTAAAAAGACGCGGATAAAAAACCGTCAGCTACAATTTTCAGGGAAAATCACTGAAGTGTGATTTCGGAAATGTTTTAAAACTGTTGTTAAGTTTATTTGTACTTTGCTATAGATACGTTATAGATGTCAATGAAATAACTAATCCGTGTGCGGCATAGCGTCACCATTATACAAGCGACAAAACAGTAAACGGAAATTGAAAAAACAGAGAAAAATGAAAAGAAATGAAACAGCTGTACAATACTTAAGTTTTCGAATGTTCAAAGAGCGTTACCATCTACCTTTTAAAAATATGACATTTTACCAAGCCAATTATAAACTCAACTTTCAAAACATTCAAAAACTATCTAAGATATATTTTACACCAATCAAAAGGTATGCAGATTGCTAAACAAAATATTTTTTCTGAAAGAGTGTAAAGGTAAATAAATACCATGTGTACATGACTTGCCTTTAAATAATGGAAAGTTAACTGTTATTGCAAATCCAAAAATATTTCTCTTGTCAAATAACAGATTTTCCTAATCGTAAAAGTAAAAAAGTGTTAGTTATGTTTATATATAAGCTATGTATAAAATAACTCACAACACTTCAAAACAGGCGTAGAAATATATAGTAATAAAATACCAACAACAAAGTCTTACAAATCGTTTGCCTGACTTGTTGTCTCGACTAGTATTTTTTTGCCATATGGCTTGTGGCTTATACAAGTATTTAGATGCACAACAATGTATTACCATGATGAAACACAAATATACCGATCCAGATTCAGACTACAATTCAAAAAGTAAAGCAAAAACTGTGATCCATAAGCCAATGTTCTAGGTCACTGGGTCACAGAAGCACAGATCTAGGCAGAAGTTTAGGCTTACAATGACCATTATACAAGTGTGCAAATCTTAATGTTATTTACAATAAAAATACCTATCCATGTCAAAATCACAACCCCAAAAACTGAGTAAATACTTTGAAAACTGTAACAATAACTTCTACCAGGGAAATGAGGGGCAGTGCTTCGGAAGGGTAAGTGCCTCCTATCTAGCTAGTTCGCTACATTGTTAACTTTTAGAATTGAAGTTGAAAATAACATGGATCTATAAAACGTTACATATATCCAGGATGATAAGACTTCATTATCAGTATCCATGTAGGATAGGGAAATCTCGACCGGCAAGCCTCGTCTCGGACTAAAATGTTCAACCCCGAGGGCGCGATTTCCCTACCCTACATGAATCAACTACTAATGGATTGTTTTTCTCCCATATTAATGCTCATATTTGGCTTTAGATTCGATTTACATACACATCGATGTCATGATGGAAAAATAACTTTGTTATTCAACATTCTACTTTAAAATAAATATCACCATCGGTAAGATTGTACCTGATTTTGGTTTATACAACTTCTATAAACTACAAAAGAAAGTTAGTTATTTTAAACTCCCAGAATAGACATTTAAAACGCACTAAAAATTTCTAAATTTTGAAGACTTGGGTGTCCTTAGACGACATGTTTTCTACATGCTGATGTCACGCGATTGTCTTTTGGTTTTAACGTCATCAAAGGTAGTTCCGGCGCTAATTTGCAAGCGCGACTCATAGAGGATAAATATCCCTCATGAGTGTTTTCAATGTAATACTTCTATATTACATGACTTGTCATGGGAGATAATTCTGGATACAAATATATTATACTTATCCATAATATTGTGATGACTGTTTAAGGGCCTGATAAGCATAAGCTTGCAAAATACCCGAGTCAAGAATTTATTTCTAAACAGCTAGTTTCTTTGTATTGTTTCCCAGTGTTAAAATAAGCTCTCATATACTTTATTTACTGTGAAACAAATAAACATAAAAAATAGGTAGCAGATAAATTGCTGCATAGAACAATTAACAATACATCACATCATATTGATATAACTTCAAATGTAACCTTTCGTGGATGTCATGATTAAGGTACAAGTCCTAATATGAGGTAGAACCATTTGTACCTCACTAGGATAGATAAATTCACTTTTTTTAAATTAAGGATTATTAAGAGATAAAACGTTTTCTATATATTTGTATGAAGAGTTGAATAACTCTGCAGTCTAAAGGAGTTTATTCAAAATCCGCTAATTGCTCATGATATGGAATGGAACTTTAAGACACAGATGAAGTCCTTGTGAACAGGTTTAAGAAGTTGTTTAAATATCTGTAATTTTCCATTGTGTCAGACACGATAGATCACTATTGTTCCCCGTAAGTCTTCATCACGTGCAACAACTCTATTGAATTGGAAAGTTCGACAAAATTGTTTTACACATAATCAAAGACTAGCGTATTTGCGAAGGCGATGATAATTATTTAAGCAATATCCCAATACACCAAGGCTATCTTGAACAAATTTAAAGAAGAAAACATCTGATGATTTTACTCTGTCGTTGCTTGTTAATTTCTTTCTTTATTCGGATTGCATGCAGAATCTGGTTAAATTAAGAGAAAGGACAGTAGTCAAAGTGTGTGTAGTTAGTTAGTCAAGATGTATTTCCGAAGCCTCCTGCACCATTTCCCAGGTTTAAGTTTACGTTTTTAACGTCTTTAACTCAATATGACAGTTTTCATTTGTTTACTTTGTGTATGAAATACCTAAACAAATCTATTATCTCCAATAAGTCTTACCTATTATTTATTTCTAAAACATTTTTATGGAATTCAAAAATTGCTGATATATTTCGTAATCTATCAAGATAGTATCATTTATAATTATACTTATTGATACAAGGTTATTAAAATCTCGGTCCATCTTAAAATCACAATTCTAAAAGCACACTAAAACTTTGAAAACTAATGAATTAGGAAAAATAAGTGAACTTTCACCAGTAAGGTAAAACTGGATGCTGTGGGGGTAGGAATTTGAATTCCTCAGTGTACCACCTTGTACATTGTTTCCCATGTGTTCGCGATTTGCTATAAAAAAGGCTATATTACTGAATACGACATGGTAACGGTTTCTATATTGCTTCACAACACTGTTACATGATATTGTTTACTAGTACATGGTAGTTTGGAGAATTAAGTGTGACAAAGTTTGCCGAAAGTCTCTGGATTTCTCAGGACACTTTTGTTTCCATCATCATCCCTTGTTATTTCGATATAGTGAAAGAAACTTGGTTTGGGCGTAAAACACATTTATTCTACTCCGAATCCACAAGTTACACTTTTGCAGCCAAAATACATTCGATGGTTTTAATGGTTATTGTGGCCTCACCATTTTCAATTGATATATTAACATAAGAGAATCTAATAATGTCTAAATGATCAGCAATAAACACATAATAAGAATGGATAACAGCAAAAAATGTACAGATTAATAGGAAATATTTATTTGAAATGTAAAAAATGTATGTTTTTGTTTACTGGTCCTAAACAAATATGCATATATTTTTACTGAGAATTCAGTACATTTTTACTGAGATTGTACAAAGGCACTGTAATCTAAAATCGTGATTTACCAGAAGGATAAGAAGATTGGGTCAATCAAATGTCAGTAAAATTAATTTGATGCGTTCCTCTGTTTGATGGCTTGTATAGAGATCGTATGGTTTTCGCCCCTGGCATTTCAAACTGCACAAGTACCATATTGATTTGCAAATTCTTGTAAAGAGAAATCGGCATTGGCAGTTGTCCCTTTACAGATTAATTTGACAGCAGTATGGCGAGACAAAGGAATTAAATATATTTAATATGAGACAAGGAAATTTAAGAATATGTCATTGACAATTAGATTGCTCTCTCATACGGAATCTTAAAACCATATTTATAGCGGCGGTATACTGGTTTTTCATATGTATTTATGGATGGCATACAAACGATTATTTTCCATTCACAATGCGTTTGTTCCAATCTCCTACGCAAATCATGCACAATCAACAATCCTTTTGTCTAAATGAAATGTTTCTTTACGTCTTTCTTCTATTCATGCCGTTTCAATTCTCTTGTTGTTATACAATGTACTAAGTGAGTACCTCATCACTGAACAGCTGGCTATAAAAGTGAAGTTTATAATGTAACATTAACATTACTATAATTTTGTTCCAGAAAACGTTGTTCAAAAGCAAAAACGTTATTAGGAGCTGTAAATCCAATTGATCACGTGACTTGTTTTTGAAAATACGCATGATGTCATTTTTTGGCTATTCAATATCGGAAAAGATAGTATTTAAGTTTCGTTAAGAATTGAAAAACAAAATATATCAAGTATTAATTATAACTAATGAATTGAATATTTTACCGGTCGGCTATAGTCTAATTCAAAACTGAAAATTGTTTCATATTAAGAATAAATACAAACATATCAATCCATACCAAAAGTAAAATCCCAAAGCAAAGTAAAAACTGAAGCTGTCAAATAAGGTTAAGCACATGACCAGAGAAATAAGGCTTGGTTTTCTGGAAGGTTAAACACCTCCTGTGAAGCTACCCACATCCGCCACGTGTGTAATCAAATTGAGTGAAAGGAACATGGAACTATGGGACGTCAAATTTATCCACGGCAATCCTAGAAACAGAAACATCATACTTATCAACAATACTATGATTACGGCCATTAAACGTTTTGTGGGCCTTTAAAAGCCTAGGCTTGCAATATCCCTTGGTCAACAATTTATTTGCAAGCAGCCTCCTTCGTTGAACAAGATCTACCATAGTGTATGAATTTTCACAATTTTGGTCCGAGCATTACTGATGAGGCATTTTATTCCTAACCGGCCATCTAGTGTTGCAAAATTAAACATATTTCGTATTAATATACTTTTTCAAACCTTAAAATTTTTTAAAACGCTGCCGATTACTACAAGTATGTCCAGTCAATGGAACAACCAGATATATGACATCACGCGTATATTCATAAGCAAGTCAAATGATCAATAGAAGTTACTGCCCGCATCAATATAATTCCTCTCAAACACGTCTTGTAAAACATCTATAAATTTATCTTGCAATTGCATTCTTGTAGTCACCAACGATTGAACCTTGGTTATTTCATGTAAATGTCTGTCATACATAAAAATATGTATTTTAGAATTACATTGTGATGATTTAAAGATACAGTTGATACTAGATGTGCCAGCAATCTTAAATAAAAAATATTAACGATATACTGATGCGATTGTAAATAAGGAAAACTTATTACTTTGAATATAAATTTTACATAGTATTACACAATATTATTTTATACTTCAACATCAGATGAATATTATCAAACTACTTTCTTTGATATTGACACGGTGTTCACTTTACCTTTAGAGAATTTGAAATCATATTACCGGGATTGCGATGGATATATTTAAGTACCCATAGTTCCATATTTCTTTCACATAGGTTTGATTACACACGTGGTGGATGTAGCTAGCTAAACAGAAGTGCTTACCCTTATAGTCTACAATTTGTCGCCTTTTGCCAGTAAATAATATCTTCAGAGGCGAATCTTGATGTCCTTTGTAAGCCATCTCAAGTAATAATGGTATTAGTCAGCGCCATTACTATGTTATTAATATAGAAAATATAGAGATCACACCTTAGTTAAAAATAATTTCAATTTTTATCAAGGGGGCTTTGAGAAGCATGAGTTACTTAGTTTAAATGACTGGTAAAGAACTCATTGTATCATACGAATACTTTTCTCTATAATATAAACATCGAAATAGTTTTTGCTTGAATGCAAATTAAAATTATCCATGAAAAAATACCCTTGTACATGGAGAGTTGTGTTAACGAGGGAATATATAAAGTTAAAAATCATTGATATAATCAGACAGTATAAAACCATTTTAAAGATCAAAGTCAAAATACTAAAATATTATCTTGTAGATAATTTAAATACGTACACAAACTATCATAACCTTTTTGATATTATCTTATATAACGTTATATGTATTATGTGTTGCACCAGATATAAGGGGTTAACTTATTGTCGGTAAATCTGAGAAGAGATCATTGGTAATGAACCGTCAGAAACACGTGGTGCGCTGCTAATCAACCAATTGAAACACACCATCTTCAGCATCTTAAATAAACATTATTAACACAGACTTAGAAATTGTCGGAATATTTTTTCAAGATGAAGATAAAATAAATATCTAGAAACAAGTTTGTCCTGGGAGGTTGTCTGATCAAGATAAGAAAACCAAACTAATTAACAAACTTATATGGATTGATAAACTTTAATTATGCCGATTTTCTGAAAGCCTGGTATAATTTGTCACGAAGAAATCTTTAAATCAATATTGACGTATTTGGAGTATCATCAGAAGACAAGAATTACGGTAAGTTCTGATTTGTTTATTTGTTTTTTATTGTTTTTCAATAAAGGATATCCGTTTAGCCTTCATTTAAGGTCTGGTAAACATTTATCATTTAATTAATCTCGGGAAATTTTCTCCGATCAATACCGATGGATCAGAAATGTTTTAGATAGGATTGGTTGTTTTGGGTACATGTAAAAATGTATCAAAGCGGCTTGAAGAACTCTGACTTCAAACAGTTCAAGTATGTAGTGGAGGTATTTTGTGATTTGTGAATAAAAATTGAATATATCGGGAAACGTTGAAGAGGTATAGCTACCAAATATGAATATGCACAAAATGTATTAAGTAGATGTGATGGGCATGTATGTGAGCAGTTTGGAGAGTTATGTCCCTTTCAATGTGAATATGCAAAAATATATCTGCAGTATATTTACGAGCTATTATTTAAGATACAAATATCCAACAAGCAATTTAGAGAGAAAATATACTGGGATATCGTAAAATTAGAATAAGAAAGTAGCGATTCGTAGATATACGGCTACCTAATTGTAAATGGGCAAAATAATTCCGAACGTTTTAAATATAACAATGATACACCTCTTTCATGTAAAACAAGTAAAATACATCCATAAGAGAATAGCATTCTTATCATGATCAAACGGTTGTTATCCTGATGTCCTTCATTAATGCCATTTGACATGTCGTTAAATGAAGATATTGACAGTTGGATATGAAAACTTGTGTATACGGTTATAAAAATTGGTAACATAAGAAAATAGTACACAAAAGGCAATACTAGAATGCAATGAACGAGTGAAATATGT